>JBAMJR010000113.1:655000-1240000 GCA_038501785.1 Myoxocephalus aenaeus | reverse complement strand
CAGTACACTGCACACACACTTCACACACAGTACACTGCACACACACTGCACACACAGTACACTGCACACACACTTCACACACAGTACACTGCACACACAGTACACTGCACACACAGTACACTGCACACACACTTCACACACAGTACACTTCACACACAGTACACTGCACACACACTTCACACACAGTACACTGCACACACACTTCACACACAGTACACTGCACACACACTGCACACACAGTACACTGCACACACACTGCACACACAGTACACTGCACACACACTTCACACACAGTACACTGCACACACACTGCACACACAGTACACTGCACACACACTGCACACACAGTACATACTTCACACACAGTACACTGCACACACACTGCACACACAGTACATACTTCACACACAGTACACTGCACACACACTTCACACACAGTACACTGCACACACACTGCACACACAGTACACTGCACACATACTTCACACACAGTACACTGCACACACACTTCACACACAGTACACTGCGCACACACACTTCACACACAGTACACTTCACACACAGTACACTGCACACACACTGCACACACAGTACACTGCACACACACTGCACACACAGTACATACTTCACACACAGTACACTGCACACACACTTCACACACATTACACTGCACACACAGTACACTGCATACACACTTCACACACAGTACACTGCACACACACTTCACACACAGTACACTTCACACACAGTACACTGCATACACACTTCACACACAGTACACTGCACACACAGTACACTGCATACACACTTCACACACAGTACACTGCACACACACTTCACACACAGTACACTGCACACACAGTACACTGCATACACACTTCACACACAGTACACTGCACACACAGTACACTGCATACACATTACACTTCACACACATTACACTTCACACACAGTACACTGCACACACACTGCACACACAGAAGTGCTGCTTTTATGTGACACTACATTGTGTGGGAAAGTACACTTAATATTTCTTAATGAACCTATAACAATCACATATGGAATGTTGCTTGGAGTGACATTAGAATGTAAGTAATGAATCAAGTTGTTTGATTATATTCAGGAGCAAGAGGTTTCCAGTCAGCTGCAGACTGTTCACCCGGCTTATGGATCAACAAGCTTGGGACAGAACCATTCATATGCAAGCTGTCTGTTTCATTACTTTGTGTTCATGTAATAAATATACCAATGTCAATTGGACGATAACCTGCGTGAGAAATAAAGACCAAACAATGGTTACAATACCATGTTGACCTGGACAGACGTGAGCATGTAAATGGTTTCCCGTACCAGAGCACTGAGCAGCTTCTTCCCTCAGGCTGTGAGACTCCTCTTCTTCACCTCATCCTCCGCTCTGCACCTTCCAGAGATAACGTGGAGCGTCCTGCTCTGCTGGAGCTGCCTGTTGCCAGACCACTAGCTCATTCCCACCGAACCAAAGGCTCGCTATTTGTATATAAGTAACTGTTTATAGTGTTTTATAATATGTCATTTGAATGAATTGTTAATTTAAACAAGCATATGTTTATATGCATGTTTAAATGATCATGTAGGTTACATTTAGGCCAGCTGTGAATACATGTCCTCCCTCCCTCCTCACACACTCAGCTCATCCTCCCAGCAACCCCCTTCTCTCCCTCTCCACCCTGAAGAAGTCTGGATTCCACATGCTGCACATGGACTACAAAGCCCTCAGGCTGCCCAGTATGTGGCCTGCCTGTTTTACATTCCCCCTAGGACTCTCCACCGTAACATGGTGTCATTAATGTGCTGTGTTTCCGAGGGCATTAGCTCCCGGTAGGTTCACCTAAGGCAAATTGGTCCCACGGAGAACCGTCGTGGAGTAGCCACTTCAGAGGCCAGCTATCTCTCCTGGGAGAGGGAGCCCAGGACACCCTCCTGCAGCCGGGCCTCGGAGGGGAGCGTGCCGACAAGCACCTGGTAACCAGGTCCACAACATGGGGTCCAGTCCTGCTCAGCCCGGAGGAACGACACGGAGCAGCCCCCTTGTGGACCTAAGGCGTGCAAGGCCCCATGTGGGGTCATCGGCCTGCTTGACCCCCAGGAGGAGGCCTGGCAACAGATCCCGATCATGCTGGATGGATTACATATATTACATGTCTCTGGCTCCCCAAGGAGAAGCTGAGGATGTGGCCAGGAGAGAGATTCATATGGACAACCTTTGTCCACAAATTATGCGTTTTTTTAAGCAATCCAGAAATAATTGTGTTTTACTCATGCTATGTGTAAATGTAACCCAAAGCACTTCTTTAGGCATCAACTATCTCATTGACCTAATACATGCATGTGTTACGATACATACTATTTATTCAATTACATTGTTACATATGCTTTATTTATCTACCTATATTTTTATTTTGATATTATATTGTCTTTTCAGCCACTGTACAACCTCAATAAGGTTTTCAGAGTTGCACTACTGGATTATTTTTCCACATATACTATCTAATGCATTGCTATGTACCTTATATATGAAGCATTTCATCCATATATAATTTTTCTCAAACATTAGTGACATGTTTTCATGTTTTCTCAACCTGATTGTTGTATTTCTGTACTATATGACTTTCAATAAAGACTTTTCTTGGTTCTGTTTATCATGATGTAAATTATCACTTTGTTTATTAGGCTTTAATGACATGATGAAACTCTTAGCGCGAGGTGGTCTGATCCAGTGAGGCAGCAGGGAGTGGATCTCATCAGGGGCCGAGATGTCAGGCCTTCCAGGTTAACTTAAACTGTGGCATCTGCCACGATTACCTCGGCTTACAGAGTATGATTTATTCCAAAAGTAGATAACCTAGCATTGATTTTCAACGCCTGTGCCGTGGCACACCAGTGTGCCGTGAGAGATCGTCAGGTGAGCCGTGGGAAAATGTCCAATTTCACTTAATCGGTCTAAAAAATATTATTTAGTTGCCAGAAATAATTTTCCATTGTTGAGCATCTGAGCCTTCAATATAGTGGCTGGTCTAGTATTGAAATACTCTTCCATGCCAGTAGGTAGCACATTAATTACCCACCATTATGCTGTATTATGCAATGTGACATTTTATAACTTTTTTGGTTGTTGGTGTGCCGCCGGATTCTTTTATTGTAGAAAATGTGTCGCGGCTCAAAAAAGGTTGAAAAACACTGAGCTACAGAGTATAATTAGCTCTTACATTTCGGAGCTTCATATAGACAGTTTAACAGAGGGAAACAAAAAGCAAAAACAAGGCTGGAAATGATGATGTTTGAGTCTGAGGACACAGCAACACAGTGGACGGTGTCAATATAAACCGTATACATTTTGTCTTTCCTGAGAGAAAGAAGAAAATCCCTGAAATCAATGGGTAGTAACAAACAAATACAAAATAATTGTATTTGTATTATATATACCCATTGGTATCCACCTATCAAAATCAGAACCATTTATTCCCCAGGTATGTTTACACAAACAAGGATTTTTTCTTGGCGGAAGGTGCATAACATTAGACGAGAAAATCAATAACAACAGTGCAATAGATATTAAATTAAGTATAAGATAAAGTGCTCAGACAAACAGATAACAGTAATGTAAACAAGTGTTCTGTAAGTGTATGTTAAAGTGTAATGTTAAAGTGACAAGTGTATTTAAATATGAGGTATGAATGGATGTGCAGGGGAGTGACCGGTAAGAAATAGTCTGGGGGTGACAGGGTCAGTCAGTGGGGGACCCGGGCTCTGTTGATGATTCTCACTGCTGACGGGAAGAAGCTGTTGCTGTGGCACGAGGTCTTGGTCCTGATGGACCGTGAAGTCTTGGTCCTGATGGAGCATGGGGTCTTGGTCCTGATGGACAGTGAGGTATTGGTCCTGATGGACCGTGAGGTCTTGGTCCTGATGGACCGTGAGGTCCTGGCCATGATGGAGCGTGAGGTCTTGGTCCTGATGGATCATGAGGTCTTGGTCCTGATGGACCGTGAGGTCTTGGTCCTGATGGATCATGAGGTCTTGGTCCTGATGGACTGTGAGGTCTTGGTCCTGATGGTCTGTGAGGTCCTGGTCCTGATGGACCGTGAGGTCCTGGTCCTGATGGACCGTGAGGTCCTGGCCATGATGGAGCGTGAGGTCTTGGTCCTGATGGAGCGTGAGGTCCTGGTCCTGATGGACCGTGAGGTCCTGGCCATGATGGAGCGTGAGGTCTTGGTCCTGATGGAGCGTGAGGTCTTGGTCCTGATGGACCGTGAGGTCCTGGCCATGATGGAGCGTGAGGTCTTGGTCCTGATGGACCCTGAGGTCTTGGTCCTGATGGACCGTGAGGTCCTGGCCATGATGGAGCGTGAGGTCTTGGTCCTGATGGACCCTGAGGTCTTGGTCCTGATGGACCGTGAGGTCCTGGCCATGATGGAGCGTGAGGTCTTGGTCCTGATGGACCGCAGCCTTCTGCCAGATGGGAGGCACTCCAACAGTTTATGTCCAGGGTGAGAGGGGTCGGCGACAATCTTTATTGCGTTTCTATTACGTCCTGACAATCATAAAGCTGTGTTTTTGTTTACCATGAACGTCACCCATAATGAGCCTTTCATATTGGAAACAATCTGGTTGTATTTGTTCTCGCCAACTCTCTTGATGTCTCTCTCTTGACAAGATCCCCAGTGAGGGACCATATCAAGTAAGGTGGTCTTTTTTCATTCCTCCACCTCTATTGATTACACTCAAGTCTGAAACCACTGGGACCACCCTAGACTAGCCTCCCCAGTGTGTGTGCGTGTGTGTGTGTGTGTGTGTGTGTGTGTGTGTGTGTGTGTGTGTGTTCTGATGGTAAGTACTTGTGACTTGCTCATTCAGCTGAACTCTATGGTGTAAATGTCTGTGTTTCCATCACTGTAGAACACATTACATTGACTTACATTCAGTTCCAGGAGACTTACCTTTACCATTCCATAAGCCTAAGTTTACCATAACCTTAAACCAAGTCTTCAACCTAAAATGTAATGATTTACATTATAGGGGCTTGCACAAAATGGTGAGTCCCCATAATATACTGTGTGTAAACATATGTCCCCATAACATTAGTAATACAAGAACGCACACACACACACACACACACACACACACACACACACACACACACACACACACACACACACACGTGCAAACACAATGTCTTCCTGCAGATCAGTGATCAACTGGCAAAAAGCTCCATACATGTTCCTGTTTGTGAGACACCTGTGGTGTGTGGGCATCCATTTTGTGAATCAAAAGCATGTGTCATGAGTGGGCAGAGGGAGGGCTGTTTTCCAGTTTGGTGGGGGCGGCTGCTGAATAAAAAGCCCACTCGGTAATGCTCCTGTCGCCACGTACTTTACGGCTTCTCACAGTTTGTGTCACACTTTCCTCACAGCTGTCACGGATATCACAGATGCAACACGCGAGAGACTCCCGGTGTTAGCTTCATGTCCCAAAACAGGCTAGCTACTTACCAGAGAATGCTTCACACCTCAGCTGTCGCATGTGTCGGAATGAAAGTTGTATAAAGGACTACGATCAACTCTCCAACTCTCATACGCAGATAAGTGTCCAGAATAAACAGGAGAGGCCTGAAAGTTCAATCAATAAATCATTTATTAATTGAATACCTGCAAATGAGTGAGCCGAGAGCAACGCAGTGCAATAAGAGGCACTGACAAGCTCTTGATGTAATCACTTGATACAAACAGTACAAATGTTCAAGGAGCAATTAAAGGATACTACTACAATTTAGGACCCAACACACACGGTGAAGATCCCATAGGGCAAAATACCACTGCACATGTCAAGTGTAACAACTCGTGCGGTGCACACAAAATCAACACTGCAGCAACCGTTATATTATGAGCAAATAAAAAGGGGAGCCGATAACTCGCGACAGAGCAAGGACCGCTCAGCACCATAGACTGTATATGAAGTGGACGGAGTCCTCGGGACGCCACCCGTTGGTTTGTGGGTTGATGTTTTCAGGCCTCGAGTTAGTTGATTGTGCCGTCGCAATGATGGATTACGGCCGTTGCCATGTTGTTTTTCCAGCCAAGGAATTGGAATGAGGAGCAGTGATGTAGAGACACCGTATATGTCTCTGCAGCGGCCTGTCAATCACAGTAAGCCCGCCCTAAAGCGTCCCCTACTTTATGGTCTGTTTGACTCTAAATGACCATAATTTACTAAATGAGCATCATGCTGTATTAAAGAAGACTTGAAACTAGAGATTGAGACATAAACTCATGTTTACTGAGCGATAAGTAGAGTAATTTTCTCATAGACTTCTATACAACCAGACTACTTTTTGCAACCAGAGGAGTCGCCCCCTGCTGGTCAGGAGAGAGTGCAAGTTTTAAGACACTTATGTATAGGCTTCACTTGGTAGAACCAGAGGTTGCCGTCTGTTCAGCACCCATGCCCAATCACACTACTAAGAAAAAGAAGAGAAGATAGTAGAGAGCGAGCTCCAGCTACCCGAAATAATCTTTCCTCACTCCCCATGGACCTAAAGGCGTCCCTGTCACATATGATCATTCCTACTAAGAAGTAAGTTTCAGATGGTGAACACATACATGTGCAGCTTATTACATCAGCAGCGAGACACCTAAAATGGACTAAATGAATACCCTTTCCTAATGGGGTATAACTTACAAATGCTACCAGTCCTGGCAAAAGGCTTACACATGAACTACTTGGTGTATCTGTACTCCTGTTCATCATGAGCATAATCACTGTTGGTATTGCCAAGCGGCAACCCCCAGGGCTGAGGAATGAAGCCAACGTGGTAGTGCCCAAAACTGCAGTTCCTCAAATGACCACTTGAGACTAAAATAATTCACAGGGACAATTTTTGGGGAATGTATGAACTGTATCCATGTTACTCAGCCGACATGTTAGACCTTGTAATAACTGTGCGAAGACCTCTTCAGTTGGGTGGAGTTAGGTCACAGCTCGCCAGTCCGACAGACTGTAGTAATCTAACCTTTTTTTATATCAGAGAACAGGGCCCTATTCTTCGTAGCTGGCTTACTGAGTTAGCGGGCTAATTTTCAGGATAAGATGACGTAGGTCAGGCTTTTCGGTTCCTCGAAGCAAGTTTAGAAAAATCACCATAGCAACACAGCCACAAATTTAAACCTGCTCCAGCACATGCTAACTGAAATTCACTGGATAAGCTGGCCACTCCCACCGGACAAAAAAGGCAGCTCACTTCCTCATTGATGAAGGAGCGATATTAGTTAGTTAGTTTTATAGGGAGAGAGTTCTTTCAGATCGCCAAGATCCGTCCTCACATCATGATGACTTCCTGTACGAGCTCACATCATGATGACTTCCTGTACGAGCTCACATCATCATGACTTCCTGTACGAGCTCACATCATCATGACTTCCTGTACGAGCTCACATCATGATGACTTCCTGTACGAGCTCACATCATCATGATGACTTCCTGTACGAGCTCACATCATCATGACTTCCTGTACGAGCTCACATCATCATCATGACTTCCTGTAGAGCTCACATCATCATGACTTCCTGTACGAGCTCACATCATCATGACTTCCTGTACGAGCTCACATCATCATGATGACTTCCTGTATGAGCTCACATCCTCATGACTTCCTGTACGAGCTCACATCATGATGCTTCTCGAGCCGCGGACATTGAACACCACACGCCCATTGCCCGTCTCACAGACATAGACTCTCAGCCGCTGCATGCCGTGCTGTTCTTAAGTTTATTTAGCGCTTAAGAAACTTATGGATGTGTTGAAAGCATAATTATATGACAGTGTTATTATTACACCATACATATCATTATTGTAGAACATGATTAAGGTGATCGTTATAAGAAGAATACAGAGAATCACACAAAGATAAACTTGTACCAGAATGATGGGAAGAGAAGAGTATGGAGAAGGAAAGGAACTGCTCATGATCCAAAGCATACCACCTCATCAGTGAAGCATGGTGGAGGTAGTGTTATGGCGTGGGCATGTATGGCTGCCAATGGAACTGGTTCCCTTGTATTTATTGATGATGTGACTGCTGACAAAAGCAGCAGCATGAATTCGGAAGTGTTTCGGGCAATATTATCTGCTCATATTCGCCAAATGCTTCAGAACTCATTGGACGGCGCTTCAGTGCAGATGGACAATGACCCGAAGCATACTCGAAAGCAACCAAGGAGTTTTTTAAGGCAAAGAAGTGGAATTTTCTGCAATGGCCAAGTCAATCGCCTGACCTGAATCCAATTGAGCATGCATTTCACTTGCTGAAGACCAAACTGAAGGGAAAATGCCCCAAGAAGCAGCAGGAAGTGAAGACGGTTGCAGTAGAGGCCTGCAGAGCATCACCAGGGACGAAACCCAGCGTCTGGTGATGTCTATGGAATCCAGACTTCAGGCTGTCATTGACTGCAAAGGATTTTCAACAAAGTATTAAAAGTGACAATTAGATTTATGATTATATTAATTTGTCCAATTACTTTTGGTCCCTTAAAAACGGGGTGGCCACATTTGAATTTGTTGTAGTTCCTACACCGTTCACCTGCTTTGGATGTAAATACCCTCAAATTAAAGCTGAAAGTCTGCACTTAAAGCACATCTTGATTTCATTTCAACTCCATTGTTGTGGTGTACAGAGCCAAAATAATGAAAAATGTGTCAATGTCCAAATATTTATGGACCTGACTGTATATAGTACATGATACATACGCACATACAGTACATATATCCTCATAACTATATATCTATTTGTATACTACTGTCAGCAGGCACATTTAAATAAATATAATCTGATTGATTTGGGTTTTCCCAACACTGACGCATTGAACTTGTCTGATATATTTGCAACGCTTATGTCTCACAGCGGGGGCGGTGTTAAGCTGCGTTCACACCAACAACGTTGCAAATAGTTTGAGAATCGTTTAATGTGAATGCAGCATTAGGGGCCGATCACACCAGATCGGCCCCTTTTAAAAGTACAGTCGCCTCTAAAACGCCTTGGCAAAAACGCACCAGGCAAAACAGCCTGGTGCGCCTGTGGAGCGGGCCTGCGTGTGCAACCGGGCGATACACACTGACATTGATGAGCTGTGCGACTCCACGCAAGGCGCTTAAAAGTTGAGAAAAAATGCTAGAAAAACGCGAAGCGCGGCATTTAAAAAGCGAGCATGAAAGGCGCGCCGTACCATAGGAAAACAATGGTTTTGGTAGCGCCGCGTTTTTGAGAGTCGCGTCTGGTGTTACCGGCCCCTTAGACTTTGCCATGATTAAGGTATTGACTTCCTCATATGCGTTCATGATCATCTCCTGCTTCTCAGCGGAGAAATAAAAAGAGGTTCCTCTGAGTTTATTTGCCATCGTGGTGTTAGAACATCGTGGTGTCAGTGCTCGATTATTATCCCTTCTGAAGAGGAGCGGGCACGCGCATTTATCCAGATGACTGACGTCTGGCTAGAATTAACGAGACCGTTTCAGCGCGGATCAGCCGTGAAGAAACCGAGTTAGCCTGATGTCCATCATCTCGCTAATTTAAACTGGATAATAGGACATTTGCTCGACTTTGTTGAACCACGTACGAAGAATACCCCCCTGGCATTTCGCTACTGAAGCGGTTGCATATTTGTATTGCTCTCTCCCGTTTTAACAGTAAATTAACCCTTGATTTAGTGGCCCCACCATAAATGATCACCTCTAATCCCAAACATCCCTGGAGAAACAAGGAAGTTGAACAAGTACAAATAAATTGTCAAACAGCAGAAAAAAACATAGAAAAAAAAGGTAAATTACCACATTTTCTATGAACAGCCGACTATTTAGACAAAGGCAATTAAACATGCAAGACAAGCACACTTCTCAAAATTGATAACCGACAACCAGATTAATCCACAAATCCTCTATTCAACCATTGAATGTTTAATTAACCCTATTTCAATGAGGTCTAGCAGTATGTTTACCAACTCTCAATGTGAAGAATGTACATTGTATTGTCCCCAGATGACCCAGGACCAATAGATGTGGATGCCAGAGAATTGAATGCAGCAGTTAGGACAAAACTGAATTCCTGGTTTTTGGGACAAACTACATGTGCAACTGGGAGCACTGGCATTAAACCCTTGTCAACAAGTAAAACACAAAGACATTTCCTTAATTCAGATCTTAAGTTTTAAACACATTCAAAACATAATTAAGAATGTATTTGAACAAGCACAGCAGATTTCTCTCTCAAGCCAATAGAGACATTAATGCGCGCCTTGAGTACCTGCAGGATTGACAATTGCAACACTCTACTTTCTGGTCTCCTAAAAATTATATATCTCAACTTCAGCTACTGCAAAACTCCACTGCCCGTTTGCCTACTAGGACCAGAAAGAGAGCACACATTACACCTATATCTTAAAGTCTCTGCTTTGGCTACCTGTTTGCCTTGCATTTATTTTACAGCCCTTTTATTGGTTCACAAAGCTCTTAATGGTCCTGGTCATATCTATTTGTCTTGCTTTTAGCCCTTGAACCCTCGAGAACCCTCAGGTCTTCTGATAGTGGCCAATTAATTATTCCTAAAGTCAGAACAAAAAGATTATAGTGAGGCATCCTTTTATGGTCTCAGACCGGCCTCTGGAACAGTCGTCCTGAGGACCCGACACATCTCTGAGTTCAAATAAAGGCTGATTGATTGATTACGCTTTAGAAACCTTCCAACCTGAGCCTGGTGTTGGTTAGGTGTCCTACAAGCAGTCACTTAAACATCAACAGATGTTTCGGGGGATGAGATTAGACTATTTTGGTTAATTCAATGTTTCATTATATGTACATATAGTACCAAACATGAATACAATTTGTGTCCGTTTATTTTTCACCACGTCGGTCAGGAAGCCCAGCTGTCCTCCACCGGCCAAATCTCCTGCTCTTTTCGAAAGATCCCCAAACACTTCCAGGCTACATGGGACATGTAGTCCTTCAGTATCTTCAGCACTGAGTCTCTTTTGCATCCTCAGTCTCATTCTGTCACCACATAAAACAAATGATCAGTAAACTTGTCATGGTGGAGGGTTCAGCATGCCTCTGTGACCGTGGGTGAAATGCTGATGGGCAATAACTCCCAGTAAAGACTTTCATTGTTAAGTTTATTATCAAAGATGAAGTCAAACTGGAGTAAAGATGGCTCCCTGGAAAGCAACCTGTGGACTCAATCCATGGGAATGCCTCCACCAACCAGTCCAGTTGGAGTGTACATCCATGTCCGGACAAAATGCCATCGCTTCATCGTTTTGTCCTTTGAGACATTTGTGTGAAAATGGCCATAAAGAAATTCCCTCCCAAGTGTTTCTGAGACATCGCGTTCACGAGAAAGGATGGACAACTTCAAACCTAAAACGCTCCCGGCCAAGGCTGTCGTAGGCGTGCAGGCATAAAATAGAAAGCCAATAGATGTCTTGAGCCATTTCCCTCCTCAGTCTGATGGTAGCTCTTAAGTGACTGAGATAGGAGAAATACAAAGAAGAATGTCAGTCCTAAGTAATCCACAACATGTTTAAGCTTTTAAACTAGATCCTTCTTGTCTGTCCACCTCAGCCTGCTAGCATTGCAACGCTGCTCTCCTTAAGTCCTGTGTTGTAGAACGTGAGATTTACAATGTTCATTTTTGATTATAAAGCAGGTCTCTGTGCTATATAAATATTGTTGAAGTATCAAAACACTCAATCCAAATGCACACAGGCAGTATTCATCAAACGTGCCAAAAATGATGAATTATCATTATGGATGTAATCATGTGTTCAGCACTTTAATGTTCTCATTTTGGTTACTTTTATTTTCTGGTTTGAAAATTGAAAATGTACAAGCAACTAAAGCTTTAATACAAACATAGTGGATTCAAAAGAACTAAGTTTGCCTCTGGAGTGAAATAGAAGTATAAAGTAGCATGAAATAATATTATTAAGTATCAAAATGACTAAACAATACTGGAGTAAATGTGCTACCACTGAAAGTCAGGGTTAATGCGGTTGAAATGTTAATAACTAGAGACCATCCCACCAGATGAGACGCCTCACTTACCGCTCCATGGCCTCAACAAAGACACAGGATTCTTCAGTCTACTTCGCAGGTTGGGTTCTGTGTTCAGGTGGAGAAAGATGGCCCTGCCAGGTTAAAGAGCAGAGAAGACACAAAAACAATCTGAATCTGAATCTTAGCTGTTAACAATCAGCTGCTGAGCTATTAACCTTTTGTTCATAAACAATAGCTTGTACTTCATGGAAGGCAGCAGAGTCTGCGAAATAACATGGAGCATCATTACAGCTGCTTGCCCTCCGGCTCCATCGCTGTTGGTCATGAAGGCCGTAATGTGATCAGCTCGTTGGGTCAAAAGGTCATCCTGATTGAGCCGGAAGGACTTTCTTTGTCTTCACTCCATCCTTTGCTTTTTAATCTCCTCCCATCACTTCTCTCGTCCTTCTCTCACTTCTCTCACTTGCAGGTTAAAGACAAACAGATGGGTGGGTGTTGCAGGCTGCTTTTCAGCACAATTAATTAAGGCTTATGGCAGCTGACACGTCAGATTCACACTGACCTGCAATTAAGGAGAACACTTGTGTTTGGAGAGCTGGGGATATAGCAGCAGAACATGCAGTCCTGCCAACTGCATGGATAACATCCTTCTGACTGGGCTTTACGCTCTCATTAAAAGTTGTTTTGTGACATTTTGGTTTGGTTACCTCGGATATGTTGTTTTTCCTGCTCTGGTCTGTGCGATTCTCGCGCTACTATATTTGTGAGGACCGCGTGTTTTCACAACTCTGTGCCTGAAACCGCTTTCACACACACCGGGCTGCTTGAAGCCGCTGTTTGGTCGAGTTTAAAAAAGCAAAGCCGGCATAACAGCAGATCATCTGTTCAGCAGTCGTGTGGAACCTCTGTGTAGAAAGGGCTCGAGCTTACGGCTTCAACCCTAATTCAATGGGGAGGAGTTCTCTGGGCTCACAACAATGGATATTAAACAAAGGAAGAAAGAAAACAGAGATAATCCACAGAGCAGATTGTCAACAGTCTGTTCTGTTCAGGCGGCAACTGGTTCTGGAAAGAGAAGCCAATTTAGAAGTTCCTTAATCAGAATCAGAATCAGAATCAGAAACCGTTTATTGCCAGGAATGTTTTCACACAAACGAGGAATTTTTTGAGGCGGAAGGTGCATACATTGGACGTGGACATGGGACGTGAGACGAGACAAACAACAATCAACAATCAACAATCAACGAAAACAACAACAGTGCAATTGGAATGCGGTTGAATTAAAATATGTGTAGGATAAGCAAGTGCTCAGTCAACAGATACGTTAATGTACGTTAAAGTGACGTGTGTATTTAAGTTAAAAGTGTATGTTGAAGTGACGAGTGTTTAAGTATGCGGTGTGCAGAGGAGTGTATGGTAGAGAGAAATAAAAATGAAAATAAAGAAGAGAAAATAAAAATAAAAATAAAAATTAAGAGTTAAAAATTAAAGTTGAAAATTAAAATAGCTGGGGGTGACAGAGACAGTCAGTGGGGGACCCGAGCCCGATTGATGAGCCCGACTGCTGACGGGAAGAAACTGTTTGTGTGGCGTGAGGTCTTGGTCCTGATGGACCTCAGCCTCCTGCCAGAGGGGAGGGACTCGAACAGGATATGTCCAGGGTGAGAGGGGTCAGCTGCAATCTTCCTAGCTCGCCTCAGAGTCCTGGAGGCGAACAAGTCCTGGAGGGACGGCAGATTACAGCCAATCACCTCTCAGCAGAGCGGATGATGCGCTGCAGCCTGGCCTTGTCCTTGGCAGTGGCTGCGGTGTGCCAGACGGTGATGGAGGAGCAGAGGATGGACTCAACGATGGCAGTGTAGAAGTGCACCATCATTTTCATCGGCAGGTTGAACTTCTTCAGCTGCCTCAGGAAGAACATCCTCTGCTGGGCCTTCTTGGCGATGGAGCTGATGTTCAGTTCCCACTTGAGGTCCTGGGAAATGATGGAGCCCAGGAAGCGGAAGGACTCCACAGCGTCGACGGGGGAGTCACACAGGATGAGAGGGGCGGGTGGGGCTGCGTTCTTTCTGAAGTCCACAACCATCTCCACTGTCTTCAGAGCGTTGAGCTCCAGGTTGTTCTGGCTGCACCAGGTCACCAGGTGGTCAGTCTCCCACCTGTAGGCGGACTCGTCCCCACCAGAGATGAGTCCAATGAGGGTGGTGTCATCCGCGAACTTCAGGAGCTTGACGGACTGGTGACTGGAGGTGCAGCTGTTGGTGTACAGCGAGAAGAGCAGAGGGGAAAGAACGCAGCCTTGGGGGGAACCGGTGCTGGTGGTCCGGGAGCCTGAGACGTGTTTCCCCAGCCTCACGTGCTGCTTCCTGTCAGTCAGGAAGTCTGTGATCCACCTGCAGGTGGAGTCGGGCACGTGCAGCTGGGAGAGCTTGTCCTGCAGCAGAGATGGGATGATGGTGTTGAAAGCAGAGCTGAAGTCCACGAACAGGATCCTGGCGTAGGTTCCTGGGGAGTCCAGATGCTGGAGGATGTAGTGGAGGGCCATGTTGACAGCATCGTCTACAGACCTGTTGGCCCTGTAGGCGAACTGCAGAGGGTCCAGGAGTGGGTCAGTCAGGGTTTTGAGGTGGGACAGGACCAGGCGCTCAAAAGACTTCATGACCACAGAGGTCAGGGCGACGGGCCTGTAGTCATTGAGTCCTGTGATCCTGGGTTTCTTGGGGACGGGGATGCTGGTGGAGGCCTTGAAGCAGGCTGGCACGTGGCATGTCTCCAGGGAGGTGTTGAAGATCTCAGTGAACACCGGGGACAGCTGGTCAGCACAGTGCTTCAGGGTGGAGGGGGAGACAGAGTCCGGGCCCGCTGCTTTGCGGGGGTTCTGCTTTTTGAAGAGCCTGTTGACGTCCCTCTCCAGAATAGTGAGGGTCGTCACTGGGGAGGCGTGAGCCTCCGATGGGCTGGGGGAGGGGGAGATGATGGTCTGTGGCTGGTTGATGGGCCTGTCGGGCGTGGCGTCAGGACTGCTCCATTGTCTTTCAAAGCGACAGTAGAACTCGTTCAGCTCGTCTGCCAGGCGGAGGTCGTTCATGGCGTGGGGGGTTTTGGGCTTGTAGTTGGTGATCTGCCTGAGCCTCTCCAGACAGAAGCAGAGTCACTTGCTGATAGCTGTTGTTGCAGTTTCTCAGAGTACAGTCGTTTAGCATCTCTCACCGCTTTGCTAAACCTGTATTTTGACTCCGTGTACAAGTCCTTGTCCCCACTCCTGAATGCCTGGTCCTTTTGCAGCCTTAGCTTCCTGAGTTCCGCTGTGAACCAGGGTTTGTCGTTGTTATAACTCACCCTGGTGCTGGTTGGAACACAGCTGTCCTCACAGAAGCTGATGTATGAAGTTACAGCCTCTGTGTACTCATCCAGACTGTTAGTAGCAGTCCTGAAGACATCCCAGTCTGTACAGTCCAAGCACGCCCGAAGATCCTCCAGAGCCTCACTGGTCCACTTCTTGAATTTCCTCACCACAGGTTTGCAGAGCTTTAGTTTCTGCCTGTATAAGGGAATCAGGTGAACCATGGCGTGGTCAGAGTTTCCCAGAGCAGCACGAGGAACGGCGTGATAAGCCCCACTGATTGTGGTGTAGCAGTGGTCCAGAATGCTCTTCTCTCTAGTAGGGCATTTAATAAACTGTCTGTATTTAGGGAGTTCATGGCTGAGGTTACCTTTGTTAAAGTCCCCAAGGACAATAACTAAAGAGTCCGGGTAGGTCCGCTCCACACACCGTATCTACTCGGCGAGCGTCCGCTGTGCGTCCTGCGCGTTGGCCTGCGGCGCCATGTGAACACCGACCAGGATGAATGAAGCGAACTCACGTGGGGAGTAGAAGGGTTTGCAGTGGATGATGAGGGATTCCAGGTCCGGCGAACAGTACTGTAGAATCACTGTTACGTCGTTACACCAGCCGTTGTTGAGGTAGAAGCAGATTCCTCCACCCTTCGTTTTGCCGGAGAGCTCCGTGTCGCGGTCCGCTCTGAACAGCTGGAAGCCAGCCAGCTGGAACGCGGAGTCCGGTATCGATCCACAGAGCCAGGTCTCCGTAAAGCACAAAACGGAGGAAGAAGAAAAGTCTCTGTCTCTCCCAACAAGGAGCTGAAGTTCGTCCAGTTTGTTGCACAATGAGCAGACGTTGGAGAGAAATATGCCCGGCAACGCTGTACGGGATCCCAGCGCGCCAGCACGTTTCCCTCTCCTGCGGTGTCTCACTGCGTGAGCCAAGGTGAGCACACCTTTCACGAGAATGTCCAGTAATTCCACGGAGGTTAAAAAAGTTGGAAATAAGTCCACTGGGGTTGTTACCCTGATGTTCATGAGCTCATCTGTGGTGAAAGAGCCCCTGGAATCGCAGCAGAAAGCAGCATTTAAGACAAAAAGAACAAACAACAATGAGCACCGTCTTGCCGAGGCAGCCATCGTCGGCGCCATCTTGAAGGCTAAGCCAGAAAATAAACCATCAACCACAGCTTTCAAACTATTTCACGTTTGTGAAAGCTGTAAACCTCATGTAATCTCGCCTGTTTATATTGGTATTGCTTTTATGGTTTCTGTCTTTACCTGGTAAAGTGCCTTTGAGTACCTTTTAAAGCGCTACGCAAATAACATTATTATTATTATTATTATGTTAAAAGCCTTAGATAAGTTCAGGAATAATGCAACACATGATAATTAGAGTCAACTGCATTCACAATGTCATTTTGAATCCTCATTTTAGCCGTGACAGTACTGTGTTTGTTTTAAACCAGACATAAGTCACTGAGAATGTCTTGGTAGAAACTCATAAGCCCTTCCAAAGTGTTTAGTTGAGATAGTTTACATGCAGGCCTGTAGGTGTTTGGGTTCCATAGATCTCAGGTTTTCAATACTGGAACACCTTATTTGACCACTTTCTATAGTCAGGCTAAACTTGTAAGGAAAAGGTTGGACGTGGTTAACTTTAGTTAAAGGCAACTTTTGTTCAAAGTCATTACATGTGCGCTTCCCTTTCAAACAACAGGCTGAGAGATATAAACTGCTGATTTAGAGTATTCACTAATCACTGCCTCATTAACTCATTCACTCTTCTCTGTAATTCACCATGTTGTGAGCAGGGAGCTGAGATTTCACTTGGTCGTCGTTCACCATCAAGAGCATTACTCCATGGGGTTGTGACTCTTTGAATGAACAACTGAAACTCAAATTGCTTAACTTATTTTTAAAGTTGTGTCAGTATAATTTGTTTTCAGTGAGGAGATCTGAGGAGAGAATAAGCAAGCGTATTTCCATTGAAATGATGAGCATGAATTCACAAGTGTACCTGTACCTTCAGAATGTCCTCAACATATGATAATATATATATATATATATATATATATATATATATATATATATATATATATATATATATATATATATATATGTGTGTGTGTGTGTGTGTGTGTGTGTGTGTGTGTTTGGCTATGTATAGCTCTGTGGCTGTACATATCTGTGAAAGCAGACTGTTATGCTTGGAAAGCTGAGTTTAGTATATTATAATATTAGTATAATTCCTCATATTTTTTCTGCTAAGAGTGATGTGGTGCAGGTGTGAGGAGTTGAAGTGGACCAGCACCCATGGGTGCACCGAGCATGGAACGTGAGAAATCTGTGTAGATGGAGACAGCTGATGCTCACGGACCTTCCTCTTAACACTTTTACTATTCAGACGACACAACGCCACATTTGTTTCTCTGGGGAATAAAAGCTGAAGCGATGTGGGGGTAAAGAAAAGCAGGAAAGAAATGATTCTCTTAGGGACACCGTCTCCACCGTCTAGCTGCTTCTGAAGCTCCTTTTTCACATTTAAAAATGCTCTCTTTGAAATTGTTAAGGACAGACTTTAACAATATGGGTGACACCGGTTTCTTATCGTGAGTCAAACGAGATGATTGATATCACCCTCATGTCTGTCCATGGCTGGCCAGCAGCTGGTTAGCTTAGCATAACAATAATGAGCATAACGATAGTGAGCAGGTTGAACCCCTCTGTCCAAGGGTTACACAGCTAAGCATGAATTGTTTCAATTGTACAAAACGTTTTTAGGGAAACAGATTGTTGTGTTGAATTCCTGCAGATTACGGCGAAACGTGATGAAAGATGTTAATTAAAACAAACAAAAAACAAAAAAAATGCTCTAAACTACTTGGTTAGGTTTAATAAAAAAAAGCATCACGGTTGAGGCAACACAAGTACATGGTTAGGTTAAAGCAACACAAGTACATGGTTAGGTTAAAGCAACACAAGTACATGGTTAGGTTAAAGCAACACAAGTACTTGGTTAGGTTGAGGCAACACAAGTACATGGTTAGGTTAAAGCAACACAAGTACATGGTTAGGTTGAGGCAACACAAGTACACGGTTAGGTTAAAGCAACACAAGTACATGGTTAGGTTAAAGCAACACAAGTACATGGTTAGGTTAAAGCAACACAAGTACATGGTTAGGTTAAAGCAAAACAAGTACATGGTTAGGTTAAAGCAGAGGTGGGCAAACTACGGCCCGCGGGCCGGATACGGCGGATACGGCCCGCCGAGTATTAATATACGGCCCGCCGAGTATTAGAATTATTATAACATTAAAAAAATATATTAAAAAAAAGTTATTAAAAAAATATATTAAATTTTTTATTTTAATTTTAAATAATTATAAGTTATAGTAAAGACCGCTGTAGCGCTTCTCCGTTCCCAACTTCAGTTTCCCGAAGCAGGATGACCACAACAGACCACCGTTGATGTTTCTTCATGCTTATTTATTGCACAGCGCTCTTTTAGGCTTTTCGTGTGTGTTCTGCTGCAGCAGAAAGACGCTGTAATGCCTTCTGCTGCGCACACGGCTCTGCTGCAGAAGAACACACACACGAAAAGCCTAAAAGAGCGCTGTGCAATAAATAAGCATGAAGAAACATTGATGCTGGTCTGTTGCCATCATTGTGCTTTGGGAAAATCAAGTCGGGAACAGAGAGGCGTTACAGCAGTTTTTACGTGCCGTGCGGACCACTGCCTGCCGTGTTCTGCTGAACTAGAGCGCACACACAACACTTGCAATTCCACCCCTCCCCCACTGATCCCACAGACAAAAGCTCCACTTCTTAGCGGTCAGAATCCTTTTTAATTATGTCGTAAAGCGTTAACTTGAGAAGAATTACAGTAATATGAATCACGTTCTGTCGCCGGAGACAGGGTTTGTACTACAACAGTTTTAGAGTTGTAAAATCTCCATCCATCTGATACTGGCCCGGCCCGTCTGTCAAATTTTTTAATTCAATGTGGCCCCTGAGCCAAAAAGTTTGCCCACCCCTGGGTTAAAGCAACACAAGTACATGGTTAGGTTAAAGCAACACAAGTACATGGTTAGGTTAAAGCAACACAAGTACACGGTTAGGTTAAAGCAACACAAGTACACGGTTAGGTTAAAGCAACACAAGTACACGGTTAGGTTAAAGCAACACAAGTACATGGTTAGGTTAAAGCAACACAAGTACACGGTTAGGTTAAAGCAACACAAGTACATGGTTAGGTTAAAGCAACACAAGTACACGGTTAGGTTAAAGCAACACAAGTACATGGTTAGGTTAAAGCAACACAAGTACATGGTTAGGTTAAAGCAACACAAGTACACGGTTAGGTTAAAGCAACACAAGTACATGGTTAGGTTTAGGTAACACAAGTACATGGTTAGGTTAAAGCAACACAAGTACACGGTTAGGTTTAGGTAACACAAGTACATGGTTAGGTTAAAGCAACACAAGTACACGGTTAGGTTAAAGCAACACAAGTACATGGTTAGGTTAAAGCAACACAAGTACATGGTTAGGTTTAGGCAACACAAGTACACGGTTAGGTTAAAGCAACACAAGTACATGGTTAGGTTTAGGTAACACAAGTACATGGTTAGGTTAAAGCAACACAAGTACACGGTTAGGTTTAGGCAACACAAGTACACGGTTAGGTTAAAGCAACACAAGTACACGGTTAGGTTAAAGCAACACAAGTACACGGTTAGGTTAAAGCAACACAAGTACATGGTTAGGTTGAGATAACACAAGTACATGGTTAGGTTAAAGCAACACAAGTACATGGTTAGGTTAAAGCAACACAAGTACATGGTTAGGTTAAAGCAACACAAGTACACGGTTAGTTTAAAGCAACACAAGTACACGGTTAGGTTAAAGCAACACAAGTACATGGTTAGGTTAAAGCAACACAAGTACATGGTTAGGTTAAAGCGACACAAGTACATGGTTAGGTTAAAGCAACACAAGTACATGGTTAGGTTAAAGCGACACAAGTACATGGTTAGGTTAAAGCAACACAAGTACATGGTTAGGTTAAAGCAACACAAGTACATGGTTAGGTTTAGGTAACACAAGTACATGGTTAGGTTAAAGCAACACAAGTACATGGTTAGGTTAAAGCAACACAAGTACACGGTTAGGTTAAAGCAACACAAGTACACGGTTAGGTTTAGGTAACACAAGTACATGGTTAGGTTAAAGCAACACAAGTACATGGTTAGGTTAAAGCAACACAAGTACATGGTTAGGTTAAAGCAACACAAGTACATGGTTAGGTTAAAGCAACACAAGTACACGGTTAGGTTTAGGTAACACAAGTACATGGTTAGGTTAAAGCAACACAAGTACATGGTTAGGTTAAAGCAACACAAGTACATGGTTAGGTTAAAGCAACACAAGTACACGGTTAGGTTTAGTTAACACAAGTACATGGTTAGGTTAAAGCAACACAAGTACATGGTTAGGTTAAAGCAACACAAGTACATGGTTAGGTTAAAGCAACACAAGTACACGGTTCACATGGAACTGCTGTTCTCTTTTTCATTCAGTTTCAGGCAAAAAAGTTACCGTACCTCCAAAAGCCATACACAGCAGAATGTTAGCACTATTGTAATATTGGCATTTCATATTAAGTTAACATTGCATGAAAGACACTCATATGGCCTACATGAGGTATTTAACCCTCCCACCACAGTGACCTTCACATCCACCATTATAGAACATTACTTTGTATTTAGCATAATTCTTTAGAGATTTCACAGCAGTGAATTACTACGTATGTTTCATGCAGGACAAACACATGCAATACATTTCCGTGCACTCCAGAACACATACGCTAATAGGATGAGTGACATTCCAACATTGCAGGAGATTTCGAGGAAGTTTCATCATGAAGTGATGAAAACCATGAAGTGGTCGGTGGTGGAGTGGGATGTGTGTTTGGAGGTTTGGCTCTTCTTCCTTGTGTTTTCAAAGTCAAGGTCGACTCCGGGTGCACTGAGAGAAATGAAAAAACACTGCTTTCGTGTGTTTCACACACTTTATTTACCACCGTCAGAGGTCATTTCTTTGCTCCTTTTGAAGTGTTTAAGGGCATTCAAATAACAAATGAGACACAAACTGTGAAAGAAGAAAACACACATGCTCATAACATGCTCTTTGGACTAAACATGTATTGTCATAACACAATACAAATCTCCAAAGTTTTTTTTTGGCAGACAAATTAACGACATGTTCTACTGTTTGAATTATAAGTCCCCACATGCACTACCTTATATACCATGAGAACACTTCCTCAAGTCACGTCCCTGATACGTAGAGTTAAAATCTACATATAAACATATAGGTACTGCCTAGATATAGGTATTGTTTAGATACTGTATAGATAGCCTTACAAAAAAGAGCAACAAAAACCATATACTTACACACATGGTTTTCTATGGAGCCCCAGAGAAATGATGGTCCGAACCAAGCCGGCAGCCTTTATTGCTCCTTTCAACCAGCGCAGAGCAGATCCTCTCCTTCCGTTGTTGAGTTTCACAATAAAAGCCCTGGACATATATACTGTGTCACTGTCTACCAGAGGGAACTCAAATTCACTCAATGAAACTCAATGAACTATCCAGTTAGCTCAGACAGACTGCTGCAGCTCTGGGTCAGTAGGATCCTGGTAGTTGGACGTCTGACTGTGTGAATCTATTCAAACCTTACTTAACACATGTTGCAACTGTCACACATTTCCATTGCTGCTTGTATCAATGGTATTGATGAGCAGCCAAGTATTTCATATTAGTTCATGTCCTCATCCAGAATGGTTGACCCAGTGGCCACCAACTGTTTCTCACCAAAGACGGCTTCTCGTGTCTAAATACAAGCAAATGACTTCTACCACTTATATCTACAGTGTAGCCACACCATTTTGTTGAGGTATAATCTTTGCCTGTGCAGTGTCCACAGCCTCTATCCAATTAAAATACATGCTGTAGCCTATGGGCCATAATTAGAACTGATGCTTTGTTAGTGTGGCTGTATTCCTTTGACTGGTGTCTCTGTTAACGGTGATGTTGTTAACAGTACCTCATTAAAACAAAGCTTTATCGTTACTGTCAGCAGCAGTAGCACTTCAGTCCTGGAACAGCAGTTAGTATTGTAAAGGATGGCTCTCATTTGGACTGCAGACAGTTATTAAGTCGTAGCTTATGGAACACAATATGGCCTGCATATTCAATATCTTCATTAAACAATTACTGAGCCTTTGTTAAATTGGTTGGCCAGCTAATCTTGTTAAGCCATTTGCCCAAGGACTAATTCCCTGGAAGGTGATACCGTGAGCGACATGACTATTTTGAGGCACCGCTCTTGCTTTCATATCTCTTGCATTGTGTTTGTAAAAGGAAGGCGGCATTATTAAGATATAATGTGGGAGTTGAGGAGATATTATATATAATGACTATCTATTCTTATCGTCTAATGGGGGACTCTTGAGACTTATGGGCTGTGTGTGTTTAGTCACATTGGCAGACTTCAAGTCACAATTCCTCTACAGGAGAAAGGAATAAACTATCCATCTATCCAACCATCCATCCATCCAACCATCTATCCATCCATCATCCAACCATCTATCCATCCATCCATCCATCCATCCATCCATCCATCCATCCATCCATCCATCCATCCATCCATCCATCCATCCATCCAACCATTCATCCATCCAACTATCTATCCATCCATCCATCCATCATCCATCCATCCATCCATCCATCCATCCATCCATCCATCCATCCATCCATCCATCCATCCATCCATCCATCATCCAACCATCTATCCATCCATCCATCCATCATCCAACCATCTATCCATCCATCCATCCAACCATCTATCCATCCATCCATCCATCCATCCAACCATCTATCCATCCATCCATCTATTCACCCCCTATAGCTCGTTATTGCCAAGTAAACACAGGGTTTAGTATGTGAGCCTCCGTGCTAGCGGTTGCCAGGTCACTGTGGTGCAAAAGCATTGTTTAGCCTCTTTGTGTCTCTTTGTAGTCGTTACACATCTCTCTGAGCTTTCGTGTCTCTTTGCAGTTGATTTATGTATTACTTATTGTTTTGGGCTTTTTAGTAGTTGATTTTGTGTGTGATCTTTTCTTCTTGCATCTTAATTTAGTGGTTGTCTCTCTTTGTGGTCATTTTGTGTCTCATTGCGATTGTTTTGCCCCCTTTCATAATCGTGAGTGTCTTTGTGTCCTTGACATCTTCTTTGTATCTTGTTGTGGTTGTTTTTTCGTGGCTTTGTGGTCATTCTGAGCCTCTACCTGGTTGGTATACGTGTCTTTGAGGGATATTTTGTGGGTGAAGGCCAGGTGGGGACGCCTGAGCCTGTGCCTGGTAGGCCTGTTACGTGATCCATCCATACATGGAAGGCATCACACACACACATTCATAGACAGGCCAGACAAATGATTACAGCATACAGTATGTAGCAGGATGAAGATAAATATTCATGCACCGATACGCCTACGTACTGTATCACTTTGTCATGCTAAGTCTTTTCCATGCCCACGTTCACACGCAGCACAGCTCATTCTGTATGCGTTTAGCAAACACAATTACATTACATAAACCTCCGGTCCGCCAGCAGCCACAGGCAGTGTGTCCTCAGAGGGACACGAACAGTCCACGTCCACAGACTACTGGCTGACAGACTGAGTCATACAGGCCACCTCGTCAGACACGGCTTCATTCACTGGCCCTTATCTTCAAGGGTTTGGGGATTTTTTTATACGGGTCTGGAGTCCAGAGATGAAAAGTCACAACATTCATAGTGTGAATTATACAATGATTTATACCTCTTTTTTTAATAATCCTTTATTAATCCCACAGAAATTATTCTCTGTATTTCACCCATCCTTTGTGATTAAGGATCAGCGTGCTGCTGTGAAGCACTGGGGCTTCAGTGTCTTGCTCAAGGACACTTCCACATGAAACTATGGAGAACTGGGCCCTATTCTTCGTAGCTGGCTTACTGAGTTAGCTGGATAATTTTCAGGATAAGATGACGTAGGTCAGGCTTTTCGGTTCCTCGAAGCAAGTTTAGAAAAATCACCATAGCAACACATCCAAATCCCTTAACCTGCTCCCGCGTAGGCTAACTGAAATTCACTGGATAAGCTGGCCACTCCCACCGGACAAAAAAGGCAGCTCACTTCCTCATTGATGAAGGAGCGACATTAGTTATATTAGTTTTATAGGGGGAGAGTTCTTCGTTCTCACATCATGATGACTTCCTGTATGAGCTCACATCATCATGACTTCCTGTACGAGCTCACATTATCATGACTTCCTGTAGAGCTCACATCATCATGATGACTTCCTGTACGAGCTCACATCATCATGACTTCCTGTACGAGCTCACATCATCATGACTTCCTGTACGAGCTCACATCATCATGACTTCCTGTAGAGCTCACATCATCATGACTTCCTGTAGAGCTCACATCATCATGACTTCCTGTAGAGTTCACATCATCATGACTTCCTGTACGAGTTCACATCATGATGACTTCCTGTACGAGTTCACATCATCATGACTTCCTGTACGACCTCACATCATGATGACTTCCTGTACGAGCTCACATCATCATGACTTCCTGTACGAGTTCACATCATGATGACTTCCTGTACGAGTTCACATCATCATGACTTCCTGTACGACCTCACATCATGATGACTTCCTGTACGAGCTCACATCATCATGACTTCCTGTACGAGCTCACATCATCATGACTTCCTGTACGAGTTCACATCATCATGACTTCCTGTACGACCTCACATCATGATGACTTCCTGTACGACCTCACATCATGATGACTTCCTGTAGAGTTCACATCATCATGACTTCCTGTAGAGTTCACATCATCATGACTTCCTGTACGAGCTCACATCATGATGACTTCCTGTAGAGCTCACATCATCATGACTTCCTGTAGAGCTCACATCATGATGACTTCCTGTAGAGCTCACATCATCATGACTTCCTGTAGAGCTCACATCATGATGACTTCCTGTACGAGCTCACATCATCATGACTTCCTGTACGAGCTCACATCATGATGACTTCCTGTAGAGCTCACATCATCATGACTTCCTGTAGAGTTCACATCATCATGACTTCCTGTACGAGCTCACATCATCATGACTTCCTGTAGAGCTCACATCATCATGACTTCCTGTAGAGTTCACATCATCATGACTTCCTGTACGAGTTCACATCATGATGACTTCCTGTACGAGTTCACATCATCATGACTTCCTGTACGACCTCACATCATGATGACTTCCTGTACGAGCTCACATCATCATGACTTCCTGTACGAGCTCACATCATCATGACTTCCTGTACGAGTTCACATCATCATGACTTCCTGTACGAGCTCACATCATGATGACTTCCTGTACGAGCTCACATCATCATGACTTCCTGTACGAGCTCACATCATGATGACTTCCTGTACGAGCTCACATCATCATGACTTCCTGTACGAGCTCACATCATGATGACTTCCTGTACGAGCTCACATCATGATGACTTCCTGTATGAGCTCACATCATCATGACTTCCTGTACGAGCTCACATCATGATGACTTCCTGTACGAGCTCACATCATGATGACTTCCTGTACGAGCGCTAAAGATTCTGCCAACAAGGAATCATTTATTTACGAGAGCTTCTCGAGCCGCGGACATTGAACACCACACGCCCATTGCCCGTCTCACAGACATAGACTCTCAGCCGCTGCATGCCGCGCTGTTCTTAAGTTTATTTAGCGCTTAAGAAACTTATAGATGTGTTGAAAGCACTCATAATTATATGACAGTGTTATTAGTACACCATACATATCATTATTGTAGAATTTTTTTTACGGTGGACTCAGAGAATACAGAGAATCACACACAATTTCTTTTCACTGCTTCAATTGATTGAATTTCTGATTATGAATAATACATACATACTGATCCCCCATACACAGATTCAAACTCCTAGTTATATGGTAATCTACACCTACATGAATATACACATATATAGTACATGTATTGCGCATACAGTACATATATCCTCATAAGTATAAATCTATTCATATACTACTGCCAGCGGGCACATTTAAATGAGTTTGTTTTATTCAGTCTGTATATTTAATATTCTTCTTTACTGATTTTTTTACTGTTCTCTATTACTGTGTATTTATACTACTTGACTTTTTTTTTTATCTTTTATTCACTTGTGAGCAATGCTGCTGTAATCCTGTAATTTCCCCATTGCGGGACTAATAAAGGATTATTTTATCTTATTTTATCTTATTGTACTGTTAGAACATCGTGGTGTCAGTGCTCGATTATTATCCCTTCTGAAGAGGAATGGGCACGCGCATTTATCCAGATGACTGACGTCTGGTTAGAATAAACGAGACCGTTTCAGCGCGGATCTTCCGTGGAGAAAGCGAGTTAGCCTGATGTCAATCATCTCGCTAATTTAAGATGGATAATAGGACATTTGGTCGACTTTGTTGAGCCAGGTACGAAGAATAGGGCCCAGGGATCGAACCGGCTACCTTGTGGTTTCAGGACGACCACTCTCAATGAGCTACATGAGAACTTCACATAGTACAAAAGTACAAAATACACGGACATGAAACGTGATAATAAATACATGGCAAAATGCCTGTACTTTCGTGGAAATGTTTACGTTACGCCGTTAACAGGTTACGCTACTCAACGATTATTGACAGCCACTAATACTGATAACACGTGATGCTCACACATCTGCACTTATTTTTTTTTGCACAGGTTGAACGTTATTTTTATTATCTTGAAAAGACATTCAGTGCAAAACAGATTATTTGCAGCCACAATAGGTCATTTGTTTGCCAAATATTACTTCTTTTTTTTCACAGATCGAACTTATTTGCAATGTTCTAACAAAGTGATTGCACATGTTATTAGTTTTTGTCTGATGGAGCAATCTGGTTTACTTGAAAGGATTTTCAATTTTCTTTATTCTATTATTTGAAAAAGCACGGATGGAGGAGTCACAAAAAGTCGGACCATTTTGTTACAATTTTGTTGGGGCGGTGGGACGCGAACATTGTTCTTCCTCCAAAGTGGGGCGTGACAGAAAAAGTTTGAGAACCACTGCCCTAGGGGTCTAGACCTCTTTTCCGAGTGTTTGAGTCGTTGTAGAAACCCCACATTAATTCCAATACTTGTGTTAATTTATATGTATTTTATCAGCAAAGTCTTTGGGCAAACAATTTATATCTGCAAAAAAAAAAACACTTTTAAAAGAGATTTTGATCATAACTATGAACATCCAGCATGAGTATGAGCAAGGTGGATCAAAAATGAGTCCTCGAGAGCCCCCCAGTTTAAAAAAAAGTATTGTTCTGTGCCTTAACAATAACCAACAGACTAATAGTGCACCTTTTTAGAAAGATTAAGACCTAACGCATCGAAATCTGCTACAATAAACGCAATCCAGGAAAGCATTGGCATGTTATGAAGCATATTCAGTCAAAACAACTTGTTTTTCGGTTAAAAAATGGAAAAATTACCTACTTTGTGCCAAGACAGTGTCTCATTTAGTCGACCTTGGTATCAAACTGATCAGATGTTTTCGCATGTGTCTAAGCAGCATTAACGGACCAATGAGACCGTAGGATTTTGTTTAGCCCAAGGAGAGAAAAATAAAAAAGCTCTTGCCATGTTTGTACATGTAGAGTTACTAATAGGGTCAGCTATGGCTTTTGATTAGTTATAAGCTCCCACAGGCCCGTGCGGTTACAGGAATGTGTCTTTGACTTAAATCCAACGTTGCAAGGGGTACTTATAAAGGTTTTAGTGAAACATTAAAATAGCCACGGCAAGTTAGGGAGTTTACGGAAATAATTCAACTTAACAATGTTTTAAACCACATACCTCATCTCACAAGGGTTACGGTATTTTAGCAATTTAAATTAATTTAATCGAGATATGCAAGGTGCTGTTTTTAAAACACACTTTTCTTTTGCGGAAAAAGAGGCGCTAAGGTGCTAATTTGGCGGTTGAAGACACCAATGGGGCTACTATTATTGATGAAGGAGTCCTATTTATTTCCTTACTGAGCAAAAACTAATTAGAACTGTTCAAAGATAATTCACTACCGCATCTTACTTTTTTAACAGAATGTCTGGGGTTTTCAGATGACGACCGATCAAATCCATTACAATGAAGACACTCAACCCAATCCAATTCTGACTCTCTGAAGGTTAAGAAAGAAAAGTGTATTGAACTATCTACTAGCTTGCGTGACACACTCGAGCACAGAAGAACACAAACCATTGCAACAAACATGGCCGCCGAGACGTTCATGGCGCCATGGTTAAGAAACGGTACGGTCCACTTTTCAGGGTGTCTCAAATCATATTTCAAGATTCTTTCAGGCATTAGTATGGGAAATATATTGTGAAATATTTCTGATGATGGATCATACATTTTTCAACCTCCCTGACTACAGAGGCCCTCTGATGCAGCTTGCAGTCAATCTCCATCTACAGGCCAGTGAAGGAACTGCAACTTTTCCGCTGCATAGACAAAGACATAAAGACACATCTGCTTTCTGTTGCTCTCTGGACCCTAAAAGAAAATACTTTCTTTAATTTTAAGAAACATTTGGACACTTTCAGGTGAGCAATTGCTTTTTAACTACATGATTGGATGGTTGGTTGGATGATAGATGGTATATTATGGAGACTTGGCTTAACGTCTGCCATAGTGACTAAAGACACACAGTCCATATGTCTCAAGAGTCCCCCAATAGACGATAAGAATAGACAGTTATTATATACAATATCTCCAAAGACTCTCACCACCACCTACTGCAGGGTCAGCGGAGCACTTTCTCGAGGAGATTCCTCACGCTCCGCTGCAACAAGGACAGATACAGGAGAACATTCCTGCCAACGGCATTACGGCTTTATAATAAATCACCGCTTGCCAGATCCTCTGACTAACCACATGTATATATATATTTTGCACAATCCCAGCTATTTCTATTTTATTTTATTATTATTATTATTTTTATTATTATTGTATATATCTTTTATCTTTCATCCTGCTGTTTTTATTTATTTTGTTGTAAGTTGCTGTTACCCCGACACCAAATTTCCCCTCGGGGATTAATAAAGTATATATTCATTCATTCATTCATGATAGCCTTGAAAGAATTCTTCACCCCAACTAATCGTATGTGTATTTTATTCACCCCAAGTGACCTAGAATTGTTAAAGAAATCTTTGCTTTTCTCTCATGTCTCCTCAGTGAATGAGAATCAAAAAAACTGAAAAAAGCCCTTTCATTTTTTATTCTCCGTTCACCATGGAGGCAAAGAAAAAAAAAAAACGTTCTCTTTAAGAGCTCACAGTGATCGAGGGTGAGTAATTTATATACAAATAGTATTTTTGTGGATGATGTATTTCTTTAATAAAAAGTGGATCACTTTTCTCCCAATGTGGTTTTGTTCACAAGTCGTCTGTTAATGACATTCGTTTGAAATGCATTTATTTTTGCACTTAGTTTTTCCACATGATAAGCATTGTATAAACCAATGGTTTGTGTAAGTAAGTAGTTTCAGTTAATTTCTATAAAGGTATTGTGATAGACGCTGTTCAAACATTCTTCAAATCTAGTCAGTTAAATGATGCTATCAGGAAACTTGTCCCTCCTTTAGCCAGGAGTCCCCAGACTCCAGCGTGAGAAGCAGCTGAACTTCTCCATCAGAGCGCTGTGGCCCCTGCATTCATCTTCAGTCACACAACACTCACCTGCAGCTTTGCCATCTCCCCAGGCTTGGTTCAAAGGTACAGCATTCTCCCTCTGAGCTCCAGCTTCATTGTTTACCAGAAGCTGAACCCCGTAATGCGCCCTGACACCATGCAGGCCGCCGGCCTCCGCCACCGCACAAGTAACACCCTGGAAAACAGCAAGCTCAGACGGGTGTGTAATGACTGCAAGAAAACAAGAAGAAACGTCTTTGTGCGTGTGTCAGCATCTCCAGGAAATCACTTTTCTAATCTGTCTGGTGTTGAGACCACTGTCCTACGCCCACTGTAGGACACACACACACACACACACACACACACACACACACACACACACACACACACACACACCATCCATCCAACAGCACATAAAGCAGCACACAACAATGCACATGAACTCACATTGATGCTGATCTCTTCTGGTTTGGGTCCTCTGATAGGCCCATTCATCACGGCAGCCGTTGTGCAGTACAGTGCATTGTGTACACACCATCCAACACAACACTCCAGCCGCACTTCTCAGCTTGGGGGGGGATTTCCTACTTGAAAACTGGTCTATTCCTCATGTTTTTATATATCAACTGCACAATAAACAACGTCAGACAAAAGGAGACAACAAACTAAAGTTTTAGAGGTGAAACAGCAATTTTGGCTAATAATCTCTCATTGCAGAAGAAAACTGTGGGAGGGAACACAATGCACAGTTTGGATTAAACACTTTTGTGTTCACTTTGTTTCCTTCGACAAATACGTTTGGCTGTTCCCAAATCGAATTGATCATGCTGGAATAAACCAGATTTCTCCATGGTTATATTTCAAACATCATCTCCTGCTAGTTAAGATTCATGCTGGGGTCCTTATTGAAGTTCGTCTTTTGTTCCTCCATAAATCAGAGGATTGTTTGAGTCATGGTACTTCTAGAGCGATCTCTCTGATTGTTCATGTCAGCCTCTTGGACTTTCAAGAGCCGAGCTCCAAACTAGGCTAATAGGGATGAAAGAGAAATGTGATTTGTCAGTAAAAGGGGGGAATCTTCATGGAGCTACCGGGGCCATGCAACGAACGTCAAACCTTTCATTAGTGTCTTCATTTGGGGCCCGGTGACAACAGTGGCACGACCTTTGCTGGCTGAACATTGGGCACTTAAGACTGGGGGATGGTGTGGGGGGCGGATGACTCCTGGCTACTGCTGTTAGAAATAGCTTTTGCAATCTCATAATAATAGCCATCTTTGGTGCAATTAAATCATCCATTTTTCCACTTAAGGCCTTCACCTCCTGTCACATACATGCCTTGGTTTTAATATCCACCATAGATTGGGGAGGGAAGGGAGAAAGGGAGGATTTTCAAAAGCTTGAGATGGAGGCAGGAGGTGGAGGGGTGGGCGGGCTAGGAGAGAAAGAGAGAGAGAGAGAGGGGTCAACAGGGAGAAGGAGAGAGACAGAGAGGACGAGACAAGTCTTTTGTGTGCACGCAGATTAATTAGAATCCTTCTGGACTGCCATTAGAGCTCATTAAAAGGAGCCACAGCCATACAGGCATCAAACAAAGAGCTGGGACCGAACCGCCGGTCCAACCCCCACCGCTGTCTGCTCACTCGCTGTAATGTGCAGAGAAAGTATGTATTTTCTTTTATATACACACACACATACAAATATATATTATATACGGTCAATAATTCATCAATGTGTTACATATGTTTGCAGCATAATTCAATGGTTGCATGTGTTTGGTTAGACTAAATGCGACCGCTCATTAACTACCACTATGTGCATGTTTGTGTGACTGCTAGGATTGGTATGTAGATGAAGCATTATGTTAATTGTATTTTTTTCTCTCTTTTTGGCTGAGTCTCCACAGGCCCTGTTAGCATAAATGATGCTCCCCAAGCTAGCGTGCATCGCCACTAAAGGGACAAATCAGCCCCCGAATCCCAGATCAGACCCCTTGTTCATTTCCGAATCAGGATTGGACTGAGCTTCCACATGCATTATGTTGAGCGTGTTTATGGGTGCTTATGACGGGTGCCCACGGTGGCACTGGATGATAATGTACCAGAGTTATTAAAGCGATGTACTGAACAAGCCTACGGCTTTGATAATTTGGATAACGACCCTGCAAAACTTTGGTTTTGGAAAATTGCTGGTTTAATAAGAGCACTGCTTGAATGTGTATGAAAGTGTTTAAATCTGACCATTTTCACACCATGAAGGTTACCAAAAAATATCTATACATATACTATATATGTTTCTGAAAACATTTGAGGCCAGATATAGGCAATGATGGAACAGAATCTTGATTCATGTTTGAGCAGCACTAACAGTGACGAGCAGCTTGAGACTCCTGGCCTCTGATTGGTTGCTTTCCTTGGTGGAATCTGGCAACGGCCATTAGGAGCACTAAAAGGAGGCAACCGAATGTCTATAGGGATTATCTCTCTCATGTACTACCGTCAGTGATTTAGAAGCTGCATTCTCTCTTCTGACCACCAGGAGGTGACTCCTCTGGTTGTATAGAAGTCTATGCTTCATGTGTTAAAGCTGCATTCTCTCTACTGACCACCAGGGGGCTACTCCTCTGGTTGTATAGAAGTCTATGCTTCATGTGTTAAAGCTGCATTCTCTCTTCTGACCACCAGGAGGTGACTCCTCTGGTTGTATAGAAGTCTATGCTTCATGTGTTAAAGCTGCATTCTCTCTTCTGACCACCAGGAGGTGACTCCTCTGGTTGTATAGAAGTCTATGCTTCATGTGTTAAAGCTGCATTCTCTCTCCTGACCACCAGGGGGCGACTCCTCTGGTTGTATAGAAGTCTATGCTTCATGTGTTAAAGCTGCATTCTCTCTCCTGACCACCAGGGGGTGACTCCTCTGGTTGTATAGAAGTCTATGCTTCATGTGTTAAAGCTGCATTCTCTCTCCTGACCACCAGGGGGCAACTCCTCTGGTTGTATAGAAGTATATGCTTCATGTGTTAAAGCTGCATTCTCTCTCCTGACCACCAGGGGGCAACTCCTCTGGTTGTATAGAAGTCTATGCTTCATGTGTTAAAGCTGCATTCTCTCTCCTGACCACCAGGGGGCGACTCCTCTGGTTGTATAGAAGTCTATGCTTCATGTGTTAAAGCTGCATTCTCTCTCCTGACCACCAGGGGGTGACTCCTCTGGTTGTATAGAAGTCTATGCTTCATGTGTTAAAGCTGCATTCTCTCTCCTGACCACCAGGGGGTGACTCCTCTGGTTGTATAGAAGTCTATATAAATGACTCTACTTCTCTTGATGTATTCCCTCAGTAAACATTGTAAACATTGTAAACATGAGTTTATGTCTCAATCTCTAGTTTCAAGTCTTCTTCAATACAGCATGATGTTCATTTAGTACATTATGGTCGGGGGAGTCTATGACCAGAAATGGAATATGGTATTCATAACCATGTTTTCATTACTGTGCAATCCCCTAAAACTTAGAAACGTTGTGTTTTTGTGAGCTCAGAATGAGTCCTTCATGGCTACATAGAGGTGGAGTCTGCCATGATTGTACAGTAAGACCAGAACGGGAGAACAACATAAAACTTAAATATTTAATTTCATAATTGAGCAAAAGTGTGTTGTTGGGCTGGATAATATGTAATCTGCTTTATCACAAACATCCATGTGATTTTTCTGAGGGCTTCATACTTCAGGAACAGAACTAGAACGTTTGTCTTTCACCTATGAGGATCTGGACTGCCTTGTCCCTGTCAAAGCTCTGAGAGCAGCATTTAGAACAAGCTCACAGCTCTGTAGACCTGAAAGACGAGTAATGTAGCGCGCTGGGGATAAAAGCATGCGTTATATTTTCAGTGTTCGCTGGAGTGAGAAATGGTCTGAACTTTGCTATATTTCTAAGATTAGAAAAAGTCATTTTGGATACAACTCTGATGGGGTGTTCAAATGTAAGGTCATGGAGCAGACTACTCACTAATGCCGACGTTGGATGGATGATATCTGAAGCAATTTCATACAAATTTCAAGGCTGGAGTTAAAGTCATTTCAACAGGCTTCCCTCCCAACTCAAACGGTTTGAGACGAAGTCAGAGCTTTCCTGATACATTATGATTTCTCAAACTTTATTGAGCAAAGGGTATGTTATGATGTCTCTCAATGCCGGGCGATATTCTCAAAACGTGTGTAGGAGGCGGGGACAGGCTGAAGGTAGCGTCTTTACGTCCTGACTCGAAACTACTTGAATGTTTCTTTTTTAACCACGGCAGGCAGAATAAAACAATTTGGAAGGCGGAGGAGTGACGTAGAGACACGGTATACGTCTCTTGTAGCGACAGCAACCTGTCAATCACCCTGTAGCCCCGCCCTAAAGCGTCCCCTGCTTTATGGTCTGTTTGACTCTAAATGACCATAATGTACTAAATGAACATCATGCTGTATTGAAGAAGACTTGAAACTAGAGATTGAGACATAAACTCATGTTTACAATGTTTACTGAGGGAATACATCAAGAGAAGTAGAGTCATTTATATAGACTTCTATACAACCAGAGGAGTCACCCCCTGGTGGCCAGGAGAGAGAATGCAGCTTTAACACATGAAGCGTATACTTCTATACAACCAGAGGAGTCGCCCCCTGGTGGTCAGGAGAGAGAATGCAGCTTTAACACATGAAGCGTATACTTCTATACAACCAGAGGAGTCGCCCCCTGGTGGTCAGGAGAGAGAATGCAGCTTTAACACATGAAGCATATACTTCTATACAACCAGAGGAGTCGCCCCCTGGTGGTCAGGAGAGAGAATGCAGCTTTAACACATGAAGCATATACTTCTATACAGCCAGAGGAGTCACCCCCTGGTGGTCAGGAGAGAGAATGCAGCTTTAACACATGAAGCATATACTTCTATACAACCAGAGGAGTCACCCCCTGGTGGTCAGGAGAGAGAATGCAGCTTTAAAACATGAAGCATATACTTCTATACAACCAGAGGAGTCACCCCCTGGTGGTCAGGAGAGAGAATGCAGCTTTAACACATGAAGCATATACTTCTATACAACCAGAGGAGTCACCCCCTGGTGGTCAGGAGAGAGAATGCAGCTTTAAAACATGAAGCATATACTTCTATACAACCAGAGGAGTCGCCCCCTGGTGGTCAGGAGAGAGAATGCAGCTTTAACACATGAAGCATATACTTCTATACAACCAGAGGAGTCACCCCCTGGTGGTCAGGAGAGAGAATGCAGCTTTAACACATGAAGCATATACTTCTATACAACCAGAGGAGTCACCCCCTGGTGGCCAGGAGAGAGAATGCAGCTTTAACACATGAAGCATATACTTCTATACAACCAGAGGAGTCACCCCCTGGTGGTCAGGAGAGAGAATGCAGCTTTAACACATGAAGCATATACTTCTATACAACCAGAGGAGTCACCCCCTGGTGGTCAGGAGAGAGAATGCAGCTTTAACACATGAAGCATAGACTTCTATACAACCAGAGGAGTCGCCCCCTGGTGGTCAGGAGAGAGAATGCAGCTTTAAGTCACTTCTCTATTGGCTTCACTCTACAGAACTGGAGGTTGGCTACAGCCAGTGAAGATCCCTTCAGGACGTGTTGTAATGACTTTGGGGAACCCTCTACTGCCGGCATCAGGTCCAAGTTTGATCCTGTAAAATATCTCAATATCTACGGGGTGGAGTGGCACACATTGTGCTACAGACGTGGTGCCCACTGCTGCACTACCATCAGATTCCTCAACAACTGTGAACATTTCTCTCCCTCCGCTTTCTGTCTACCTCTTTATGTCAAACAGTCCAATTCAGGTGAACATGTCGTCTAAAAGGCCATCAATGCATTTCATATGAACACGACTGTATGCATCACATGTACTGTCGATGAGTTATATCTGCTAGTTGTGGCAGTCCTGCAACTACAATTGTTTGACTTATTAAGTGATAAAATAGTTGTAAAAACAAAGATGTAGTGTGTGTGTGTGTGTGTGTGTGTGTGTGTGTGTGTGTGTGTGTGTGTGTGTGTGTGTGTCTAAGAAAGAGAGCCTGTGCCAGCTTACCTCACTAAGCAGCATATTGTAGCAAGCTTGCCAGTTAGCGGGGGTTTATTCAGGGCCATTGCCTCTGATTATCTTTAACATCTTGCTGAGTGCACTGCACTGGGCTGTGCCAGCAGAGTGTGTGCACGCAAGCACACACATGCACACACACACACACACACACACACACACACACACACACACACACACACACACACACACACACACACACACACACACGCTCACAAGTGACAGTGGAGCCAGTGGACCTCTTATTACTCTCTTGGCCGAGCTCGTTCAAACTGGACTTTTAATCCATCAACAATGATGTTCCTGGACCTGTGAGAGAGAGAGAGAGAGAGAGAGAGAGAGAGAGAGAGAGAGAGAGAGAGAGAGAGAGAGAGAGCTGCAGCACATAGAGCGTCTCCAGCAGCTCTCTCTCTCCGTCTCTGTCTGGTGTTTGGTCTCCAGAGGGCCAGTATTTCAGGGTCATCAAGTTTCTATTTCCTTTCTGCTTCATTTATCTCAGGCTTTGTGGCTAATTGTTTTTCCGAGCACCAGCATGGCCTGGGACCTTCTCTTAAAAAGGCCACCAAACGCAAGATGGCAAAACACAAATATCCCTCGTACGGCTTAATACTGAACACCTCTTCAAAAGAAGCCTTCAAGATTAGCAACGACTCCCCACACATGTCCTCTATGAGTATTTAAGCTGCTGCCGTCAGGAAGGAACTTTGCTTTTATTCCTCACCCCATTAGCCTGACAACAACCTTGTGTACAGACCGATAAATGCACTGTTGCATTGGACTTTGTGGGCCGGCTATGGACTGGCCACTGTTATTAATCAGATTAATAACTTTCATAAATGTGAACTTTCAGGAAGTCATTACACAAAAATGTCAAATGGGACAAAAGTAAAATATTCACGATGTTAAATATTGAAATAATAAATACTGCATGTAGTGAGGGCATGGAATGGAATATGTTCTGCCTCTCTCTCTCTCTCTCTCTCTCACACACACACACACACACACACACACACACACACACACACACACACACACACACACACACACACACACATATAACACACACCTTGTTTGGACAACCCATAATACCTTTTACCATGTTACATAACCGTTTTGACCAAATACAGTGGTCCTGAATTTGAAACTGGGCGCATGTTGACCAGGAGGACTGTTGCAGTTTCAGATCACCTCACCACTTTCCCCTGCCTTTCAGTCGGATGACCTCTGAGACCTCACAGCTGATTCTCACGGCGCTGACAGCACAAACATCGGCGTGATCTACACGAGTCACGTGGCGGCGCGGCCCAGCAGCAACATGGCTGAAGTGGTATATCGGTGTTGAGTCCTGTGTGAGAGCCAGCAGTGTTTGACACAGAGATCAAGGTGTCCTCTGTGCTGCTGGGCTGCATGAATACATGCATGACTTAGTGCCCATTATGCCGGAGCAGGTCCCACAGCGTCGCTCTGATCCCGCAGTGTAAGGATTTGAGTGTGTGTCCACCGCTGTGTGTGTGTGTGGTCCCGCTGCTGTGCTGGGACAGCGATGTCTCTCACCGCCAGGAAGCCCAGCACAGCGGAAACCTGGCTGTTCACATTATGAAAATGTTATGGATGATATGGGAACGGCTTTGTTGTCGTCGGCTTTGGTGGCGATGCTGTGTTATGCATGAGCGCTGCATGCCTGTATAACATAGAGAGGGCTGTCCAGGTCACGGGGAGGACAGGGTCATGGACACGCTGGCTCAGGCCAGGAGCGTCCCCACACGGGCTTATTGTCACTAAACATAGCAGCTGCAGCTAAAACAAAATGACGACATAGTTATCTTCTGGTATCATCTTAAAACTTGATAACATGTTTTGTGGATAAACTGAAGCAACCTTAGATACCTGTGCCACCATTGGGATGGAGTAACCAATGGCTCACTAGCATGAGTGTGGAAGTGCCTAATAACCTGGTATTCATGGTAGTTTGATTGATTTCTTTATTCCACACAAAGACCCGCCCTACTCTGCCTCTGATTGGCTCCTGCTCGTTAACTGCCCTCTCTAGTTTTCTTCTGAATTGCTTCTGAACTTTTCCAGTGTCTTTGTGTGTGTTAGTGCCCACATAACTGCAGGTGTTTCATCCTTACTTGCTGCCTTTCCAACACTGTTTAGTTGCTCTACTCCTGCTGCAGCTGACGGTCTGATATTGAGAGCTGTGGATTTTTTGGCAGGCAGTGGTTTCTTCCAAAAAACTCCCAAAATAAAATGACAAATAATGACAGAATAAGTCAGTGATGTTCAGTTGTATTCCAACAACAAGCTATGGGACCTCTCACTCTGCTGGCAGAACGGAGGCCTGAACACACACAGGTTTAGTAAACAGTTTTCATCTCATTTCAAATTAAGCAAATTATAGTTTTGAAAGTGTGACAACGCAAACCTGAGGGGGAAATGGAGGTAGGGACGGCATTATCAGCTGTAACCACCGTATGAGCGCAATTTACAGGGGTGTTTCTGAGCTAGCAAGTGGGGCACGCTCACACACGCAAATAGGCATGTGCAGCATATGTCAGCAAAGCATCTTTAATCAAAGTCCCTTTGGACCGTTTATAAACCTGCTGAACCACCACTGCACGCAGTTCCTCCTCCACAGCTGGTTAACAGGGTCCCCTCACAGGCGGTTTCAGGGCTTAATTAGTTGCCCCATTTGTCTACTTACTGCCCAACAGCAAAAAATATGCCAAGAGTTTTTACCAAACCTCAAAATCACCACTCCAACACAGACCATGGCTTATAGGCCCCGCCATGGAGCGTGGCCGGCCCATGCAGACGCCATGTTGTCTGTTCTTTGGCATTTCCTCACTAAAGGAATGGATGACCTTCTTCCAAGCTCTTGAGTTGACATACATTGTATTTCATCATCCACATAATAAAACCACAGAGAGCAAATCCTAGGCCTTTGGATGTTTGCTCTTGGCTTTGTCTTTAATCCTATTTTTCCTCTGATGCATTGGTGGTTTGCTGCTGCAGCCACGCTGGTTAATCTGGCTGCGACTAATCTGGCTCACCTTGTTGTTTTAGTCTGTTTGCTAATTAATGATGTGTTATGTACATTCCCCAGGCCACTGCCTATTGTCTCCCTTTTCAGGGGCCTCAATTCATCACTCATCCAGTTAATCTATCAAGAATGTATCAGCCCTTTCTTGTAGTTTAGATGCTTTGATTGAACACAAACAGTTATGAATATAGAAGGCAGGTTCAAACGAATCAAATGTAATTCACTTGCAGTTAATGTAATGCTGTTTTTCGTGAAATAAATGGGTTAGAAGGCTTCCAGCCCATTTCCCCGTGAGCCTGGCAGTGTGTGTTTTCACCACAATCCACAAAGCCTCCCTACTCCTCTTCCAAGTAACTGGTCTCCCGACATTTGCATCCCCCCCCTCAGCAATATAATCTCACTACTTTCCGTTATCGCCCCGGAGCGTTCTATTTCAAACGTCAATGAACACACACACATGAAAGAGGTCTCTCATCAGAAAATCAAAAGAAAATCCGCCAAAAAAAGTGTGGTTTTATTGTTCCTGTCAAGACGCCACGCTGTGCCCTCTAACTACACTTTATTACCTGTGAAATGAAAGAATTAATAGGGTGATGATGACGGGTGTGGCCTAAAGGACGGCCGGACATCCATCCAGCCGGGCCTCGACGCGGAAGGCGAGATTCCGGTTTGTCGGAGCACCGCATTGCCGTCAGAAAATCATCTTTTTCACTTACTCCCCCACTGTGAACAGATTAAAACAAGTGGCTTTAAACGTTGTCACATAGCCTGTGGGATACATATTGAGGTGGGCAACTGATGTTGCTGCTAAAACCGAGGAAGAACCGCTCAAAATGGCTCCACCGTGAATTGGAACAAAACACTGCTAAAGGAGGCTTTGTTGTTTTTTTTTATGTGTTTTTTCCCTGTTTTTACCAAGGCTACAGGGAAATAACTTTTCAGATTGTGTTCAGTGGCAGTACAAACAGGATGATTGCGGCAGGCTGGCAGAGCGCCATGGGGAGGAAGCTGCAGCTTTTCTACTTAGCATTAGCATTAAGAGCAAGGGGGGGAAATGCAGCGAAAGCATCTCTTGAAACAGACACAATAAGAAGTAACACAATGTGTGTGTGTGTGTGTGTGTGTGTGTGTCTGTGTGTGTGTGTGTGTGTGTGTGTGTGTGTGTGTCTGGGGACCCTTGGCAGCCTCTGCAGAGCACAGTGCGCCCACCATGTAGTAAACCGATAGCTAAATGAGATGCAGCATAACATCAGCAGTGCTGCAGTGGAATCCAACCTCAGCTCAGGTTAAGTAAAAGAGATCTGTGTGTGTGATGTCCGTCTCTCAGCCGGTGAACGCACAGCTACCTCTTCCACGTGTCCGCTTGCAGCAGCGGTAATATTGGCAGCTATTTTAGATTCAGTCTGAGACTGTAGTCAATGCATTCATCAAATTTTTGTCATTTTTATTCTGCATAGTTAGTCGGGTTTAGTTGACAACGCAAAATGTTTTAGCAGTTTTAGTTGTCAACTTTCAGTCAAAATGTTTTCCTCTCTTAATTTTTTCAGCTATGGTTCATTTAGTTATAGTCCTATGTCAAATGTGTTACAGGGTGGGGTACGAAAAAGGACCCAAACACCAAAGCAACAGTTAAAAAACAATATTTATTTACAAAAAAAACTAAGGACGAGCCTCCAACAGGCCGAGAGGAAAAAAGGTGGAAGAAACTAAAACAGAAAAAATGGACAGGAACAAGACTCACAAAAACCCAGAAATCCGACAGGACAAGGACAAGGACAAGGACAAGGACAGTCACCTCACACTCAAACACGCCATACAATCCCACACTGGGGCAGGAGACAAACAGGGTTTAAATACACTGGGAGGGCAGGCGATTGGACACACCAGGGAAGAATCAGGGACAATCAACAGACAATCACAGGGGCAGGAAGTGCAGGAAACACAAAGGACACACAAGACAAGGACTACAAAATAAAACAGGAACACAAAACACACCACATCATAACAAAATGTCCTTTCCCCTCAGATTATAATGCATATTATTTTTGTAATTTGAGTCAAAATGATTTCACATTTGATTTGTTCGTATCTGATGAAAACCACAGTAAGAAGGATTTATAATGCAGCTTTGTCAGGAGGAGCATTTTCAAGCAAAAGCCACTATTTATTTATTCTTTGATGAATATTTGAGTCTTCTTTCTAGTCGTTCTAGTCGTTCTAGTCTTTCTAGTCTTCCGACCACTCAAAGTAAGTGCACTAAATGTCCTCCTTCACACATCCAGTCTTCAGGAGCGCTGACTGGAGGACCCGCTCCGTCTGATCCACAGCTGCCTCTCGTCTCAGAATATCGTTGACAAACATATTTTGGCATATTTTTAGATAACAGAATTTACACTGGCTTGTGATGCTCTGGAGTTTTCGGCTAAAACCGTTGCAGTCTGTGCTGGTTGATACTTTACGCTGAATGGCACTCTCTCGCCATTGTGGCAAGTAGTGAGAGAGCCATTGAGCTGAATTACCGCTGGAGAAGGGCATTCACAGTTATTGAATAGAGTGACCTATCAATTGTTTGCATATTTGGTGGAAGCGTCCCCCCCAACCACAAATAATCTTACACCGCTCGTGCATGTGCTCGCTCTGCCAGCCGCTGTGGAGTGGGGCGGCCGCTGATTGCTGATCAGTGTTAAGCGAATGCTAGCCTACAGCTTCACCCTGTCTTTAAAGCTGAGTGGGGCCACTGCTGATTGTAATGGAGGAGTCCAGCTCTCAGCACTCTGTTGGCACAAGTGGATCACAGCTGATTGCCTTTCAGCATGAGAGCAATACTGTACCCGAGAGGGAGGCGGGGAGGAGTGAGAGTTGATGTAAATATTGGTTGATTAGGATTTTGCCAATACTGTCTCACAGACTTTGACATGTTTTACACTCTGGCATTTCTGGCATTTCTTTGTTCCATGTGGGAACAAACAAGTATTACTGTCATGCCATCTGCGCATGGCATCCCTTTTCCACTTGTCGCTTCGTACACCCGCTGGTAGATGACCACCTGGACTCAAAGATGAACCGATTCAATTCTGGTGGTCTCTGTGACCTCACGTCCATCCCAACTTCACGAATGGCTGGAGGGGATGAAGCGCTGAAGGGATCACGTGAATGTGCGGTGTATGAATGGGTGTGAATGGTTAGATCAGGGGTCGGCGACCCGCGGCTCCGGAGCCGCATGCGGCTCTTTAGCCCCTCTGTTGCGGCTCCCTGAGGCTTTGACAAAAAGAAGAAGAAAAAACGTTTTTATTTTATTCTTTTTTGTTTTGCCCACTGTAAAATCTTTCAAAGGGAACTACTCTTATCTTGGAGTTTGAGGGGATATTGGATCACTGAAAATAAAAATAAAAGTTTAAATATTTCTTTAACTAAAATGAGCATCACATCCTGTCAAGCCTCTTCCCCTGCAGCTGCTACTCGTGATCCACAGAGCTCCGCCCTCGCTAAACTATCAACGGATAAATAATTTTAAAAAAAAAGTCACGCAGAAAAGTAGTTTGAGGCTGGCCTGTCTGCTGATATGTGGTGAGAAGTTATCAAACAACAAAACATTTAATGTTGAAAGACTCTTCCAGAACAAACACAGCATTTGATGAAAAGTATCAAGCTGCAGAAGAGCGATTCCTCAACTGCTGCAGCAAACTGAGCAAAGTAAAATACTTTCAGGAAGTGGATCACGTCTCCAACTCCACTCCTGCTGCTGGTTCTGTGGCAGCTCATGAGACACTGAGGCGTCCGCTAGTGAAGACGGATCCTCCTCCTCCGTCTGCGGTGCTCTAAAAGTCCGTAGTGAGGACTCAGTGTAAACGTAGCAAAACATATGAGTTTTAAAATGTAAACCTCACGTGAAGAGGACAGGTATTGAACCTGCTACCTTGTGATTACAGGATGAACCCTCTACCACATGAGCCACATATATAGACAAGACTGAAGATCTGCATAGTTGAAATCTTAATTGACCTTAATGTAGCCGACACATGACTATTTTTTTTCTCCTCTTCACAAGGGAAAGTTTGATAGTTATAAACAGGTAAAATAGCAATACAATGTCAAAAAATGTCTTTATTTCTTGTTCTATAATTTCATAAATACAACAAACTATAGTTTTTTGTACATATAATATGACTATATATAAAACTTTATAAGCTGTGATATCAAATAGCTTTTGCAGCTCCAGACATTTTTTTTTTTGTGGAAAAAAGGGCAAAATGTCTCTTTGGATAGGAAAGGTTGCTGACCCTGGGTTAGATCGTCCAGATGGGCAGGTGGGATCTTCCATGGCAGCCCCTTATGAATGTGTGTGAATGAGTGAATGACAGGTAGTGTTAAAGCGCTTTGAGTGGTCGGAAGACCACTCAAAGCCTTACCAACCACCCATTAAAAAAAAAAAAACACTGAGTTCAAGACGAGGGAACAGGAAATGAAAACAATGGACTCACTCTCTATCTTCAGAGTCGGTAACGCCTATTTGGAGGAAGTGATGAGAGTTTGGTGACCTGACAATACACATTTAGCAATTATGACACTTTTACACACGTGTTTAATAAGATGAATGAGGCATTAATGTTAATAATGTTCAGCTGATTATGGGCCGCTACCCACATGTCTATTTACAGTAACGATATTCTTTCTTAATCTTAGCGAGTTATTGTTTCTTACATATGGACCATTTCATATTTAATGTGGAAAAAAAATCTGCTTCATAAACCTGCACTAACTTGTTCAGCATACTACTGTGGTTATATTACTTTATTAGAATGTAAGCTGTTTAGGAATTTCATGATATAATTCAATTGTTCAGGTCCAGCCAGACCTCTTCACATTTAAATTGTTATGAGAACAAATTGTTACCACACCTGTTTAGTCAAATCTTTCCCTCGGTAAAGTGTATTTTAAACGGTTTTATTCCTGGTGATGCCAAAGAGATGATGGGTCCAGAGCAGAGGTTCTTATTAAAATATTAGAAAGAAGCGTTGTGGCTGTAAGAGCCGGTCTGAAGAAGCATACAGTGCCAATTTCAACTTGTTTAGTATTTGACCAAAAATCCATCTTGTCAAAATTCCTTTATTTTTCTCTTTCATGAGTATTTAAGGTCACAATTTGTTGAGAGTTATGCAGTGTCCCTTTTGTTGTAAGTAGAGGTAAAGAAGGACGAACAGATAGACAAGAGGGAGCAACATTATCAGATCGGAGGATGTGCTGGAAGTACCGCCAGCGACTTTGACAGACTAGAATTTTGGATTAGATTCAAAAGATATGTCTGGGACAATATGTCGCTCTGGTGTGACTTCACGAGCTGTGGAGATTTCTTGTGAACAACTCAACGGGTTGATCGCCGCCTTGAATCACAGCCGGTCAGACGAGCAACACTGATGAATGATTATGTTGTTTTTATTGTTACCCGCTAACAAACACTTGAAGGGGCAAATCATGTGGGCAAGATTCACATGATTGTGTCTGCACAAAGTAAAAGGTATAGACGGAACTTTCATCCTCAGCTGTGTCTGACAGCGTCCACTCTGCGCCCAAAGGAAGCTGTTGAGGATGCACATGCCAGGGTTCAGTGCTTTTTGTGGTTTTTAATGAATACATTTTGATCCATTTTGATTTCAAGGCTACAACCAGAGGCTACACGTAACTGATTAAAGTCACCGTTTCCAAACATTCCTCTGACAATGTCATCAAAGAAACACATTGTTCAGCATTTCAGTTGGGTTTTTCTTCTTTTTTCATGCGCACCAAGGTGGAATTAGAAAAGTATTTTTTATGGAAGCTGTGAAAGATTCTTGACAGCACAGATACAAGTCAGTGTATAAACAGAGCGTTTGACGTTGACATTTTCCAACTCGGGCAAAAAAAGAAAAAAAACGCGTAACGCAGAGTTGCGTCAGCCAACCAGCGTTGAGAAGCTCCGCCCCTCACCACTGCCGTCCTGTCGTTGCTGAATCAAACTGCTGCTGGTCCTGAAGTAGCGCTGGCAGCGGCTTCATTCAGACGCTGTTGTGAGACTACGGATAATATAACATGGAGTTTGATGTTCCCACGTATGTGGAGTTTACACAACAACCCAGGTAGCCAGCGGACTCGGCCGTATTGCGGCTGAGTGTCGGCTGACTCGGCTGTGTTCCGGCTCGATGCTGCCGAATGTGAGCCAGCTTTGGCCCAATTCATTGTTGCCATATCTGGCCCGGATGTAGCTGTTACGGATATGGGATATTACCCGCATTATTAAATTGTTCAAATATGGTGGGAGATGTCTATTTAACAGTTATATACATTACTCGTTTTTGAGAGAAGCTCAATTCCTCCACATGGCCCGTGTATATTCAATGCTAACCGCGCTTAAGCTAGCTCACCATGTCAGGGGAGTTGAGCACGTTAGCTAGAAAACGTGTCCTGACTCCTGAGGACCCGAATAATGCTGTTAGCTCACTAGTCTGTAATGAAAGAACACTTTTGTATTCATCAATCCATGATGTTTGATCACAGACATGTGTAACAACGCCTCCACTGCATGTATAACTGTTTTAACCGAGCCAGCTGGTTTACAGAGGCGAGCAGGGTTGGAGTAACTTTAACGTTAATGTAATGGACACGTGGTGAAATTGTACTGCAATGTTTTATCTCCTGAAATCAAAATGTAGTTACGATCTAGCAGACGTTTTTATCGCAGTGAAATGTGGGTACGGCATGGATTGAAGTAGAATATTTTTGTGAGATCTCACAACTCTTTTTTTGTTTCTACCAGGCTGCAACCTCCGGAATTTTTTATTTTTGGACGTGAAGCCATGATGCCGGAGTGACGGTAGTCTTTTTGTGTTCAGTTAGAGTTCAATTTTTAATTTGACCCTGTGTGCGTTCAGTTAATAAAAATGTACTGTAACATTTTGGTCTACGTGTCTTATTTTATCGTATTGTTATATAATAATAATAATACATTCAACCGGACCCAAGCAGAGTCGGCAGCCGGACCCGGGTCGACGTGTTTCTTCCGGCGTGCCGAGCTTAAGCCGGATCTGGGCCAGGTCATTTTGGCTACCTGGGAAGTATAAAGCAGAACTAGTGGTTATTTCCATGGTGGATGAAGGAAACGGTAACGGTGTTTTTACGGAAATAAGCCAGACGCAGTTCCTGGAGTTGTCGGTGAAATTCACCGAGCTGTGTGCGGCTATGGTTATGAACCCAAACACGAGGGCGTTTCATGTTCCCACATGTTTGGGACTTCCACAACAAGTATAAAGCAGAACTAGTGGTTATTTATTCCATGGTCGATAGCGGAAATTATAGCACTTTTCACAGAGATAAGCCACGCCCCCTTTAAATATTCGAATATATATATATTGAATATTCCGCCACGTTTGGTGTGAACACCCTTTTATTGTTGAGCGAGTAAACTGCGCTGTGAACGCAGCATAAGAACCTAGAAATGTCCCTGTGCTCTTGCTGTAGGGCTGATGGATGCGATAGCAGCGGCTTACTCTCTGATCGTAGTGGATGGGAGTTGTGTTTTCTGTGAACTGTGTTATGAAGAAAATGCTTTTACACGACACAATATTGATGATATAGAAGCACTTTATAGTTAATGTTGAATCAATCAGTCAATGTCATATCCATCATATCAGAGGCAGGCAACAGTGGCTGGGATGAGTGACTGAGTGCCTCATTTGAATACACACACACACACACACACACACACACACACACACACACACACACACACACACACACACACAGTGCCCCAGCATGCAGACAACAGAGTTATCTGCTGAGGCCAGGCAGCAGCAGCAGAGGAGCTGGTGGCTCAGTTGGCAGCTGGCTGCTGCGCTCCGACTCGCCTTAAAGCCGCCGACACTCGTGTGTGTTTGATGTCCACCGAAAACAAGATGCAGGTGTTTTAAAAGAAATAAAAAAAAGATATTCACTCTGCCGACTTCTCGCCTTATATTTCAAATTCAGAGACTGCATTTCTCCAGCTCCTCGACCATAAGGCTCATATGCATATGTCTGGTCTCTTTTGGAAGGTAAGAATCAAAGGAATATGAATCCATTGTAAGTAAACTTAACCCATAAGAGCCCGGACCCATTTCTCCTTCAAGGACAATGATGGGGGACATAATACAGGCTAAAAAGACCACGTAGAACACATTTCTGACATTGTTTTCAAAATAGTGTAAAATGTTTGAAATGTTACATATAAGTCACATTAATGGTAAAAACATGGTATTAATAACTACATAATTACAACATGATGTTTGGGTTTGTATTTGTTTTAATATGCTTTGGATTGAACAATATAAAATATGTTAGCTAAATATTATTGAATCAGCCAAATTAACTGAGCAGATCATAATTATTTTTTGCATTGTGCGTTTATGTCACCCCGGGTTCTTCGTGACATTTTTAGGTTAACGTCCCGATGTGACGTATGTGTCACAACGATTTTTATCTGATTTGTTTTATATCAGTTTCTTCAAGAAATGTGCTCACAGCAGGTTCAACACATTAAAGGACATGTTCATTAAGCATTATCATTCTTAAAATGGGTAAATATTACCTTTAACAATGAAAAACAAGCTTTTTAAATTTAGCATTTTCTTCAGATCTGTCACAACCTGGATCAGCCATCTTGGAAGGGTTGTTATGGGAACACAAAATCACATGACCTGTCACATGACCCACCAAGAAGTTCAGTAGGCGTCACTTGAGTTAAAATCAAGGATGAAGCGTATAAGGAACGTTCCAGAACACTTAAAGGACGTGTGACACCTTATGGGTTAACTTTAATCTCCAGAGGAAACGTAGACACAGTAAGAATACGATGTTCACCCTCACCTCGGGAACAATCTAAATGTCAAAGCAAAGATCCCACAGAGAACAATGCAGCTGAATGTCTCCTCGTCCTCTTTGACTGCAACTATACATTTGATGAAAATACAACATTTCTGATACAATTCATGAAGATACATATTTTGCTTATCTTTACTGTTCACACGTTGGCTGTTTACTTAGAGTGGTACTTCAAAACGTTTATTTTTTCTCCCATAATAGCAAAAAAAAAAAAGAACCTCCAAAAAATATCAATAAACATAATGAATCCTGATGAATATTCATATGACGGCGGTGTGTGGCTACTGTCGCCTCGCAGCCAGAGGGGGTGTGGCTTTCTGCTGAATTATAACGGCTGCAGACATGTGAGTAACTAACAAAAATGACACTCGTTGGTAAAATACTTTAACAATAACATAGATTTATGTCAGTGTGGCGGTAACATATGATGTTTGACGGCGGTCGCTGTGTGTTTCGACGCGAGATGCATTCAGGTGCATTAGAAAACTCAAAATGTCGTCAAATGTAGTTTCCAGCGAACCAGAGTATCGTAGGATGACTAGAAAACAAGTCTGTATCTTTTTATCACAACTTGCTTTTATATTTATGAAGGTAATATCCTTACGGCTTTATTGTTAAAATATTTCATATGTCATAAGGCATCGTTTGGACAACAGACTCCATGTTTTCAAAACAGTATAACATTCACATGTTCTATAAAGATATGATTTTGAAATGGCAATATTTCTTCACTGCATCATGGGTTCATGTATCAGTAGCGCTTGTTTTGAGGAGGTTGAACATGGAAGTAATTAACCGTGTTTTCTCTAACCCAACAGAAACCTCATCTCAAACAGGGTTTTGGCCAGACGATATTCATGGTCTACAACCAATTACAAATTATAATACTTGTTTTAATCCAAACCATAATCTTTCTCTTACCTAAGTAAACCTTAACCATAGTGTTTTCAGACAATACACAGTATCTGTGTTCAAAGACACAGACAGATGCTCCCATCCTGCTATAGTGCTGAGGTTCTCTCATTAATGTGCTCATAAAAGACTATTGGGCTAACAGACACATCTTTGTGATGCCACGGTATTTCAAACACAGTTTTCAACCACTGCGGGACATTTTATCCACACAATGCACAATGCTTGGTCTCACAGAGCCTGTGTGTGTGTGTGTGTGTGTGTGTGTGTGTGTGTGTGTGTGTGTGTGTGTGTGTGTGTGTGTGTGTGTGTGTGTGTGGGAGCCCACAGCTCTCTGTAAGTGCTGACTGGAAGCTCCAGAAATGATCGTCGAGTTTCAGTGTATTGATTGTACCTAACAGATTTATCCACATGCAGAGGGCGTGGAAAAGAGCATAATGCACGTGCACACACACACACACACACACACACACACACACACACACACACACACACACACACACACACACACACACACACACACACACACACACACACATAACTAGGAATTGCAGTGAAGCTCAGAATGGCTGCTGTAACCCTGGAGCGATGGCCTAATTGTTGTCCAGGTCAGGAGATCATTCACACAAAGCTCTGCTGGACCAAATGTTGTCCCGCGTTTAGCTCCCTGAGGCTAACACAGAGTGTTCAACATGAAAAGAATTAGAGAAAAAAAGAAAGAATATATATATATATATATATATATATATATATATATATATATATATATATATATATATATATATATATGCTGCACAGCATCACATATTCAAACCTTTGTATTTATTTTGTATCACAAAACTGGTGAGTCTGAGTTGGAGTGTTCATTGTGGGGCTCTGGTGTCAGGCTGCTTCACATTAAAGGTGCATCATGCAACAATGTAAAGACAGATAAATACAATCCTGTTCTTTCCTCACCTATGACCCAACAGAACTGTGTAGCGGTGTCTGTATCTGCAGAGACCTGCCTGCATTGTCTTCTTATTTTGCTGTGTTCCTGTCACGGTCCTGGTTTTTTCTGTTTTATTTTGGATTCCCCTGCCTGTTGTGTCCTCCGTTCACTTCACTTCCTGCCTTTGTATGTTTTCCCGCCTTTGTGTTTGTCTGCCCCACCCCTAATTGAATCCTCCTGTGTCTAATCACCTGCACCTCCACATTTACATATTGGTTGTCTCCTGTCTGACTATATTTATTGTTTATTAAAATGCAGTCTGCCTGGATGTGCATTGCCAGCTCTCTGTAGCTTTCTTACAGGAGTTGTTGAGCCGTCTTCACGAAGGAGCTGGTGTTCTATCTGAGAGGTTGTCAGTGATGTTCACCCCCAGGAACATGAAGCTGTACACTCCCAGCAAGCCCCAAGACCAGCACCAAGACCGACCCCAAGACCAGCACCAAGACCGACCCCAAGACCAGACCCAAGACCAGCAGCAAGACCAGACCCAAGACCAGCACCAAGACCGACCCCAAGACCAGCACCAAGACCGACCCCAAGACCAGCACCAAGACCGACCCCAAGACCAGCACCAAGACCGACCCCAAGACCAGCACCAAGACCGACCCCAAGACCAGACCCACCCAAGACCAGCACCAAGACCGACCCCAAGACCAGCACCAAGACCGACCCCAAGACCAGCACCAAGACCGACCCCAAGACCAGACCCAAGACCAGCAGCAAGACCGGCCCCAAGACCAGACCCAAGACCAGCAGCAAGACCAGCACCAAGACCAGCACCAAGACCAGCACCAAGACCAGCAGCAAGACCGGCCCCAAGAGCAGGCCCAAGACCAGCACCAAGACCGGCACCAAGACCGGCACCAAGACCGGTCCCAAGACCGGTCCCAAGACCGGTCCCAAGACCAGACCCAAGACCGGCACCAAGACCTGCACTAAGACCGGCACCAAGACCGGACTCAAGACCGGCACCAAGACCTGCACTAAGACCGGCACCAAGACCGGCACCAAGACCTGCACTAAGACCGGCACCAAGACCGGACTCAAGACCGGCACCAAGAACCATTGTTTGCTCAAGACAAACAGTATTTATTGCACATGTCCTGATTATAATAGATTTATTTTCATTAGAATAATCTCATTTTATCTGACAAGTTAAAGCATTCTTATTGATGAATCTGACTCGGCAGTGATAAATAGCAAATATTAACCATGTATACTTATTGCGTATTGTTTGTAATTGATTAAACATCTAATAAGTATTATTGTTGTGGGTCCATCCGTACAGAACTTTGAGTAAAGACTGATTTAAGGATTAAAGTACTGGAAGAAGCACAACTATTAATAAGTAATATATAACCTTTTTCCTGATTTGGTTTCATAAAGTAATGGGTGAGCTTTGGCAGCTTAGGTTTTATTTTGCCTGTTTTTAGAATAAAATGCAGTGTGAAAGGACACACTGACAAAAGCCTTTCTCTCTGTATCATGAAAGGAGAGCAGCAGAGTTGAATACATGAAAAAGGCTCCTAAGTGAATCTTGTCTGGAATGTGTTCAACAGTCTAAATAGAATTCTAAAACTGTAATGCAGAGTAGTAGTCGGGGTCAAGGCTCGTTTCTAAAGCAGAGAACAAGGGAACAAGTTTTATTTTTAAGTGGCAAATTCAAATTTCTATCACAACCAAATTTCAAGGGACCGACTTTTTGTTAATCCCACTTTCACTTGAATTTGGTGAATAAATTAGAAGAGCTCTTGAGTTCAATTTGTTTTGATTTTAGGTTAAAAACCCCAAGAACAATGCAGCTGAATGTCTCCTCGTCCTCTTTGACTTCAACTGCAACTATACATTTGATGAAAATACAATTCATGAAGATACAGATTTAACTATCTGCTAATAATCCCCCACAGCTGCAGGCATCAGATTACCAACGCTTTCTGCCAGTGATGGGAGACCAAAGGTAGATATGGATAACCAAAGGCACTCCCAAAACAAGTCAGAACGAGTCTTTTATATTGCGAGTGAATTTGGTTTTAAAGGCAATAGAACATTCAGATAGAAACAGAACCTCCAGCATCCTTCCAGTTAGAAGCAGAATGCTCCAAACTAAGAGGAAGCACTTGTAAACACGTCTTGACCCTTTGAGGTCGCGTCCCCGGTCATATTCTGCACCTATATAACAATAATAATAAATTACAAAAAAAGAATATCAAAATCAAATCACCTTTGCTGATTTAAATCCATCTTTTTTATATTTGTCTATTTGGTAGGGACACTGCACATTATTAAAGCAGTGCTGTTAATGCTGCAGTTATTTTTCATCTGTAATCCCTGGACAGACTTTACAAAATCCACCTAAAAAAAAATGAATATCAGATAAATATTACAAATGTATGCACCATTTCCATTTTACAAGCATGCAGAAAGAAGAAAGAAGAAACATATGAGTAGAAACATCATTCAGGACACCCTGATATTGTATAGTACTATTAAGACGTACAACACAGCGGCGCATAAAACAACATGCTAAGCTAATACATGAGGGATAATTATGTTAAGTAGAAACATGTATCAAAAACAAGATTATGCTGCATTGTTAGATACTAAAAACAGACAGCAGAAGCACAAAGCATAAAAGCATGCAGAGTATGTAAATATATATATATATATATATATATATATATATATATATATATATATATATATATTTACATATATATACAGTATATAGTTGCGTTGTCAGTCTGGCAACTGTACGTCGCTCAAATATGCCGTTTCACTGAGGAACACAAAGCTAAAGATGCTTCAGTCTCCATTTCACTGGGACATTAATACCATAAGGTTTTAACGGATCATATATATATATATATATATATATATATATATATATATATATATATACATATATTATAGTGTGTATATATGTATATATATATATATATATATATATATATATATATATATATATATATATATATATATATATATACATACCATTGTTTCGTTATCCGACCACATTAACTATTGTTTCAGAGGGCTGTCCTACATTTTGACATCCAGATGGAAGAACATAGCAATATTAAAGATGTGAAAAATCTGATCAGAAAGACATGTCAAATCAATTCGGACTAAATGTTGTTATGCACAGATTCATGCATTTGGCTTCCCGGTGAGTCAACTTGGACAGCAGGGGGGCCTTGTTAGAGATCATATTTTTTAATCTCCTTACATGAAATGATTGCCCCCCCCTTCATTCAACATTATGGATGGGCTCCCATTAAGCAGCGTGCCAGGTTTATGTGTCGCCAATGAAGCAATATGAAAGGAGCCGGGCTCTCACTCCATCACCGCCAGATACAAAGTAAATGGATCATGTCTCTAATAGTTGGCCCACTTTAAGACAGATTGCTTGTTAAATGATTTGCATGTTGGAGAGGGGAAGAAAGAGACAGAGACATTTAGTCATCTTTTTTATATGACGATATCAGTCAAAGACAAAGAAAAACTTGTCTGCTGCCCTCTGGAGCTAACTTGTGGTGACAACCTTGTGGTTATCTTGTCAGTGCAGCTCAAGCACAGCGAAATGTTTGGGATTTGTAGACATTAATTGATGGCTTGCCGTCCTGGCGGGCGGCCATATGTGCTCCATAGGCGGTAATGGATACTGAAAGCAAGCTGCTTTCAGTCTGATGATTTAAGCGTTTGACAAAACTAGTCCCCGCCCTTTACTCTTCTCTCATCTTTGCATTTCATTTGGCTCTCTAATGCACAAATTGGAAGTGAACGTGGGTTTCAGTTTTTACAGCGTGGCGGAAATAAAGTAGCTGTTTGGAGTCCAACCCCATGATTTGAGAAAGTCGGATTATGGGGTTGGAGAGATCCATTTTGAGGAAGGAAATGCTCCGGAGAAACAACCGCCCCGGCGACGCTCTGTAAATAATGAGGGGTGAAAAGATGTCTCATCTGAAAACCGCTCCGCCAGCCGAGCTCACATCTGGATTCTAAACACAATTTGACATCCATTCAATCAATTATCCCACAGAAAATAATCTCACTCCATTTAGGGGTAGACCAGGGTAAGACAAGGGTGACCATGTTTTCAAACCACCAGTGTATGTTTTTTTCAGGATGGAGGGGGGCAATTGGTTTCATCAGCACCATGGACAGCACCTCTGCAGATGAGTTTTATTTCCCCAAATCCACCAAAAACAAACTGTAAAAGAACTAAAATAAGGTTTTCCATTTGTGTGACATAGTGATGGATTGTCTGATACCTTTTAAAAACACGACACGTTCATGCCGGCTAGTGTATATGATGTAAATCTGACCGTCTTAACATGTTTTCTATCAGCATTCACGCCGTGGGCGACTGAAGATGCTCTTGCAGTGCGAGCAGAAGGCAGCGTTTCCTTTGCTGGGTATTTGATGAAGGAAGGAGCCGTCCTCCCGTTAGCGCTGACAGCTTCTGGCAGGAAGGGCAGCTGCGTCATAGCAACAGCCTTGACAACAACACAGTGATTGATTGGCACACATTCAGACACATGCGGCGCATTGTTTAGGTTTTTATATTGGGTTAAGTAATGAGTGTGGAAATTAGTATATTATTATTATTATTATTATTTTTTATTAATATTTGAATCATCCGTTTATTATTATTATTATTTTAATCATTCTATTTTATAAAAGTAACCATTTTGTTGCAAAATGTGGTGGTGCGTGTGGAACATTTTAACATTCTAGTGTTTTGCATAGTTTTAAGAAATGAGTTTTCATCAATAGGGTTTGATGTTTGTAGGGACTCAAGAGAGCCATGTGGGACCAGGTCCACCAGGTCCTCCAGGCCCACCCTGTCCACCAGGCCCACCGGGCCCACCAGGTCCACCAGGTCCTCCAGGTCCTCCAGGCCCACCCTGTCCACCAGGCCCACCAGGCCCACCAGGTCCACCAGGCCCACCAGGCCCACCAGGCCCACCAGGTCCACCAGGCCCACCAGGTCCACCCTGTCCTCCAGGTCCACCAGGCCCACCAGGCCCACCAGGTCCACCCTGTCCTCCAGGCCCACCAGGTCCACCCTGTCCACCAGGTCCACCCTGTCCACCAGGTCCACCAGGCCCACCAGGCCCACCAGGTCCTCCAGGTCCTCCAGGCCCAACCTCGCCATCAGGCCCACCAGGCCCACCAGGCCCACCAGGTCCTCCAGGTCCACCAGGCCCACCCTCTCCACCAGACCCACCCTCTCCACCAGGTCCACCAGGTCCTCCAGGCCCACCCTCTCCTCCAGGTCCACCAGGCCCACCCTCTCCTCCAGGCCCCCCCTCTCCTCCAGCCCCCCCCCCTCTCCTCCAGGCCCCCCCTCTCCTCCAGGTCCACCAGGCCCACCCTCTCCTCCAGGCCCACCCTCTCCTCCAGGTCCACCAGGCCCACCCTCTCCTGCAGGTCCACCAAACCCACCCTCTCCTCCAGGTCCACCAGGCCCCCCCTCTCCTCCAGGTCCTCCAGGCTCACCCTCTCCTCCAGGTCCACCAGGCCCCCCCTCTCCTCCAGGCCCCCCCTCTCCTCCAGGCCCCCCCTCTCCTCCAGGTCCACCCTCTCCTCCAGGCCCCCCCCCTCTCCTCCAGGTCCTCCAGGCCCCCCCTCTCCTCCAGGTCCACCAGGCCCACCCTCTCCTCCAGGTCCTCCAGGCCCCCCCTCTCCTCCAGGTCCACCAGGCCCCCCCTCTCCTCCAGGCCCACCCTCTCCTCCAGGTCCACCAGGCCCACCCTCTCCTCCAGGCCCACCAGGCCCCCCCTCTCCTCCAGGCCCCCCCTCTCCTCCAGGTCCACCAGGCCCCCCCTCTCCTCCAGGCCCACCCTCTCCTCCAGGTCCACCAGGCCCACCCTCTCCTCCAGGCCCACCAGGCCCCCCCTCTCCTCCAGGCCCCCCCTCTCCTCCAGGTCCACCCTCTCCTCCAGGTCCACCAGGCCCCCCCTCTCCTCCAGGTCCACCAGGCCCACCCTCTCCTCCAGGTCCACCAGGCCCACCCTCTCCTCCAGGTCCACCAGGCCCACCCTCTCCTCCAGGTCCTCCAGGCCCCCCCTCTCCTCCAGGTCCACCCTCTCCTCCAGGTCCACCAGGCCCACCCTCTCCTCCAGGCCCACCCTCTCCTCCAGGTCCACCCTCTCCTCCAGGTCCACCAGGCCCACCCTCTCCTCCAGGCCCACCCTCTCCTCCAGGTCCACCAGGCCCCCCTCTCCTCCAGCACAGGGATCCAGACGGGAGGTGAGAGGAAGCCGTGTAAAGCCTGGCTCCTCAGTCCCCCCTGCGTACAGAAAGCTGCCATGCTGAACGTTTCATCAGACCAGTGAGCTCGTGATGACGATCAGACTCCGTGTCGACTGCTATTTCATGCTCAACAGCTTGTTGTTGTTGTCTTTACTCTGTACTCAATAGTACGATCCTGGATCTCGAGCTCGGGCTGACAATGTACTTCCTCTGTCTAAACCCTTCAGCTCTCATGCAGTCAATAACATATATATTTGTTAAATCCACTGTGCTGCAGCTTTTGTTAAGAGCAAGGACCACGTTGTGACCTCAGCAGTCTGAATGTGAATGATCAGAACCCTGGAAAACTGTCATTACCTGGCAGCTTCATCTGCTGCTGCCAGCAGGGATTGGGTCGCATTGGAATGATGTCACAGCAGAGCTGGGACATCGCCTCTCTCCTCGTCTCTCTCTCCTCATCTCTCTCTCCTCATCTCTCTCCTCATCTCTCTCCTCATCTCTCTCTCCTCATCTCTCTCTCCTCATCTCTCTCTCCTCATCTCTCTCTCCTCATCTCTCTCCTCATCTCTCTCCTCATCTCTCTCTCCTCATCTCTCTCTCCTCATCTCTCTCTCCTCATCTCTCTCCTCATCTCTCTCCTCATCTCTCTCTCCTCATCTCTCTCCTCATCTCTCTCTCCTCATCTCTCTCCTCATCTCTCTCCTCATCTCTCTCTCCTCATCTCTCTCTCCTCATCTCTCTCCTCATCTCTCTCTCCTCATCTCTCTCCTCATCTCTCTCCTCATCTCTCTCCTCATCTCTCTCCTCATCTCTCTCTCCTCATCTCTCTCTCCTCATCTCTCTCCCCATCTCTCTCCTCGTCTCTCTCTCTCCTCATCTCTCTCTCCTCATCTCTCTCTCCTCATCTCTCTCTCCTCATCTCTCTCCTCATCTCTCTCCTCATCTCTCTCTCCTCATCTCTCTCTCCTCATCTCTCTCCTCATCTCTCTCCTCATCTCTCTCTCCTCATCTCTCTCCTCATCTCTCTCCTCATCTCTCTCTCCTCATCTCTCTCCTCATCTCTCTCTCCTCATCTCTCTCTCCTCATCTCTCTCTCCTCATCTCTCTCCTCATCTCTCTCCTCATCTCTCTCTCCTCATCTCTCTCTCCTCATCTCTCTCCCCATCTCTCTCCTCATCTCTCTCTCCTCATCTCTCTCCTCATCTCTCTCCTCATCTCTCTCTCCTCATCTCTCTCCTCATCTCTCTCCTCATCTCTCTCCTCATCTCTCTCTCCTCATCTCTCTCCTCATCTCTCTCTCCTCATCTCTCTCCCCATCTCTCTCCTCATCTCTCTCTCCTCATCTCTCTCCTCATCTCTCTCCTCATCTCTCTCTCCTCATCTCTCTCCTCGTCTCTCTCCTCATCTCTCTCTCCTCATCTCTCTCCTCATCTCTCTCTCCTCATCTCTCTCTCCTCATCTCTCTCTCCTCATCTCTCTCCTCATCTCTCTCCTCATCTCTCTCTCCTCATCTCTCTCTCCTCATCTCTCTCCTCATCTCTCTCTCCTCATCTCTCTCTCCTCATCTCTCTCCCCATCTCTCTCCTCATCTCTCTCTCTCCTCATCTCTCTCCTCATCTCTCTCTCCTCATCTCTCTCTCCTCATCTCTCTCCCCATCTCTCTCCTCATCTCTCTCTCTCCTCATCTCTCTCTCCTCATCTCTCTCTCCTCATCTCTCTCTCCTCATCTCTCTCCTCATCTCTCTCCTCATCTCTCTCTCCTCATCTCTCTCTCCTCATCTCTCTCCTCATCTCTCTCCTCATCTCTCTCTCCTCATCTCTCTCCTCATCTCTCTCCTCATCTCTCTCTCCTCATCTCTCTCCTCATCTCTCTCTCCTCATCTCTCTCCCCATCTCTCTCCTCATCTCTCTCTCCTCATCTCTCTCTCCTCATCTCTCTCTCCTCATCTCTCTCCTCATCTCTCTCCTCATCTCTCTCTCCTCATCTCTCTCTCCTCATCTCTCTCCTCATCTCTCTCCTCATCTCTCTCTCCTCATCTCTCTCCTCGTCTCTCTCCTCATCTCTCTCTCCTCATCTCTCTCCTCATCTCTCTGTCCTCATCTCTCTCTCCTCATCTCTCTCCTCATCTCTCTCTCCTCATCTCTCTCTCCTCATCTCTCTCTCCTCATCTCTCTCCTCATCTCTCTCTCCTCATCTCTCTCCTCATCTCTCTCCTCATCTCTCTCTCCTCATCTCTCTCCTCATCTCTCTCTCCTCATCTCTCTCTCCTCATCTCTCTCCCCATCTCTCTCCTCATCTCTCTCTCCTCATCTCTCTCCTCATCTCCCTCTCCTCATCTCTCTCTCCTCATCTCTCTCCTCATCTCTCTCCTCATCTCTCTCTCCTCATCTCTCTCCTCATCTCTCTCCTCATCTCTCTCTCCTCATCTCTCTCCTCATCTCTCTCTCCTCATCTCTCTCCTCATCTCTCTCTCCTCATCTCTCTCCTCATCTCTCTCCTCATCTCTCTCTCCTCATCTCTCTCCTCATCTCTCTCTCCTCATCTCTCTCTCCTCATCTCTCTCTCCTCATCTCTCTCCTCATCTCTCTCCTCATCTCTCTCTCCTCATCTCTCTCCTCATCTCTCTCCTCATCTCTCTCTCCTCATCTCTCTCCTCATCTCTCTCTCCTCATCTCTCTCTCCTCATCTCTCTCTCCTCATCTCTCTCCTCATCTCTCTCCTCATCTCTCTCTCCTCATCTCTCTCCTCATCTCTCTCCTCATCTCTCTCTCCTCATCTCTCTCTCCTCATCTCTCTCTCCTCATCTCTCTCTCCTCATCTCTCTCCCCATCTCTCTCCTCATCTCTCTCTCCTCATCTCTCTCCTCATCTCTCTCCTCATCTCTCTCCTCGTCTCTCTCCTCATCTCTCTCTCCTCATCTCTCTCCTCATCTCTCTCTCCTCATCTCTCTCCCCATCTCTCTCCTCATCTCTCTCTCCTCATCTCTCTCCTCATCTCTCTCCTCATCTCTCTCTCCTCATCTCTCTCCTCGTCTCTCTCCTCATCTCTCTCTCCTCATCTCTCTCCTCATCTCTCTCTCCTCATCTCTCTCTCCTCATCTCTCTCCTCATCTCTCTCCTCATCTCTCTCTCCTCATCTCTCTCTCCTCATCTCTCTCCTCATCTCTCTCCCCATCTCTCTCCTCATCTCTCTCTCCTCATCTCTCTCCTCATCTCTCTCCTCATCTCTCTCCTCATCTCTCTCCCCATCTCTCTCCTCATCTCTCTCTCCTCATCTCTCTCCTCATCTCTCTCCTCATCTCTCTCCTCATCTCTCTCCTCATCTCTCTCCTCGTCTCTCTCCTCATCTCTCTCTCCTCATCTCTCTCCTCATCTCTCTCTCCTCATCTCTCTCCTCATCTCTCTCTCCTCATCTCTCTCCTCATCTCTCTCCTCATCTCTCTCTCCTCGTCTCTCTCCTCATCTCTCCCCTCATCTCTCTCCTCATCTCTCTCTCCTCATCTCTCTCCTCATCTCTCTCCTCGTCTCTCTCCTCATCTCTCTCCTCATCTCTCCCCTCATCTCTCTCCTCATCTCTCCCCTCATCTCTCTCCTCATCTCTCTCTCCTCATCTCTCTCCTCATCTCTCTCCTCGTCTCTCTCCTCATCTCTCTCTCCTCATCTCTCTCCTCATCTCTCTCCTCATCTCTCCCCTCATCTCTCTCCTCATCTCTCTCTCCTCATCTCTCTCTCCTCATCTCTCTCTCCTCATCTCTCTCTCCTCATCTCTCTCCTCATCTCTCTCCTCATCTCTCTCTCCTCATCTCTCTCTCCTCATCACTCTCTCCTCATCTCTCTCTCCTCATCTCTCTCTCCTCATCTCTCTCTCCTCGGCCCTCTGAGGATAACTGTGATTCTGGGCTTTACTAAAGGAATTGAATTGAAATGGAATAATGTTCACATATATGTTGTGGTCAAAGGAGTTGCTGTAAAACAGTACATAAACATGTAATTTTCAATAAATGTTTTACAGTAAAAGTTATTATTGCTGCTTCCTCTTCCTCCCTGGACTACTAGCAGACTTCCTCTTCCTCCCTTCAGTGCTAGCAGACTTCCTCTTCCTCCCTTCAGTACTAGCAGACTTCCTCTTCCTCCCTTCAGTACTAGCAGACTTCCTCTTCCTCCCTTCAGTACTAGCAGACTTCCTCTTCCTCCCTTCAGTACTAGCAGACTTCCTCTTCCTCACTTCAGTACTAGCAGACTTCCTCTTCCTCCCTTCAGTACTAGCAGACTTCCTCTTCCTCCCTTCAGTACTAGCAGACTTCCTCTTCCTCCCTTCAGTGCTAGCAGACTTCCTCTTCCTCACTTCAGTACTAGCAGACTTCCTCTTCCTCCCTTCAGTACTAGCAGACTTCCTCTTCCTCCCTTCAGTACTAGCAGACTTCCTCTTCCTCCCTGGACTACTAGCAGACTTCCTCTTCCTCCCTTCAGTACTAGCAGACTTCCTCTTCCTCCCTTCAGTGCTAGCAGACTTCCTCTTCCTCCCTTCAGTACTAGCAGACTTCCTCTTCCTCCCTTCAGTACTAGCAGACTTCCTCTTCCTCACTTCAGTACTAGCAGACTTCCTCTTCCTCCCTTCAGTACTAGCAGACTTCCTCTTCCTCCCTTCAGTGCTAGCAGACTTCCTCTTCCTCCCTTCAGTACTAGCAGACTTCCTCTTCCTCCCTTCAGTACTAGCAGACTTCCTCTTCCTCCCTTCAGTACTAGCAGACTTCCTCTTCCTCCCTGGACTACTAGCAGACTTCCTCTTCCTCCCTTCAGTACTAGCAGACTTCCTCTTCCTCCCTTCAGTGCTAGCAGACTTCCTCTTCCTCACTTCAGTACTAGCAGACTTCCTCTTCCTCCCTTCAGTACTAGCAGACTTCCTCTTCCTCCCTTCAGTACTAGCAGACTTCCTCTTCCTCCCTGGACTACTAGCAGACTTCCTCTTCCTCCCTTCAGTACTAGCAGACTTCCTCTTCCTCCCTTCAGTACTAGCAGACTTCCTCTTCCTCCCTTCAGTACTAGCAGACTTCCTCTTCCTCACTTCAGTACTAGCAGACTTCCTCTTCCTCCCTTCAGTACTAGCAGACTTCCTCTTCCTCCCTTCAGTACTAGCAGACTTCCTCTTCCTCCCTTCAGTACTAGCAGACTTCCTCTTCCTCCCTTCAGTACTAGCAGACTTCCTCTTCCTCCCTTCAGTGCTAGCAGACTTCCTCTTCCTCCCTTCAGTACTAGCAGACTTCCTCTTCCTCACTTCAGTGCTAGCAGACTTCCTCTTCCTCCCTTCAGTACTAGCAGACTTCCTCTTCCTCACTTCAGTACTAGCAGACTTCCTCTTCCTCCCTTCAGTACTAGCAGACTTCCTCTTCCTCCCTTCAGTACTAGCAGACTTCCTCTTCCTCCCTGGACTACTAGCAGACTTCCTCTTCCTCCCTTCAGTACTAGCAGACTTCCTCTTCCTCCCTTCAGTGCTAGCAGACTTCCTCTTCCTCCCTTCAGTACTAGCAGACTTCCTCTTCCTCACTTCAGTGCTAGCAGACTTGCTCTTCCTCCCTTCAGTACTAGCAGACTTCCTCTTCCTCACTTCAGTACTAGCAGACTTCCTCTTCCTCCCTGGACTACTAGCAGACTTCCTCTTCCTCCCTTCAGTACTAGCAGACTTCCTCTTCCTCACTTCAGTACTAGCAGACTTCCTCTTCCTCCCTTCAGTACTAGCAGACTTCCTCTTCCTCCCTTCACTACTAGCAGACTTCCTCTTCCTCCCTTCAGTACTAGCAGACTTCCTCTTCCTCCCTTCAGTACTAGCAGACTTCCTCTTCCTCACTTCAGTACTAGCAGACTTCCTCTTCCTCCCTTCAGTACTAGCAGACTTCCTCTTCCTCACTTCAGTACTAGCAGACTTCCTCTTCCTCACTTCAGTACTAGCAGACCTACATCCCTGTCTTTTATAAATAAATTGAACACTTTGTGTAAGTTGGTATTGTCTCAGATACTTGTGTTTGTCAATATATTTTTCATATTTGACCAACATATGAATGTCTGTTGCTGTCTTATACCAGTGGTTCACTCAGGGATTTCTGGGGGTTGAGAATAAAGTAGTAACATGAAATATCATATTTTAGAGTGTGGTTACATCACCTGTGAGACCGTTTTCCTCAGAATAGAGTCTCAGAAAGTCTTAATGTGCACATGAGTTTCTGACATTTCCAGCAGGTCAGGGAGAGAGGGAAATAAACATCCACAGTGACTTCGGGGCGTAAAAAAGAACGTATCATGAATATGTATATTGTTGTGTTGCATCGCTGGAATTTCATCTTGTTGACTTGGAATGGAGCACAGTGAGCCCTGCTGGCATACTGAGCTGAACTAGCATGTAATAAAGTAGAGGTTTATGATTGCGTTGTTTACTCAAGCTCAACGCTCTTCATAGATCTTACATGTTCATCTCAAAGTTTGTTTTTATCTTTAAAATGTAGAGAACTTTCTTCTCTCGGACCAGGATGCCCAGATCCCTCTAGAGCAGGGGTGGGCAAACTTTTTGGCTCAGGGGCCACATTGAATTAAAAAATTTGACAGACGGGCCGGGCCAGTATCAGATGGATGGAGAGTGTTTGACAAAGGGGGCGTGGCTTATCGCCGTCGGGTCTCTCCGTGAAAAAGAGCTGTCTTTTCCGGTATCGATTATGGAATAAATAACCACTAGTTTTGCTTTATACTTGTTGTGGAAGTCCCAAACATGTCGGAACATGAAACGCCCTTGTGTTTGGGTTCATAACACCATCCGTAGCCGCACACAGCTCGGTGAATTTCACCGACTCCTCCAGGAACTGCGCCGGTCTTATCTCCGTAAAACGGATACCGATTCTGCCATCCACCTTGGAAATAACCACCAGTTCTGCTTTATACTTGTTGTGTAAACTCCACATACGTCGGAACATCAAACTCCGTGGTGTCTGGGTTCATAATATTATCCGTAGTCCCACAACAGCGTCTGAATGACAGCCGCTGCACACACGGAAAGCCTAAAAGAGCGCTGTGCAATAAATAAGCATGAAGAAACATCAACGCTGGTCTGTTGTGGTCATCGTGCTTCGGGAAACTGAACTTGGGAACGGAGAAGCGCTACAGCGGTCTTTACTATAACTTATAATTATTTAAAATAATAATAATAATAATAATAATAATACTTTTTTTTAATAACTTTTTTTTAATATATTTTTTTAATGTTATAATAATTATAATACTCGGCGGGCCGTATATTAATACTCGGCGGGCCGTAGTTTGCCCACCTCTGCTCTAGAGGGTGGAGGTCCACCCACCATAGTCTTACAACATCCACTGGGAAACACTGGGAGAACAATAGTCATCATTGTTCTGGTCCTGAGATGTGAGCCACGTGTTGAGCTGAGCTGAATGTCGGTCAATCCATAAAGAGAAACACGAGATACCAATTGTAAGAAAACAACAGTAATTGGCTACTTTACAAATCACACATTCAAGAATACAATTATGTTACACGTTCATGTACATGTTGAGACACGCTACCCACTTCAAAGTGTTGAAGGCCAAGAGCAGAAACTATGGACCATAACAGTAATAATGATAGGTGTGGAAAAAGATGACGCCAGCAATCAACTATAAAAGAGAAGAAACAGGAACGTCTCAACAGCCTCAGATGAGTCGGAACAACGCATTACAGTTCAGAAATGATGAGAGAGGAAGTAGAAGAACGGAGAGGACTGGAGGAGCTCCACGCCGCTGAGATGATGGTGCTGTGACGCACACACACACACATAACACACACACACACACACACACACACACACACACACACACACACACACACACACACACACACACACACATAAACACACACACACACACACATAAACACACACACACACACACACACATAAACACACACACACACACACACACACACATAAACACACACACACACACACACACACACACACACACACACACACACACACACACACACACATAAACACACACACACACACACACACACACACACACACACATACACACACACACACACACACACACACACATACACACACACCCTCTCTCCTCCTTAATCCGCTTCCCCATGTCAGAAGTGTGTGTGTGCGGGCTATTGGGTGTGTGTGTGTGTCAAGGGGGATTATGTGAATATAGTTAAGATTTGATGTCAATAGAAACTCTTTATAATTCCCTTCTTGCCCTCCGAGCACATTTCCATGCTGCCTAGCGCACAAAGGGGAAACACAAAGAGGCTTGTCTCCGTGCCTGCGGAGCGCTGAGATTACTGTACACGCTCCTAATCTACACATTATGCTACTGTATGTTGCTAAAGGGCTCTAACTGGTTTTGCGTTAAGTAGATTAGTTCCTCTGGATGTTGTGTGTGTAAAGCGTGCGTGAGCCCGCTGCTGCTGTGGGAGTCGTTCTGGTACGAAGCAAACTAAGAGTTTAAAGGGACAGTTTATCCCAACATCCAAAATATGCACTCCTGATTTTGGCCCTTTAATGTTGGAGCTTTTAATAATTAAGCATAATGCAATCAAGAACAATGGTGAATGGGAGCAGTATGTGAGGATTGTTAAGAAAGACCCTGCTGTAGTGAAATGTGATGTTTTCAAAGGGGAATCTGGTGCTCAGAAACACTACCACCTTTGTCCACAGGGAGCGCAAGAATCAACACACAATATGATACTAATAATAAGGTTTATCTATGTAGCACTTTTTACAGACAAAAGGTCACAAAGTGCTGAACAGGAGTCAGGAAAAATAAATAAATAAAAGTGTTAAAACCAGATTGACAATAACAGGGCCAAACATTTCAACAGTTAAGAGAGCACAGTCAAAGAAACACATTAAACGATGGAGCAGTACAAAACACAGTAAAACAAATAATGAAAATAAATAAATAAAAACAGATAAAAAGATAAAAAGCAGGTCATAGAGCTTAACCAAACGCTAGTGTAAACAAGCGTGTTTTTAGAAGGCTTCTAAAAGTCTATACTGAGTCAGCAAAGCGTTCCAGAGCCTTGGAGATACTGCCTCAAAAGCTCAGTCACCACGGTTCTTTAGGCCACTGGTTCTCAACTGGTCTGGCTCCAGGACCCACCATCACCCTGAATGACAAGCCGCGACCCAAATCGAGGAACATTCTCAACTTCTCCAATGTATTTAATGAAAAGATGGAGCAGTTTGAACCTGAGATAGTACAGAATATGTATGCTAACACAAAAACAAGTTTAATGACCAAAACGAGCAGCTGGTGGCGATGCTAGAGAGGGAACTATTCCCTTTTACACTCAATTAGCTGCATTTTAATTAAAAAACTAAAACTGCATCTTCAGGACACGAGGTATTACAACATACATAACAATTCAGAATCTTCAGCTATTTTTAAACAGACTCAACAGCTTTCATGCACAAACAAAAAAGTCCAACAACTAAGAAGAAGTTTCAAAAAGACTGAAATGACCTAACTTTAACTGACAACACACACTCACCGAATCTATGACCAACACTTTAATTAACTTCTCTTGTGATTACCTCATCAGTAAATACTGAAAAACATTGTGATTTACAGACAATTAAGCAGCACTCAATTGGCCACCAGTTGAGAATCACTGCTTTAGGCGATGTGTGGGGCGGTCAGGAGGTTTAGCTGTTGGACCTGAGGTTGGACCTGAGGTCTAACCTCAGGTTAGACCTGAAGCTGGACCTGAGGTTGGACCTGAGGTTGGACCTGAGGCTGGACCTGAGGTTAGACCTCAGGTTAGACCTGAAGCTGGACCTTAGGTTAGACCTGAGGCTGGGCCTGAGGTTAGACCTGAAGCTGGACCTGAGGTTGGACCTGAGGTTGGACCTGAGGTTAGACCTGAAGCTGGACCTGAGGTTGGACCTGAGGTTGGACCTGAGGTTAGACCTGAAGCTGGACCTGAGGTTAGACCTGAGGCTGGACCTGAGGTTAGACCTGAGGCTGGACCTGAGGTTAGACCTGAGGTTAGACCTGAGGTTAGACCTGAGGCTGGACCTGTGGTTGTGGGCTGTTGAGTAAGGGCGAAGTAGTTCAGCCACATACGAAGGAGCCTGGCCGTGTAGCGCTCTGTATGTGAGGATGTTAAAAGCCTCACTGGGTTTAAAGGAGACATGGGGTTGGATATCATCTGCATTTAGATGGTAAGCAACATTATAGGTTTTATGATCTGTCCCAGAGGTAATAAGTATAAAGAAAACAGAGGCCCCAGCACCGAGCCCTGCGGTACCCCACAGTGTGCTTTAAATCTTTAATACTTATAGTGTATACAGTATAACATTGTCTTATATATACAGTATTCTTTCTTAATGCTCTGACGAGCCATAATCACAACATTATACTAGTTTGAACTGATTTTTGAGCGCGCTGGTCACTTTGCCTCACATTGTAATGGTTGCCCTTTTTTCCAACACAATAGGACGGGTTCATCCTGCCGCTCCACACCAAGTACAAAGGCAAATACATGAACAATGCAGATCTCTCTGCCTTATGAATTAGCCTGGTCCCAAACTACCTTGAGAGCAAAAGGTTTTGCTTGTAGTTTCTTTGTGTGCGGTGAAGGTGAGGGATTGAGACACATGACCATGATATGTGTTTGAGCACATCCTCAAAGGTTTCACGTTGAGTTGGAAACAGCAGCGTGACAAACACAATACAATACAGACTCAACTGAAAGTCCACATTACTGGCCTGGCCTCTATTAACATTTCTTTTCCTTGATTAAATTTTTTAGCCGTGTTCCACAAAGCTACAAAATAATATAAAAAATGTGTTTAAATCCTGTTAAAAATCGAATAAACGGCCATTTAAAAGTGAGTGGGCAGCTTCTGCTGATGAAATCCAGTGTAGTGAATTTAACAGATGAATACAAAATGAATTTACCCCTTTAATTTTAACACAAATGTAACTCTTTAGGATTAACCCAAAAATATATTTGCACCTCACAAAAGAGCTGAAATCCTTACACTTTGAAATCTACAAGAGCTTTTGCTTATCAATTATTCAGGACTAAGCACAAGGGATTTATTAAAATAAGTAAAGGCCAGTTTACCCACAATTATTGTAAAACGTGTGTGTGTGTGTGTATCCTGTGTCATGTTTAACATACATGTGGGGACAGGAGCAAGTCAGTGAGTCTAATAGCTCTTATTAATCACAGTTATTTTAGATGAAAAATCATAAATCTAACACGACAAGCTAATCTTTGAATTCCACTCGATGAGGGAATTCTCCCCCAAGCTGTGAAACGGCAAAGCAGCTAAGGGAGGCCATATGGCAGCTCAGTCCACGCTCCCAGAGTGCACCGTGCTGTTTGGGATCAAGGACAGCGCACACTCACGGTGGGCGTGACGTCAGGGCGACTACGACCACTTCTTATATGCAGTCCATGTGGCTCCACACACACACACACACACACACACACACACACACACACACACACACACACACACACACACACACACACACACACACACACACCTTGTCACTAACAGTTGTGTCACACTATGAAAACCCCGCCTCAGTTTACCAGACTGAACGTTCCAAACAGTGCAGGAAGTAAATGAAGATGATCACTTCAATGCATGCAGCACGGAATAATTCCAAGCACGAAGTGAACTCAACAAATCATTTACAAACGCTTATGAATGTGGTGCTTATGGATGCACTTTATTGTTTAAAAATAATATGCCCCAGTCATTTGAATAATTTCTGTTTCACACCTCCCATGGGGTTGGATCCATGGCGCTCTGCACCTGCAGGTGTAATTTTGCAGGCCCTGCTGCCAGACATCCGACTCCACGCCGTGAGCTGAGGTCAACTCCCAGTGACGTTAATCAACATCCAGACAGCACCCTGACCACTAATGTCTGATTGTACGTTTTCAGCTGCCGCCACATCCCCGTCTCGTATCGCCTCTGGTCCACATTAATGATCTGATGGGAGAAAACGCAATATCAGGCAAATTGTTTGTGAAAGATATTCCCATCCTTCTGAGGTATTCAATAAAGCCACGTCCGCTGCAAGCTCTGTGCATGACAGAATAATTATCAATTTCCATATATAGGATATTGGGGTCGGAAACAGCATAACAGAAAACATTTGTTAATGCCCTCGTGATTAGATCAAGCGTGTAGCAGTTGGAGAATTTGATTTCAAATCTGCAGACTTGCGCATCGGCCGCAATCGTGAAGATCTGATGATGTCCACGAGAATCGGGAGGCATCCTTGATTATTATGTAACACGAGCAAGCCGGTGCTCCCAAACTGTGCACATGAGCAAATGGAGAGCAGCACTGCAGAGGAACATATTGTAATGAATGGCAGCAAAGGGCCCTGGAGTGAGATACACATCAGCATCCAGAAAGGCTTGTTCTTGTAAATGTTTTATTTACAAATAGCTTATGGATGTCTTCTGAATTACATATTGATGTTATAATGGAAGAGCGATTAGAATAATGAGACATTATAGCATGTGACCTTTGCCTAATGCTTATTGAAGTGCTTTCCAGGATTATCATTGTGCATAATTCATGCAAAACAAACTCAACACTCCAATTACTTTGACAATATAGGCTGTTAGGTTTCTACTATCGTCCTCAGGGTGTCTACTAAATCAATAGTCCACAGGAAATGAGTATTACCGTGATATTATGGAATTTATTTGCAGATTTACAGACATCCTTTCATTTGGTGCAGGTCCAGAGTGCCATGGGATGAGTATCATGATGAGGGCAGGTGATGCAGTGACAGTCTGTCAGCCTTTTTGACGGCTGATGCAGCTCAACATTTATTCTGTGGATTGCCATGACATTTTGCACAGACATTCATGGTCTCCATTGACTCCCACCCATTGTAGATCCTCTGGCTTTTCCTCTACAGCATCACCATGAGGCAATGGGAGAACTTTAGTGAAATGACTTGAAAACATTTGGCAGGAACCGACCAGACATTTGTTCCTAAAGACAGTTTTGAGATTCAGAATTTTCCTCGAGCACCATCAGTTTTCACTTATTCGATAAAACATTAACATATACATTTCATTTTCATTTCATATACTAGATGGACTCTTAACAGTGCATGACATGGAGATAGCATACGATGTGTTAATATCATGTATCGGCCACATAAAACAATGCCAGCAAAAAGTAAATACGGTCATTTGTCATGGAGCAAATACAAATTCGCAAGTTCAAAATTTTTATCAAACTCTGCGTAAGGAGGAGGTTGGGATGGATGGACGGTTGGTTGGTTGGTTGGATGGACGGATGGTTGGATGGTTGGTTGGTTGGATGGTTGGTTGGTTGGATGGACGGATGGTTGGATGGTTGGGTCCAGCACGGGTCTGTCACCCAGGCGACCGGTGTCCGTTTCCTGTGTGAAACCAAACGTCAGCGCTGAGTTGTTTTAAAACAAGAAGGCTACAAAAGAGGTGACGTAACAAGTGTAGTTCTCTGCACCCAAACCATGATCTTTTTCAATTATGTGGCAACAATTCACAAAATCGTTTTATCCAACTAAATATTCAATGTGGGGAAAACAATATTTGCCAGGCCTTTTGGCAGAAGACAGTATAAGTCAATATATTGTGTGCGCACCCCTTCATGTCACAATTAAATGAAAGCTTGTTTGTATGGACAAAGCCGCACTAGTCCACACATGCAGTGCAGTTTCATCCTCTGCAGATAAGGTCCAACATTTCCCTGATATTCACACACCATTCAAACGCAAACAGAAGGAGGCGCAGTGGGAAGTCACTGAGCCGCACTCTGCAACACTGTCTGTGTCTTGCATGCACAGTACATTCTGCACTGTAGTCTAGTCTCCGCTGCAGTTAATCCAGCGCTGCCTCAGGTCTTTGGCTAGCTGCTCTTATACAACACCTTGTTTCATTGTTGCCTCAGGATGAAGTGGCAAGTTTTCAAGGGCTGATTGCTGTGTGCGCGTGTGTGTGTGTGTGTGCGCGTGTGTGTGTGTGTGTGTGTGTGTGTGTGTGTGTGTGTGTGTGTGTGTGTGTGTGTGTGTGTGTGTGTGTGTGTGTGTGTGTGTGTGTGTTATTAAAGGTAAACATGGAGGGTTGTGTGCTCTGCACTTGGAGGAGAGGATTAGAGGCTGTGATTATCATGAGCCCATGGTCACACACTCAGACACACACACACATCTTGGGAGCAGAGTGGTTATCTGGCATCGGCAAAGGACGCAGCCCTCCCTCCATCCTTTTTGTTTTCGAGTGTTCTTTCCTCCTTGCTCTGAAAGCAAACAAACAAACAAAAACAGGACTTTCACCCGGGAGGCCGCTGTTAGTGTCACGTGTGAAACTAAAAGTAAACGCTCACGTTTCTTCACGTCAGTAGTTTGTCACGTGACTTGTCACTTGTTGGTAACGTGAGTCGTTACTCAAACTCTTCCTAAACTGAACTAAGTGGTTTAACTGCCGAAACTCATCTTCCTCTGAGAACGGAAGTTTATTTTGAAAAGCCTCCAAACCTGACGCTAGAAGAAGAGGTGGAGCGTCATCGTCCACTGACCGAGCATCTGAATCATTGGGGTGAGAATGTTGATGCAGCTCTATTACTCACAGTAATGGAAGGTCTTCAGCGTAATCATTTGTAACAACAGGCGGTGCTTCATGACTCACTTGTAGGGAACTCCACAGACTGGGGACTGAACCTGAGACAAAGTAAAACAAGTTCAAATTGAACAGCCGAGGGTTCAAAGAAGCTGCAGCATGCAGGCTCTGTGTCTGTGACGCTCGTTGTACAGAAATAAACTGTTAGGTTGATTATGTTGATGTCCACAATTAGATTTGATCATTAGTTGTGATGAATGTAGTAACTGTCTAGGTAAATAAATTGGCAACCTAACACTAACATCTATCCATCCAACCATCCATCCATCCATCCATCCATCCATATATCCATCAATCCATCCATCCATCCATATATCCATCCATCCATATATCCACCAATCCATCAATCCATCCATCCATCCATGTATCCACCAATCCATCCATCCGTATATCCATCCATATATCCATCCATCCATCCATCCATCCGTATATCCATCCATATATCCATCCATCCATCCATGTATCCACCAATCCATCCATCCGTATATCCATCCATATATCCATCAATCCATCAATCCATCCATCCGTATATCCATCCATATATCCATCCATCCATCCATCCATCCGTATATCCATCCATATATCCATCAATCCATCAATCCATCCATCCGTATATCCATCCATATGACGGATGTGTATGGTTAACTGCTTTTTAAAAACCTGACCAACATCATACACCAAAATATGTTTTAGCAAAGTTATTACAATTCACCCGGAGGGGGACATGAATGCTAACTAAAATGTATTTCCAATCCATGCAATAGTTGATGACCAAATGAATTGTACACCAACAAGACATTCTATAAGTCTAAGGTTTAAACGTCATATGTTCGTATATCAACTGACCCCACTTGGGATCCATCCCGGATGGTTGAGTAACTCTAACAGAGACTTGAGCTTCACAACGGAGAATGACCAAAATGAACGACCTTTTAGAAATAATTTGTAACGACTTTGTTGTGAGGGCAGTCATCCGTCTCCACTGAGAAGGATTACAGCAAAGCTGAGCTAAAAGACCTCGATGAGTGACACACACACACAGACACACACACACACACACACACACACACACACACACACACACACACACACACACACACACACACACAGTGACAATAAGGTGACAGGTCTTTAGTTCCCAGCGGTCTCTTGTCTCTCTTTCATTGTCCACACTCTCTCTCTCGCTGTCTGTCCCTCCCTTAATCTCTCTAGCACGACACCGCCGAGGGAACCGTTATTATGACATAAAACATACACCATGCAGTGAGTGAGATGTCCTTCATTCGCACGGCCCCGTCAGCCTCACCCGCCCGGCTGCTAAGTGTGATGTCACCATAGCAACAGCCGCATACATACAGTACACACACAGGAAGATGGAGATGAGAGTCCATTCGCTTTCTAGGGAAAACATTTTTTTGCGTTTAGGGGTAGTGCTAAAATCTATTTTTTGCCTCGATTTAAAGTGGCAGTGTGTAGGATCTAGTGACATCTAGTGGTGAGGTCGCAGATTACCACCACAGAAACTCCTGCGTGCCGAGCGTGGAGGAGAACGACGGGGGCCAACGCGAAAACATGAAAAGACAAATATTCCTCAGCAGCGTGTGTTTTGTCCGTTCTGGGCTACTGTAGAAACATGGCGGCCGGCTCCGTGAGGAAGACCAGTCTGTCGATTTAAAGGACTAATTCTATGGTCACAAAAACACAACGATATATATATATATATATATATATATATATATATATATATATTCTGATGATTATATGCAAAGGAAAACATATATATTGACATTGAATTACAATTATTCCAGTAGATCCCCCAAAATGCTACACGCTGTTCCTTTAACTATATTTTCATGATTTCATTCAGACTATAGAGGTGAATGAAACTAGGGTGACATCTTAGTGACAGATATCTCAAGACCTGGACACATAAAACCAGAAGAATCTCAGGGTTTCCCCTCCAGAAACCTGCAAAATGTTAATTCAATTGTGAAATGTTTAAACAATTATGTTAAAAAGTGAATAAAATAAAGAGCAAGAAGTGGTTCCATCACAAACACCCCCTGAAACCATGAATTGTGTTTTTTAAATGCATGTTTGTGCATGAACTAAAGACGCAGTCAGTGACGGAACACACAGCTGGAGATGGGAAACGAACCCAGTTGTTGGGACAGGGGAAAGAGCACAGAGACAGCAGGTAGAGAGAGCGAGAGCGACGAGTTTGGGTGTTGAGATGAAATATCAACGATCTCTCTCCAGAATTGCTGACTCGCTGATAAGTGCTGACCCTCTGAAGTCCTGCACACATTCACAGGTTTAAGTAGAGAGAACTCAAACATGTATTCTGTGGAGTATAACAGGTATACCGTGAATCATAAAATGAAATAGAAACTTTAACAAAATAAATGGAATCTATTATTCCAAGTGCTCACAAGCGTGCTCAATATTCAGAGAGGGTGGGGCTCCATGTGAATGTTAGCTCAGCTGAGTTAATCATGACTGAAGCTAGAAATGACAAAAAGAGATTTTGGTGAAATATCCTAATTTTAGGCTTCAGTTTATTGCTTTCGCTGGTCACACATGATGTTTGTGTGATGTTTGTGTTTGAAAATATAGTGTCTGTTTTTACAGCTTCTGGTGAAAACTAGTATATTTTTTGTAATTTAGATTCAACAAAAGATGCTTTTCAAATCCGCCGGCAGGTTTTGCAGTCGTTCGTATCGTGTTGGTGTATTTCTGAAGTCTTGATGCTGAACTCCTTCACACTGGAGGCTCTTCTTGCTGTTCTCACTCCGAACAAACGCAAATGAGCACGGGGATTTTAAGGGAACAGTTCCTTTAAATTCACCCTTGGCGCTGAAGAAAACAATTTCCACTATGAAATATATTTTACAATTTAAAACATTTAAATTTGTATCGTGAACCATTCATTCTAATAAGTATACATTTTGCACAGATCCTGGTAATACTGTACATCATCGCAGCAGAGGTTGATTTGGTTGAACTGAACCGTAAATGTATTCTCAGTCATTGCAGTATTGATCCGGTATAAAATAAACAACACAATGCAATATGTAAACAGTTATATCCATTATGGATGGAAGACACTGGCTTGTCCATCTGATTGATTTATAATAAGGATAATATTGGCTCAATATATCAGTTGAACCACAGTTCTCCTAGTAGCCAATGTGTACATGTGTTTGTTTCTGTGTGTGTGTGTGTGTGTGTGTGTGTGTGTGTGTGTGTGTGTGTGTGTGTGTGTGTGAGTGAGAGAGAGAGAAAGAGAGAATCTGTTAATCTCCTTAGCTTCATTAAAACAGATAGAGGCGGATTAGCAGGAGGTGCATGTAAAAGAACATAATTCCAGGAGAAATTGAAACAGCGGCAGAGATAAATACGTCATGAGGGAGAGGCAAATATAATCAAAATAGCAATTAATCCAATTCCCCTTATGACGCATCCCCTGTTATTTGGTGGAATTACAAGCAGCTACCGGGAGCTAATTGGTCGGCCGATAGTCAGGATTAGCGTTGCGTGTCTTCTTCCCCTTCTGCTCTCCTCATCATCTCCATTCTGCCTCTGTCATGCCTGTTGTTCTCTTCTCCTCTACGTCCACTGTCTCCCTCTCCTTCGGTGGTTCTCCAGGTGTCTTTGTCTCCTCTTTCATCCATCTCTCCCCTGGGCGGGTTTTTGATGGCCGATGTTGATATTCACATTTAGTTGCTTTTATTATTATAATTTTTGTGGACAGCAACAAAGTTGTACATTCCTGCAAAGAGAGGACACATTGAATGTCTACGTTTCATATCGGCCTTGTATCACGCCGGCAGGAACGCACGATGCCACGTGGTTAAGGTTGAGTAACGAGTGTTTGGGTTTTGGCAACAAAATGACTTGGTTATGGAAAGAAACTAAGATTGTGTTAAAATAACGTGGCGCAACTACGTGGCGCAACTACGTGGCGCAACTATGTAGCGCAACTACGCAGCGCAACAATTTAGCACAATAGCGTAACATTACGCAACTTCGTAAAAAAAGATTGTTAAAATAACGTGGCGCAATTACGTAGCGTAACTAGCAACAAATAAATAACCACCTTTAGCCGAGTGTCGTAATGTTACGTAACAAGCGCAACAGCGTTACACAATAAAGATGTCCACGTTGACTTGGTTTCATACGAGACCCGAGCAGCGGTCTCCTGGGTGATAACCCTGATCCAGCAACACCCAGCAGGGATGTTATGCTCACTGTGAAGTAAACACCTTCATCACAGCAGCAATGTGTATATGGGCTTGTGAGTCTTTTATTGTCTTTTAACAGAAAAAGCAGTTCCTAATTTATATTTAGATTCAATTCAGGTTGAAGCGGTTTCAAAATACAGCCTGGTAGAAAATGTTTTCCCTTGCCACTTTCGTCAAGTGCTTGTTCATGGTGGGAATAACTGGGGGTCTGTAAATAATATTGAAGAGTATGTTGTATAAACATGTTGATATTACTAATCAACTGTATTTATGTTGCACTTCTCTGAACAATGCTACAAAGTGCTTTACAACGGTAACTACATCCAGACAGCAGATGAAAGTTCTGCCTAGACCTGCTCTACATGAAAAGAGCCCTGCAGTAACTTCTGTTAGGATTTAACTAGTGCTGTCAAACGATTAAAATATTTAATCGCGATTAATCACATTTATCTCATAGTTAACTCGCGATTAATGGCATTTTTTGAGTGTCACAGCAAAGGTTCTGAATACTTATGACCACGTGATATTTCAGTTTTTCTTTTTTAATAAATTTGCAAAAAATTCTACATTTCTGTTTGTTTCTGTCAAGATGCTGAGTGTACATTAATGAGAAATAAAATGAACTTTTTTGATTTTAGCAAATGGCTGCAATGAAACAAAGAGTAAAACATTTAAAGGGAATACTTTCCGTACCCACTGTATGTATACACATATATATATATATTAGTGGTGTCAAACGATTAAAATATTTAATCGCGATTAATCGCATTTATGTCATAGTTAACTCGCGATTAATCGCAATTAATCGCAATATTTTTTTATTCATTTTAATGCTCTTATCAACATGAAAAAGTGGATTGGCTTGCTTTATGCAAATCTTTTATTTTATTGAAAAACAACTGCCAAACAGGGCGGTACAAAATAAAATTATAAAGTGCACATTTCAGGTAAACAAGGGTTTACAAAATAAAATTATAAAGTGCACATTTCAGGTAAACAAAAGCTAGAGAGAGAGAGAGAGAGAGAGAGAGAGAGAGAGAGAGAGAGAGAGAGAGAGCTGTGAACATAGCAGTCAAAGAAATGGGCTGTGACCCCGAGGTAGTTGTGATTACTGAGGGACGTCCAGTAATCACCAGTGAGCGCGATTGCTCTTGTCTTCTCCAATGCCTGCTGTACCTTAGCCTTCTCAGTTTCGTGCAGCTTCTGAACGTGGCTTGTAATGGTGGCTCTCGAAGGCAATTTGTAGGTCCTGTCGTTGGATGCGATGCGTATTCTATCAGCTAGACCCTCGTCCTCCACAACGTTAACAGGCTACACGCAGTAGCACCATTTAGCTATGGCTGCAATAAGTCTGTTCTTCGTTGTGGTGTCCATGTGTTTCTGAAGTCATCATTCTTGTCTGCTATGACGAGGGGGCGCAGAGTTAGCATCAGCTGTGTGTTGGCCATCAAGTGGTGTTTCAGACTGGATAGGCTACGATGATAGCTCAGTTCACAATGACTAATGGCACATACCACTTTGGTCTTGTCAAGGGAACATCTGACAACTTGTTGAAAGTAAACTTTCCATTCATTAGCGTCTTATCATTCATTTTGCCGTATCGCGCTCACCGTTCATTCATTTCAAACCGTAACGTTAGCCTAGCTTCCAAGCCCAAACGCCGTGCCTATTGTTTTGCTTCCGGTTGAGCTACATCCGGCGTGGTGCTCGCGAGAAAAAAATTTAAATGCGTTAACGCCGTTAATAAAATTGACGGCGTTAAAATTAGTTTGCATTACCGCCGTAAATAACGCGCTAATATGACAGCACTAGATTTAATGCTGTATAAATAAAAATGAATTGAAAGTCTGGTATTTGCTTGCTTAATATGCTGCCAGTTCAAACATCTGAGTAGACACAGGAGTAGGCCTGGATGAAGGGTTAGCACCAGCATCACTGTCTCCTCTCACATACCAGAACGGATATGTTAAACTGTTTAAAACTGTTTTGGAAATAAAACTGGATTTCCTTTGACACCTTCTGAAATAAATCTATAATACAAACTTGATCATCCACATTTCGTCATTTAATTTAGTTGTTGTTGAGACTATTATATTATAGCTAGCGAGCAATGTGTTCTTCATGTGACATCCGCTGGTAAAAAAGAACTTGAAACTCCATTTGAGATTAATGTTGGTAAAATGTGAATAAGGCACATACAAATATATAAACACAATACCAACTTTGACAATGTGTTCCTTTGTTTTAAAAACACTGTTGTTTTCTTGATTTCAAAAGGAACTGTTTGGGATTTTCCGTCTGACAACGTCAACATATATTAGAATAGTGAAGAAGAAGCAGAATATGAAGGTCTAATCCAGCTGTCCTGTCATCTTGTTCCATCTTTATTCATCTTTCTTCTTAACACTCTTTTCTTCCCCCAGCCTTGTAGACAAACGAAGCTAAAGAAGTCGTTCAGTTGATCCCCCCTTCCTCCTGTGCTGTGCTGTGATTGTGATGCCTTCCTAAACGGCACCCCGCCGAAGGCGCCAACACACTTTTATGAAAGATCCAGCGTTTCCCTAAAAGCTAATCGTGTTCGACATCAAAGAGCGAGGCTGCTGCCTTGATCAAGACACATCTGAAGACACTGCCTGTTGCACTGCTAGTGCTCCTCAGGATTAAGCCTAGCATGTGTCTGTGTGTGTGTCTGCATAAGAATTAGTGCAGAGAAAGGGAGAGGGAACGTATGAAAGAGTCAGAGCCGTGCAGATATGCAGTGAAGGAAGGGCTCGAGTCCACCGACAGGGCTGCCTTTGGAACTACAGTTAGATATCTGCTTTGGTCAATAATAGTTGACGTTATTTTTTATTTTACAAATACATCAATTCTTGAGCATTTGTTAGATGTCTGTTGATGAATGACAAATAGTACCACGGGAAATCTTGCATGGATACTTTTGATAGTCAAAAGAAATAAACAGTAATTCTGACCCTAAAGACTGACAAGACAACGCATCATATAACTTTAAATATGCTTAGATATGGAGTTGTGGTACATGGGGTATCAGTTCACTGTACAAGGTTTTAGTTAACTTAACATATCCAATAAAGAAAACAAGTACTAGTCACATACATACCCCAAACCACAATCAAGTGTTGTTGCCTAAACCTAAGTGACGCCAGAGGGTACTGACCGAGCGTGTGACCAGTTGGGAATGAAAACACTTTGGCAGAACAAAAGACCCTGGAAACATAGCACCAGAGGAAATATGTAAAACTGAGTAACATAGGACCATTTGTTGTGTTCCTTTTATTTGCCATATCTATTTGGGGAACATACGACCTTGGGAACATACGACATTTGCAACATAGGACCTCAGGAAAATTAGACCTTTAGAACATAGGCCCTTGGGAACATAGGACCCTAGGAAAGGTATAACCTTTGGAACATAGGACCCTAGGAAAGGTATAACCTTTGGAACATAGGACCCTAGGAAAGGTATAACCTTTGGAACATAGGATCTTGGGAACATAGGACCCAGCAACATAGGACCTTGGGAGCATAGGACCCTGGGAAAGGTATAACCTTGGAACATAGGACCCTGGGAAAAGTAGACCCTTGGAACATAGGACCCTGGGAAAAGTAGACCCTTGGAACATAGGACCCTGGGAGAGCACATATGTTGAACTGGGTAACAATGCTCCCTTTGTCATTTTCGCATTATGTAGCATATGAATTTGGAGAACATAGCACCCTGGGTACACAGGAATGACCTTCTTTTTGTCCAACAGTACACAGAACAGAGCAAACTCCTGAGTCAAAGGCTACAGTAACTATTTAATATACAAATGATGCCTGTACACAGAGACTTTTTTAGCAGCATTTCTCTCCATACTACCTCGCCTGAAAGCACATATTCATGTATTCTAGGTATTTGGTCAACACATATCTCATTTCCTTCTGTTTCGCTGTTGTCTGTTCTCACACTCGTAGCTCACTGGTTGGTTGGACGTCCCTGTCGTACTGGACGTATTTGTGCTTTGTTCTGGACAAAGTGCCTTTGTGATCTTCACAATAGTTGTGCAGAACAAAACAAGCGTTGGCCTCCTCAAAGCTGCAAACCATGCTTTCAAACTGCTCCGTAGGGCTGGAATGGCCCTGGCCACAGGAATGATCACACATTGCTTTAACAACACCTTGCTTGTTGCACATGTTGGCAGCAGAAGCATTATACAATGCACAACCACTGCTAGCATAGACAATAAGTTCAGCAAAGCCTATAATGTGTTATCCATGTTGACATAACCACTGAGTCAAGGCTGACGTCGTTAGTTTAGTTCTGTCATGAATTAGAGACGAACACGTTGTGACTGATAAGACCCAATCAAGAAGTGAACCTGAGTGTCCAGACTAAAACACAATGCTTGTGGGTCTGCAGTGTATTGCAGATGAGGTTATGGTCACACGCCTTGACGACCATTCATCCACCGGCATCCCTTTGAAGAGGTTTTCAGAAGCTCTGACAATGTCATGCTACTTTTGGCTTTTCAAGTGATAGACCACAGACCCCATTGACGTGGCTCCTAGACATCTTTGTCAAGGAAACATAAATATAAATTGTGTTTAGACATTTAAACAAATGACTCATGCTGTTATTCTTTGAGAGGACAGTCCATCAGTCCCAAGGGAGTTGTTATAACGACCTATGAAAACCAGGTGGCATGTATGTTCCCCATCGTCGCGGAAGGAGCTGGCAGCATTCATTGGGGACAGCATTAAGAGTTGAGTTTATGCAGGCTCTGATGGCTGGGATAATTAACATATATTTAGAAATGCAAATCCTCGCATCCTTGTCTATTAATCAAACATATACAGATGCACAGCACTCGCTGACTTCCCTCTTGCTGTCCATTGCAGGCTTGATGGCAGCTGCTTAAAGCTGCAGCGACTTGTGAAACAAAGCCGGTCCGAGGCCTTTGATCAGCGACTACCTGCAAGTAGAGATGCACTCGCTTTCCCCCGATTACCGCCTCATCAAGTGGAATTGCTCCAGTATGTTTAACTGAAAATTAAAGTGATTGCAGTAGCATTTTAATAGAATTGGGAACTCCCCAGAGGTAAAAGAGATTCCACATGAATAGGCCCTCTCTCAGACACACACACACACACACACACACACACACACACACACACACACACACACACACACACACAGACACAAACACAGTGACGAGCGTGCTCTCAGGTGACACTATTCTGGATCCCATTAAAATGTCTGTGGTTATTATTGTCATTTGATTGGACTATATTTTGACACTTGCATAATATTACAAAGCTAACAGCGCATTGTGTCTGCAGCCCTCAGAGATAACGCTAAATGAGCTGAGGGAGTATCTGCTGACAGTCCTTGACACACCTTGTTTGCCTTGCATATTGCCAGTATTAATCAAGGGTGTGTCAATACACACATTTCATTAACACTGAGGTTTTTTTTTACATTTCCTAATAGACTGTCTACAGTGAATCTACCTTTAAATGTAACCACGTCTATTGTGCATTACATGATTCTGATTTATTACAGCGTGGGTCTTATTTTCAGAGCTGTGGTCATCACAGTAACAACATTGTACTCTGACTAGAGATGTCAGTGACACTGCTGCAACACTTTGGGATAATGTGGGATGACATTTAGATTATCAAAGAAATACACAGATCCACATTATCTAAACCACTTTATTTGGAGATCAAGCTGAAAGTGAGCTCAGCCAAATGTACATGAAGATATTGAGATATATCTGGCAGGATGAGTGCAAACTTTGACATTGCTGCAATTGTTGGTGTGCAGAGAGCTGCTCTGTGTTTATTATTCGTCTCACTTTGCCTGACGAGAGCCCCGCTGTGCAGAAGAGGGTTGATATCCAAAAGATGCCAACCTCAAAATAACACCCAAGGAATCGTCAAAGGATTTATCCTCTGAGGACCATCAAATGGCATTTCACTTCATCCAATAGTTATTGAGATATTTCAGAAGCAACCGATTATATTGGTGGCCGATCACACCAGACGCGACTCTCAAAAACGCGTCGCTAGCAAAACCATTGTTTTCCTATAGTACGGCACTTTCAGGCGCGCCTTTTAAATGCAATTCGCGTTTTTCTAGCGTTTTTTAGGCGCGCATAAAAGTTAAAATATTCTCAACTTTTAAGCGCCTTGCGCGGAGTCGCACAGCTCATCAATGTCGCCTTTTTTGCCAAGGCGTTTTAGAAGCGGCTGCACTTTTAAAAGTCGCGTCCGGTGTGATCGGCCCCTAAAGCTGTTACACACCAGGGCCGTTTTTTTTTTAAAGCGTTTTAGGAGCAGAATTGACAAAGCCATCAACCAGTTATATTTTGTGGGACGGACACATTCATAATGTAAACTGTGGAGGCGCTGTAGTCAAGACAGCAAAGATGTAGTCAGTTAGGCGTTGCAGAGAAGACCCACTTCTTCTGTCCTTACCTTTCACAATAAAAGCCCTTAACTTCACTCAGAGCGTTTCACTAAATATAAACTCAATAAGATATCTTACAGTAGTCAAGGCGGCGTTTAGCTAGCGTTTAGCTCAGACAGGCTACACACGCTGCTGTGGGTCCATAGAATCCTTGAGTTGCTTTTCATGTTTTACATTTGCATCACTGGCTGTACGAGTAGTTTTGATACAGACTATTCACAGCCGATTACTTCACATTTCCATGTTGTTTGATCGTCACACGGCCATCGTGTAAAGGCCTTTATGGAGTACAGGGTAGCACTCTGATGAGGCTCATTCATCTGGATGATAGGGGAATATGTATCCCAACCGTGGGTGAAATATAGAACCATGACAATCAATAAAGGAATACAATTTCTAGTAAATGCTAAATGTATTTACACTTCTAACTTTTTTATTTTAATTGTTTTATTGTGTAACCACTGTTGTCCTTTAATAGTATGGAGCGACTACAGTGTGCCTCATATACATGCTCCTATCAGCGCCTAGGTCCATTTCTCTTTTCTCCCCCTCATTTGTATTTCGTCCAGGCCTTCCATAATAGCCTGGATATGTGTGTATGACAGGACTTTAATTGCCCGAGTTAACAAGGTGAGCTCTGCTCGGTCACCTCTGTGTAGCACAAATCACAGCAGGTCTATTCAAATCCAATCCCCAGTAAACTATCCACCCAAACGGGAAGTGCGAAAGCATAAATCCAGGCAATATCCAGCAATATGTGGCGGGATCTAAAAGGTAAATCCTTAAATGATGTTCTAAGGCCGGGCAAGTGACTTCATTGGGGTGAGGCGACCCCACTCTTCCTAGACAGAGGAGGGAGGGAAAAGGAGAGAAGGACATGAGTTAGCCAAGCAGTAGGATTCATAGATTGCCAAATGAACCCAGGAACAAATTGAAGGAACATGGAAGTAAAATATATCTACAGGGATAATTGTATGCGGTTTATTGTATCTATTGATGTGGCAAGAGGGATTTTAGATATATGTTACACATACAATTATATGAATAGAAGTTTCCTGTTCCACTTTATTGTACAAACATATTTAAGCAATTGTCTTCCTTTGTTTTGGGCTGTAAAGTTGCTACTCGCCACCTCACCATCCCATAGACATCCGCAGGCAAAAGAAGGGAGTCATGCCGGACCTCTGCTTCTCCTCCAGGTAGAGCTGTAGCTCGCTCTTTAGCATTTCCTTATGGAACCAAACCACGTGCGTAATAGAACATACATAGAAGCTTCGGTTGACTTCGTACCAATCCTGTCTGAACAGATCTGATAAGATCTAACACTGTGAGGAAGCTTTGCCAACCAGGAATGCTGTCCGCGTATCCTCAATGATGGATTGCATTTACTGACTGACTGAGATTAGAAGCTTCAGGGTTGCGTTGGGCCGGAAGGCAGTGACACACCAGGCCGGTGGTCAGCCACTAAACGGTGATGAGCGTCTGTAGCCCTGCACAGGGTATGTTGAATCACCAGCAGAGAGAACTCCCTCTGATTGGCTGTTCAGCTTCAGCAATTCAGTGCAAAAGAAGAGTGCAAGCGAACGAGTAAAGTCAAGAGGGCAACAAACAAAAGGCTCTTCTCGTTTCTCATTGGATTATTCTGACAGATGGAGATTTTTACAATGACATCTGGAATGTAACAAAGTGGTGAGTGCTGCTTTGTTTGTAATAACGGCATATATATATGTATATATATATATATATATATATATATATATATATATATATATATATATATATATATGCAGTCCGAGGTCTTTCGGTTTCCCTTTTTGAATGATTAACATACCACTGCCACCGGCTGGTAAACTGTTATTTTGGCCCACAGAGGTCTTTGATGTTGGTTTCAATGTGTCTGACTAAGGACTGTGGTCCTATACTAAATATTTGATTATTGCATTATAGTTATTTTGTATAAAACGACAGGTCTTATACCTGCATTACCCTTCAACAGTAGACTAGCTTTATCTAAAGCTAGAACACAAAAACACCCAGCTACCTGCTTGGTTGTGAGAAGTCCGATCCATACAATGCATGATCTCATTTACCAAACATACATCTCAGGGCCCATGTATGACAACACGCCAACACACGGATCAGTAATGTATTGTGGAACCATAGGAATGCAATCAAGAGTTTTCTCCGGCCTGTGCGAACCAACCGTATCATTTCTTCATCCTTGAGAATAAAACAAAACTGCCATTCCATTTTTCCCTTTTCTAAATACTTTGTCCTGTTTATTCTGAAGTTATGTTAATGTGGCATGAGGTTGCTAAGATACTTGTAGAATTGCAAATGGCCTCTGGTCCAAGATATATTTACTGAGGTTCTAGAAAGTTAATTTGACTATAAAGTAGATCTGGGTGCTATACAAAATACGGTGAAAGCATCAAAACGCCCAAACCACAGAGACATGAACTGTTTCACATTATCTAGAATATGTTCCACCCCCACATCCGGATAATTACTGTGAGTACACATTACTTCTCTCTTCACAACACATGCTTTCTTCTTCACTGGGCTCTGTCTGTCTTTCACATCACAAATGTACAAGTCTAACATAAAGCAGCGTGCATGTTGACGGTTAACGGAGTGCAACATACTCAGCTAGCAGTATTTCTTTGTGGGTGATTTGCAATACGCCGTTACAGTCGTTCCTTGGCTGACTCTTTCCATAATGTCAGACATCTATAATAACAATCTGAGCTTGTCAATGGAAAACAACAACAGCCCTTTTAGTGGACATACATGACGATGCCAGCTTGCCCTGAGAGGATAACATAGCAGCCTGTGAGAAGCAGTGGACTCATTTCAGAAATGATTATTAGTCAGTTAAACAAAAACAAAAAAAAAGGAAAAGATGGTCCAGGTTGAACCACTCAGTGGTTTAAGTGTTGAATAACAGTGTAACACCTGCTTGCATTCACCCTCTCGTTGGGCTCTCGTTTGCACAATTTGAACTCTGCTGTGTCGGTGAAGCAACAGCACCGTTCCACAAGCCCAACTTGTCATGAACTATGTCGGGAATGTTTTCCCATTGAAGCAGCATTTGCTGGCCTTCAAAGTCCAATATCAGTCAAACCCTTTCTGCAAGGTTCATACAAAGCCCCACATTCCATTCATCTAGCCACCCACCCAGCACTTCGTCTTTCGTTAAGGACTCTCTGTTGTAACCATGGAGATAGGAGCTCTTGTGGATAAAGCGCTGCTTTTCTTAAGGCGTCTATATAATGTTGAGGCATCACTGTTTTGGGAGCTACTCACACAAAGTCAATCTGTCCAACCATTCAGGCCGCGTTGGCACAATGTGAACGTCGTCCATCGGAGAGTTTTCAAGTCAATATTCACATGCAGAACATGCTTAAATCTTGTCATATAGACTGTATTGTATTGTTAGCACTACCAACACATCTTCAATAGGTCATTGTCTAGTGATTATGGCTTAAATCGCCTCCTGTTTGTTTGCAGCAGCAGAGATGTGCGTTATACATACGTGTGAAATGGGGTAATGCCTCCTCGCCTCGACGTTATGGCGAAAGGCCTGAGAGAGAAATGCCCAGAGGACACCTGCAACATTGATGGTGGACACCATGACTACACCGTGTGTTGTCTTTCTGCTGCGGCACACTGTGACTGACATGCCGACAGATTTCAAATGCAATTCACGTTTCCAGGTGACCTTGAAGTGTTCAGTATTTTAAATGTCTCCCAAACCAGCTCATCCCTCACCCCATATCAGCTTACTCTCCATTTCTTTCCCCATGAATCTGTTGATAAATATTATTTATTTTTTTACATTATACATGTTCTGAATGTAAGAATATTTAGAAACATGACATTCTTTTCCTGAGTGTATTTTTCTACTGACAAGAGCTTCCCTGCAATGAGGTTTGAATAAAAAATGTAAATATTTCCCCAGCAAGGTGAATTGTGTACCATTATCTTGTGAAATGGAAAACCTCTGCATCAAATGATTGGAATGAGAGTTTGAGTCACCGCTTTGCAACCAATTGTTGAGAAAAGATCCACTTAAGGTCAATGATCTGATACATCTGCCATCGTTGCGTTAAGGATCCGATTCAGAAACACGGCTGAAATACACTCGGGTTCATGGGATGAAACAGAGCCAAGTTTGGCTAATCGTGGTCAGAAACTCTGCTCTGGGAAAAAAACTCACCCAACACACCCAAGTTCAGCTACACAGGGTCAGAAACACACAGAAAAGACACTGCTTCACACGCACCGGTTGATTAAGTCTGTTTCACAAGAACAAAAAAAACCAAGTCCGGCTCCAAGTGGTTAGAAACACGTAGCAGATGTATTTTCACATTGGCACATCAGTGGTTTGGTTTGACATAACCACCATGGTTACAAAAGTAAGTTATTAATGAGTAGGCGAAAGAGTTGCAACAGGAAGCTTTCCTTCTGGAGGTTCACTCAAAAGGAAGTGAAGAAGACCTCAGCTGTAATGTTCGTAGCAACCAAACATCAAATTGATGACCATTTTAACAGAACAATTGCTGCCCCCGAGATGATAGACCCTTAACCCTCTGAGGTCGGCGCCCGCGTCGAAGCGTTACACCAGGTGTCTAAATGTTTAATAAAATTATATCATCACAATAATACGTCACATAAATATGGTTAAAAATCTGGCGGATAGATATGGTTTCCACTTCCGCGTCTGAGCATCTAAACATGGACATGAGGCGTGCAAAGCTTCACTGTGAGTAAGAAGGTGCCAAGCAAAGAGTCCTGAGCAGAGCTATATTGGAGGGGACAGACGGAGCAGCTTCAGAGCCTGAAGGATTCACTAACAAGGAGCTAGCCGGAGCTAACGGGCCAGATAGCTGGCCACAGCGTTTCTGTGAGACTGAACGGTGAGTAATCAATTGTTGTCCCTATCACCATTAACTTGTTACAGTGAACATAGTACGACCAGTAGTGTTGGACCTCCATTATGTGTTTGTAAGACAGTAAATAACGTGTGTTGACGAGAGCTACGAGCGATTAGCACGTCGGTAAATAGTTCTGTGTTGGCTGTTATCATCCGTATATATGACTAAACGGGGCATAATCAATTGTTGTCTCTATCACCGTTAACTTTCTTACAGTGAACATAGTACGACCAGTAGTGCTGGACCTCCATTATATGTTTGTAAGACAGTAAATAACGTGTGTTGACGAGAGCTACGAGCGATTAGCACGTCGGTAAATAGTTCCGTGTTGGCTGTTATCATCCGTATATATGACTAAACGGGGCATAATCAATTGTTGTCTCTATCACCGTTAACTTTCTTACAGTGAACATAGTACGACCAGTAGTGTTGGACCTCCATTATGTGTTTGTAAGACAGTAAATAACGTGTGTTGACGAGAGCTACGAGCGATTAGCACGTCGGTAAATAGTTCCGTGTTGGCTGTTATCATCCGTATATATGACTAAACGGGGCATAATCAATTGTTGTCTCTATCACCGTTAACTTTCTTACAGTGAACATAGTACGACCAGTAGTGTTGGACCTCCATTATATGTTTGTAAGACAGTAAATAACGTGTGTTGACGAGAGCTACGTAGCGGTTAGCACGTCAGTACACAGTGCCGTGTTGGCTGTTATCATCCGTATATATGACTAAACGGGGCATAATCAATTGTTGTCTCTATCACCGTTAACTTTCTTACAGTGAACACAGTACGACCAGTAGTGTTGGACCTCCATTATATGTTTGTAAGACAGTAAATAACGTGTGTTGACGAGAGCTACGAGCGGTTAGCACGTCGGTAAATAGTTCCGTGTTGGCTGTTATCATCCGTATATATGACTGAACGGGGCATAATCAACTGTTGTCTCTATCACGTTAACTTTCTTACAGTGAACTCATACTGACTGTATTAATGTATTTTACAGAGTGGATTCAGAGCTGTGAGGGTCCAGAGGACAACATGCAGCATCGCTGCAGCAGCCTCCCTGTCCGTCTGCCTGCCTGAACACATCACCTAGCAGGCCGCAAAGCCAGCCACAGCTCATCATCCCCACCATATAATAATAAAAAATTTTAGACATTAAATTACATGTGTCTACCATTTTATTCATATATTCCACTGCTTTTGTGAACCTAAGACCTTTTGGTAAACCAATTTCCATCACCAAAACCGCTATCCCACATGAGTAAAGTTATGTTTTCACAACAAATATGAGACATTTCCAAAATCAAGATTCAATTTTTCAGCTTTAGTCATATTTTCATATTTACACTTGTGCCTTTGGGACAATGGTGCCTCATTATATAGATAGCTGAGATTGTTCTGTATTTTTTTATATACAACACATGATTTTGTATCATATGCTAGTGACTTTAAAAAGGGGAATTTAAAAAGTATGTAAAATCAAGAAAAATCAAGAAATTGACCACCAGACCTCCAAGTGTTAACATTGTTGACAGTTTATGGTGTTTTATCTTATGACACCATTACCGTATTTGAACTGGTCATGCTCTATGAATAGTGAAGTGTTCTACATTCACTCTGTCCAGCACTTGGATGTTGTCTTCACCTCAGATCTGGAAGTCAAGGAGTCATACCAGTGTTAACAGAACACAGAAGTCTGCGAACTTCAGGAGTTTAACTTCAGGAAGGGACTTCACATAGCTCCAGTGATCGGTTGAAGATCTCCGTGAAGATGGGGGCCAGCTGGTCAACACAGACTTTCTGGGCCCGGAGCCCAGACGGTTAATATCATCAACAGTCAGCACTGTGTTTTTTCACTATACATTTCCTATTGTTTTTGTCCCTTCAGTGTGTCAGCAGTGATATTACTGCAACATGTGGTACTGCTAGTTAAACCCGCCTACACATGACTCATACAGCAAGAAGGAAAAGTTTCAGAATCCACGATGGAATAAAAAAAGAGTTTAGTTTTCTCTTCACCCAGGTCACAAAGTGCATTGTGTTATATTGGCTGTGACAGGAAAATGCTGAAAAATAAGTCCTTTCAGAAACACACAAAAAATAGGGGACTTACTTTGTTAAAAAGTAACATGAGGTTCTCTTTTCTGTTAATCCATGGAAGAGGACAAGGATATATGAGTGTTCTTTATACTGTATAAACAAAGGTATATCGAGTAACATATTGTAAGTACATAGAGTGTACTTGTTTTGTCTGGACAGACTTTGTCAGGTAATTTGAGGGAATATCGCAAATGTGAAAACTGAAATAGAGCCTGACAAATTTGGTTGCTGCACCTTTTGCTTTGTGCTTCCACACAGCTATTTGGGTATTTTAAAAGTCTCTTCTGAAAACCTGAATTGGCTTTATCCTCTGTTCTCTGACTTTTAATGGCAAACCCCTTTTTCCACCTCAGACACCAATTCTTACTCCACTAATTGACAACTCTAATCATTTGTTTCCCTCCACATAGCTGTTATTCCTGATAATTAATGTCATTGTCGCCATGTTTGATTTTAAATATTTGAATGGATGATTTGAATATTAAGTGCCCCTTCCTCCTGTCTTCTTTTTCGGGCCGAGCCGATAAAGAGCCATTTTCTAATTGGACTGTAACTTTGACATTTAAAGCAATTAAGATGACAGGTAAGCGTCTTTAAAGGGGCTTGTACGGTGTAACCCCCACCCGTCTGCATTGACAGCTCCCTCTCTGGCCTCTGCTCCATTTCCTCCCACCTCAGCTTCACTTTCCCTCCTTTTCCCCTGCACTTATGTCCAACTGTTTGACACTTAAGCTGGAAAAATGAGAATCCATGAACACTATTCCGTGTCTCTTGGCATGAAACAATTTGGTGATCTTCAGAATTCTTTGCATTCTGTCTGAATATGACTCTTAGTAAAAGGCTAATTTAGCTCTATTTTTTTGCAGCAGATACTGTGAGGTGAGTGAGGTGTCTTGCTAATAGTTCCTTGTGACTTTGAACCATTACGGTTCCAGTGATGTATTGGTTTGCCAGTGTACTGGGATCACGTCAACCATTTATTTTAAGTGCATTGAGCACATTTTTTACTGGTTATTTGAACAAAATGACTATGCATCGGCAGAAACAGTTGACAGATTGCAATTGCCAACCATTTTGCGAAATTGGCAACGGATACTTGGTCTTTGGATGTCATCAGTCAACCTGTCATTGGAAAATGTGGTTAAAAGGACAGGCACTTTCAGAGAATACGCTGCAGGTGATTGGATGAACCATCTGCTCATCACACTCTTGCCAAACCCAGTCTGGAGAAGATAGCCTCTCAACGGCTTATACCTAGCAGCGCTATCAGTGCTAACTACTGAAAATGTGCCAACAGAGCTAACAGTGTTTACCCGAGGGGGAACCGGAGAGTGGGCGCTACGCTACTGCCACAACGCTGTTGGTCGGGCTTGCGTTGTCAGCTGTAACTGCCGTATTAGAACAATGAAGAGCAGAAGCTGTGAGCTACCCAATTGGGCTCGCTCACATGCATGCTGCCGCCTCAGTGGTTACCACTGTTAGCGGTATTAGCAGTGGTGGGGTGTCAACAGAATCACAAAGTTAAGGGTGGACGTGTGCTTTCTCACAGAGACAAGGATCCTCTCGGCAGCAGCAGCATCCTGAATCTGCACACTCCGATGTTAAACAGCTGATTGAAGGCGATGTTAAACAGCTGATTGAATGCGCAGGTAGAAAATCCATGGCCCGCCATTGGGTATTAGCTATAATCTACCGGATCTCCGTGAAAATGGTCAGAGCCTTTGAGAGGCAATTCAATATATTTTGTGTAGCCCAAAATTACAAATTTGCGTCAGAGGGCTTTACAATCCGTACACATTCGACGTCGTCTGACCTTTGACCCTCAGATCGGTTCAGGAAAAACTCCCCAAAAAAATTCTTTCACGGAGGGAAAAAGGGAACATCGGAATCTGTCGGAATCAAGACAGAGTGGAGGTCATTTTAGGAAGTAGAGATGATGGACAAGCTGATGTTGTGTCACTTGAGGGACCCACGGTCCAAGACTTCAGTGCTGAAGGGCCAATGGATCTGTGGTCAGAATCAGCACAAAGGTCCAGAAAACCACATTTTGAAAGGGAAAAAATAACGGCTGAAAAGGCCACCACTGACTTCATGGATTATTTTTGTTTACAGATGCAGTACTGCTGTTTCGGGTCGCATGAATTTTAAGATTCAAAGTCTTGAGCTTTGGCATTTTAGCCTTTACCGTCTGGAGCTCTCTTTGTCCAGCCTCCATTACCTTGTGTTCACTTTGAAATCGAGTTGCATCACTTACATAATTCACAAACAGGTTGCATTGTATTCTGTTCGGCCGTGGGACAACATAAAGCCGGTCCCTTGGTGCCAACGATTAACACGCGGTTGGTAGAAGCTAAACAAACTGGTCACGCGAAAGCCATCAAAACCCTTTGCCCTTCCGGGGTCCAACACCTGACACCAATAGGGATCTATTTGACTATATGTCTGAGACAGGACCTCAGAACAGCGCCACCCAGTGTACATACAGAGTAACATATTTTCACCACCATATTTTACTCTCAGACCGTCTTTGTTTCTGCCGTTGCCATCTGACACAAGAGGGTGTACATCCAAACGCTGAGTAAGACATTAAACCCACACCAACGCGGTATCGACCTGAAGTCATTTTCTCATAGACTTCTATACAACCAGAGGAGTCGCCCCCTGATGGACAGTGGAGAGAATGCAGCTTTAAGGCTTCGGGAGGGGAATGAGGGATTACTAATGACATGCATTTAATCGTGTCCTCTAAAGGGCTTTAGGTCATCTGGGTGGTTTATTGCCTGACCGTTCATATCTTCAGTAATATCACTGGGTTCAGATATCTTAGCGTTTACTTGGGTGAGAACAATATTATATGGCTAGATTTATAAGAATAAAACAAGTTGTAAAAGCAGAACCAATGGTATAGTGTGTTTAAAGCATGGCACACTAGCATGGAATCATCTTTATAGCCAAGAACAGGGATATTTTGTCATACACCAGCTGCTTGTTAATCACAAAGCTTATTAGATTAGAACTTTGACATTCAGGGAAATATCATTATTAGAAATCAAAGTGTTGTTTTTTTTCTCCTGCATGATTGCGAAATGAGGAAGGAAAAAACAACCACGCGAAGGCAACATTGAGAAGTGGTGCGGATGTTCGGATGAGGACAAATAAACACAATGAGAGAGGGAGATGAAGCAAGGCGGGGAAGAAATTCAAATTAAAGCCCCTCGAAGGTGTGCGCTTTATTGAATTCGCCGAGTTTTTGTTTTTTCCTTTTCTGTAGCTCATCTGCTGCGGCAATAATAGAGTGAATGTTTTTAGTTGATTAGCTACCTGCCGCGCAATGGCGATACATAATGTGAAAGGAATACACTCATCAAAACATTCAAAATGGGACTGATTATTAGAGGGGAAATGCAGAGGATGAGGGACGGGGATTATAGGCGAAGGAGGAGGGGAAGGGGGGGAAATGAAATAAAACAGGCGCTGACCAGATGAGCTCTTGCTGGAGAACACCAGTAGGATATGTATTTGTCTCACAGCAGCAGGGGATAAACAGAAACAGAGGTAGAGCGAGGAAAAAAAAGAAACGAAGGGGGAATTACCGGGGAATAGAGAGAAAAGAGTCGAAAAACAAAACAGAGGTCTTTGTAGTGCTGCGTTTCTGTGGCTCTTCTCCCTCTGCACTGCCTGGCTGAATTGCGGTGACCTAGAGCGATTCTTTAACAAATAAGATTGCCTTTGTGTGTGCATTATTTTCTGTTGACATTTGCTAAGCGCTGGAGCTCCTGGCGATGGGAGATAGATGAGGGCCCTAAAATGTCTCTGTATCAGCCGGGGCCTTTCATGTTACCTTGAGAGCAGTGGTTGTGTGTGTGTGTGTGTGTGTGTGTGTGTGTGTGTGTAACAGAGAGAGTAGGATGAGGAGAGAGAGAAAAAGCAATGTGATTGCCGTTCAGTAGATATCCACCGGAGCTTTGTTTCTGACAGCTGAAGGTAAAGGTTATTGCGCCGCTTTTCTGCTGTTGTCTGTTGTTTTGGTGTGTGTGTGTGTGTGTGTGTGTGTGTGTGTGTGTGTGTGTGTGTGTGTGTGTGTGTGGAGGGGGGCATAGAAATACTGTATTATTCTCTTGTAGCCGCCCATTGAAAGTGCCCTCCCACTAACTTCCATTTGCAGGCTAAATACTGGATCTTAGGCTGGACCTCATATGTATTCATGAACGTCAGCTGAGTTTGACCTACAATCAGAACTCAAAGTCCGCCGCAGTCCAAACGGCCATCGTGTTTAGAAACCACGGATCGCCAGGGTGCAAAGACGGGATATTGAAATGCTGTAAGTGGCAGACAATGGCAGTCAACATAAGAGATATAGATTCTAGTATCAATTCCTTTTTATGATCCATTTCTTTATTAATTCCCTTAATGGTGTCTGATAACTTGTCTGCTGGAGAAAGAGTAGACACCTGGAAGGGTCCAAACTGTTTCTACCACCGCCGATTAAGCATTAATCATGCTTGATCGGTGACAACGATGTCTGAAGTTATGACGCATGAGCCGACTGATAGATAAGAATACAAGGTCATCACTACGCGGCCTTTATGTCGAAGACTCAGCTTTTGTTATGAAATCGCTTCTAGTTTCTATCAAATGTTACGCAAACAGTAGCAGAGAGAGGATCTTTCACATTTGGTGCTCAACTCTACTGAGTATCTGTGGAGCGGGACGGTGTGTGTGGGACTGATTCCAACAAACTGCATTGTGTGTGTTCATGGTGATGAAGGAACATTTCACCCAGTGCAACAGTGTGGCTCAGGAATGTGTTTTAAACATGTTGGACAACAATTGAGCCTGACGGTGCAGAGGAAGAGGATATATCAGGTTTTGGCAAACACAGTAGATACATGTATTGTTGGTGTGGGGTTGCAGTAAGACACATTTTTACCAAATATATATATATATATATATATATATATATGTGTGTGTGTGTGTGTGTGTGTGTGTGTGTGTGTGTGTGTGTGTGTGTGCAGCTTAAAGGAAAGTCAGTCAAAGTGATGATCCCATACGTCCCACTCACATGACCTGGAGTAGCCCTCTGCAGGAGCCGTACATACTAGACCGTGTTTTGCATCAGCCCATCCCCCACAACAAGATGGACAGATTCAATATCTGCTTCAGGGAGGAGGAATGATTTATTGTCAAATAAAATAAATTGGTCAGCCTAATGTCAACTGGTGATCAACCAACCAACAGAACATGGTGCAGACCGGTATGCAAGGAGGTTTCTCATTATGCTGTTTATGTTTTGTCTTTGTACAGATGTGCATATGAATAATGGCTGTTGGCACGGACCGTGTTGTTACATGCAAATGAATGTAACAAATAATATGGTATAATGTGGAATATCTTTCATTGTAAAAATGCCATGGAAGTGATTAGATTATTCAATTAATGTTCAACGAGGTCCATCACAAAGGGACGGACCTTCATGTCTCACTTATGCTATGATCTAGTCCCATGTACATTGAAGAAGCCTCACAGTTGTATCAACGCCTGTATGTCAAATTAATAAAGTTCAATTGAATAATATCTCAACTATGTTTATTGTCAGTTTTCAAATTGAACTGTAATTATAATTAAGACATACTCTAATCATAAATACATGTTATGTTCTCATTTATAATAAAGTAAGGGATGCATTAAATAATAAATTACATAACAAGAGGTTTGGAAAAATATTTATCTTAAAACAAAGTACTTCATTTTCAAATAAATGAATTCAGGTGTGAAGTGATGTCACTAAAAAAAGCCACGATATTATATTATATTCATCTTCTGAACAAAGAAATGTGTGCACATGCTGGGACTTTATCTGTGGTTATTAAAGCATTTGTTTCAGCTCTATTCTCTCTGTTAACAGTATTGTCAAACAGTGAATTCATATTTCAGGTTCTGATCATATTGGACTCTTTGGTTTATTTTCTGTGCCTTCCCTTCGTATCTGAGTCTTGTTCCTTTGCTCAAAGAGTTGTTCTTTTTCTCGTGGTGGAGCTTCACATTGCTGCTTTTAATAATCCTCACGGCCTCTGAACATATGAAACACTGGTTTCAATCACTGGTTTCAATCACTGGTTTCAATCAGGAGAATGAAGATATACGAGTGTGTCCATTCTTGGTGAAAGGTTCTGGTCTCACTGTCCACATCTCTCTTTCTGGACAACGTCATGTGAAAGAACTTCTGTGACTCACGCTCTCATACCCCCAGAATCAGAATCAGAATCAGAAATCAGAAACCGTTTATTTGCCAGGAATGTTTTCACACAAACGAGGAATTTTTTGAGGCGGAAGGTGCATACATTGGACATGGACATGGGACGTAAGACGAGACAAACAACAATCAACAATCAACGAAAACAACGACGGTTCGGCCTCTCGTCTGTTCATATCTCCTTCAAGCCGCCATGCTTATCAGAATACACGTATTTGATTGGCTGAGTAGCATCATGTGATGTGATTTACATGCACGTGACGCTGAATAAAAGAAGAACTCTGTCAAGATGGAATAATACTTCATTATCTATTGGTTGTAGGTCCAGGTCTGGATACAACGTCGTCTGGGTCCGGACCCGGGTCCACACAGGGAGGCATGGGCTGTGTGAGCAGCACCATGAATTCATACAACCACATAATACAAATCATATGTCTACCAATAGATATGTTCTGGTATGGTAAAAAAGTATGAACTCTGCCGTCATGCGGTAACTGCAAGCAGGAATGACACATAGTCAGTGATAAGAAGGCTTTTAGGCACGTTCATGAATGCCAGCTGTCAATATACATCTATAATAAAACGTTGAACAGGGAACAGGAGACTAATACTGCTCTCATCGGCTTTCCATGTTCAATATTGATCATAGAATGGTGTTTCCTTTAGTCATTTTAAACGTTGCCAGCTCAAACACGGGTGCATATTCCTTTTGAAGGCGTGATAGCTGATGATGTAATTGTATTAGTCAGTCACTCAGTCACACTTCGCTGCGATCCCAAAACAACAACAGGCTCTTCCTTCCTCGCTGGCAGCTTGGCAGCCTCTTCCCCGATGATGATCACAATCCTGACAGAAGTCCACCAAGTGCAACACAAAACAGTGTTTTCCATGAAGACACCCGTCAGAGTGTTGGGAGCTGGAGAAGGAACAGAGTTAGATTCTCTATGCAGGAAATGTCCTTGTTCCATATACATAAACATGGTTAATTGAAAATAAAGGCCTAGCGCTCTGCAGTTTGAGAATGTAATGGCATAATTACAATGGAGAGCCAGACGTTCAGACAGATGTTGCACAGCTGCAACATTGGTTTTACAGGAGAGCAAGAGTTAGACATGGAACTGTAGCACTGACTTCATCTACATGCTCACAGTTACAACTCGCCAGTGACGTGCTGAGGTGTTGCAGCTATAATGTTTACCATGTTCACGCTGTTAATCAAGCACAGCTGAGACCGGAAGAAGAACATACATGTTGGCGGCTGTGGCTGGAGGGCGGGGTTTGATCCCTTGCTTATGCAGCCTGCATGTTGACATGCAAAGATACTGAACCTCATCTCATGCCAATCCTTGTGTTCAGCGATGCCACTCAAAACAGTGCATGGCGATCGCATGGTGGCAGAGGAAGAAACACAAGTTCATCAAATTTGCACCAAATATATGCAAGTTCATGAACACCTGTTGGAATGTTAGAGTCTGGAACAGAATGACGGGGCATTGGTGGAAGCGCTCCAGTAGCACGGCGAAGAGGACATCGGGTTTGACACCCAATGAGCAGACCCATGTACCAGCGGCTTCACATAGACGCACACGGAGACCGTGAGTTCAGCTCATGCTGTTTGCACATCTTAAATGGAACATGGCTGAATGGAACCCTGATTTATGTACACATTTACAGTGTGGGCCCATGCATGTCTGTTTGTGTGTCTTTTCTAGAGACAGTGGCTTACCCACCTCCAGTCTCTCTCTCTCTCTCTCTCTCTCTCTCTCTCTCTCTGTAATTAGTGCTCTGTCCGGATAGTAAGTGGTATTAATGGGACAGCATTATTAGAGGTAAGAAGCAGCCGAGGAGCCCAGCGGACTCTGACTTCTTATTCTTATATTTTCATCTGTGTTCATCTTCTTTGTTTTGCCCAGGCTTTCCCTTTTTTCTCCTCTTGTTGTTTTTGCCCATCCCAGTGTTCAGCGTTCTCTTTTTCCTTTCTTGCGCTCTTCAAATACTACGAACATTCATTCAGCACTTTGGCGCCTCTAACAGCTCGTTTACACCTGCAGGCCTGTATTCCTGCTCCTCATCCTCTTTCACGCCGCACATCCCCCACCTTTCAAATAGCTGTTTACACGTACACACATACACACACACACACACACACACACACACACACACACACACACACACTCTCTCTCTCTCTCCTGTCGTCTCATTACAAGGAAGCACATCCATTTTGTCTGAGCATGAATATCTAATTGGCTTGCCTTCTCAATTCCGCCAATTTATCATGTTATATTGGGCCGTTAGTGGTAACCAATACCGGCCTCCATCAGCGCTATATAACCATTAGTGCTTCAGCCAGAGTTGTCATGTAGCATCATTGGAGATGGTAAATTATAGTGGACACAGCTCTGGTGTTCCAGGCTTCCTTTGTATGCAGTAGATAAGGGATCTTACCAACAGATGTGTCCATCCTGAAAATGCTTCATGGGTTAAAAGAAGGGTGAGACAATGTCAGGGATGGTTTGCATGAAGTATGATTTCATAAATATAATTCCCTTAATTCAAACTACCCACCCCATCGACGCCGGAACTAATGTAACATACATGTTCAAGCATATGCAGTCTGTATATGATAGAAGATGAAGATTGGCTATTTCTATATTCTTAACTATTTCGTTATTATTAATGCATGTCAGATCCATGCACAATCAGATGAAGTCATGCCGGTTCACCAGAATCTCCTTAGACTCCTTTGCAACAATGTACCCAGCGATGCGTCACGTAACACATATAATGTTACAGAGTTGCTTTGTTTTCTTATGCAAAGATCTGTGATAATTAATGGATGGATTAATTTGATGTCATGCTACTCTAGATCTATTGTCATATAGTTGTACATTTATTTCAAATCCCACCTTTTATGGGAACTTTTTTGAGTCTACTATAATATATATAGGCAACAAAAACAACTAGGAATAATCCAAGTTGTTTGACAATGTGACGATACGGTTACGTTCATCTCAAACAGGGAGACTAAACTCAACTACTTTCACAGGACAGCTGTACATAGAGCACGAGGTCCAGGAGGAGAGCTGTGGAAGTCTTTCATGAAGGTTGAAAGCAAAGTCTTTGCTTGAGGAAATGCTGCTGGGATGGAACCTTTGACCTTCTGGTGTCAGCCTCCTGAACTGTGTGGCGGGACATCTTATAGAAATGAAAGTGTGGGATGCCCGATAACACACTCCCATGGATCCAGCACTCCCCGCTGGTATTGGGTGAGATAGACATCGATATGGGAGATAAGAGCAGTCATTTCATCGGTCATGCAATGACTGCATCATTGCATATAAACAAAAACCTCATACAACACATAGAAGAGTCCTATGTCTGATTTTCTCATCAAGACTTTCTGCCTGCGTTTCATTAATGCGCTTCAACCATCCAATATTGTTTGTGAAAGCCAATATTTAAATAGTGCACGTAGGCAATAAACCCAGCAGTGTGTGGAGTAATATTAATAATTGCGCCTCATTTCTTCAGTCCCTCGCTCTTTTTTTCCCAGATTCGTTCGCCTCCCCCATGTGTTATTTCTTCCGGGGAGAAAAGGCAAATCAATGAGTTTAAAAGTGAGTAAAAGTGTCTCTTTTCTGTGCCACAGCCTCATGCATGGCTGTTAATTTGCCATGCGGGGAAACATTATGGGTCCATTAGAGGCTCTTAAATTGGATTCAAGCAGGAAACTCATTATCGGCCACATAAGGAAGATTTCAATTGAGAGTGCTTCATCTGATATTTGATATAACTACCATATTAGAGAGAAATGTTGGATCGGATTCTCCGGCAAAGATAATTCTCTGCAGTGTTGCTGCATTAACTTTATTTCACTTTAATAACAGTTGTGGATTCATTCATATCTTATTTCCCTGCTGAAATGTGACTATTTATCTGTGTCCTTTAAGCAAAGAATTAGCTCTATAACGCCTGTCCTCAAACTAGTCTCTCCATTCAAGGCTTCTCACTCATGCATTGCTAAAATAGGATGCATAATCAAAGAATGCATATATTTCGTCCAGTAGCATAATAGCGTCCATCTTCAAGTCTCACTAGAGGACAAAGGAACATTTAGAATGCAGAATGTCTTTTAGGCAGAAATGACTGAGAATGTGATTGTTGTGTTTCAGGTTTGTATTTGTTGTGTGTGTTTCTCTGCTTCTCTTCTTTGACTCATTCCTACTCACAGCTCCCTATTGGTAACCTGTCAACTAACCTATCTTTAAAGAAACAGTGCAATGAACAGTGCCAGCCTCTTCCCGTTCCAAACCTCTCGCCACTCAGCGGCACTGAGAAACCAACCTTGGTTGTCGGGAGCTCAATTGTTAGAAACGTGAAGATTGCGAAACCAGGGACCACAGTCAAATGTATTTCTGGGGCCAGGGCGGGCGACGTTGAGTCCTATTTAAAACTGTTGGCTAAAGACAAAAGTAAATACAGTGAGATTGTAATACACGTCGGTGTTAATGACTCCCGGCTTCGCCACTCGGAGGTCACTAAAATCGGCGTGGAGTCGGTTTGTGCTTACGCCAAAACAATGGCGGACTCGGTAGTCTTCTCTGGCCCGCTCCCAAACACAGTGACTGATGAGATGTATAGCCGCATGTCAACTTTCCACCGTTGGTTGTCACGGTGGTGTCCAGCAAACAAAGTGGGCTTCGTAGATAACTGGCGGTCTTTCCGGGGAAACCCAGGTCTGATTAGGGGTGACGGCATCCATCCCACTTCGGATGGAGCGGATCTCCTTTCTGCAAATATGACCAAGCTTATTGGTCGACCTCGTGCATGACAGACCAGGAAGCAGAAGCAGAGTTGTAGTCTTACACCCTTCTCTACACTTCCTGCATTTTCTTTAGGGCAGCTGCCCACCTTTAACTCTATAGAGACTGTGTCTGTCCCACGGCCACTTAAATTAATTAAATCAAAAGTAACCAAAAGAGGAGTTATAGAAAACAACCTCATAAGGGTTAACACCACTACTGCAATAGTGCAACACGATAGGATAATTAAATGTGGACTCCTAAATATTAGATCTTTGTCTTCTAAAACTGTATTAGTAAATGAATTAATATCATACCATCATATTGATGTGTTCAGTTTTACTGAAACCTGGCTTAGACATGAGGAATATGTCAGCCTAAATGAATCTACTCCTCCAAGTCATGTTAATATGCACATTCCTCAAGGCACCGGCCGAGGAGGTGGAGTAGCTGCCATCTTTGACTCGGGTCTGTTGATGGGTCCTAAACCTGGATTGAACTGCAACTCATTTGAAAGCCTCGTTCTTAGTCTTTCACATCCAACCTGGAAAACAGTACAGCTGATTCTGTTTGTGGTGGTATACCGGGAGTTTGGTCCTTAACCCTCTGAGGTCGGCGCCCGCGTCGAAGCGTTACACCAGATGTCTAAATGTTTAATAAAATTATAATCATCACAATAATACGTCACATAAATATGGTTAAAAATCTGGCGGATAGATATGGTTTCCACTTCCGCGTCTGAGCATCTAAACATGGACATGAGGCGTGCAAAGCTTCACTGTGAGTAAGAAGGTGCCAAGCAAAGAGTCCTGAGCAGAGCTATATTGGAGGGGACAGACGGAGCAGCTTCAGAGCTGAAGGATTCACTAACAAGGAGCTAGCCGGAGCTAACGGGCCAGATAGCTGGCTACAGCGTTTCTGTGAGACTGAACGGTGAGTAATCAATTGTTGAATCTATCACGTTACCTTTCTTACAGTGAACTCATACTGACTGTATTAATGTATTTTACAGAGTGGATTCAGAGCTGTGAGGGTCCAGAGGACAACATGCAGCATCGCTGCAGCAGCCTCCCTGTCCGTCTGCCTGCCAACACATCACCTAGCAGGCCGCAAAGCCAGCCATAGCTCATCATCCCCACCATATAATAATAAATTTTTTTAGACATTAAATTACATGTGTCTACCATTTTATTCATATATTCCACTGCTTTTGTGAACCTAAGACCTTTTGGTAAACCAATTTCCATCACCAAAACCGCTATCCCACCGGAGTAAAGTTATGTTTTCACAACAAATATGAAACATTTACAAAATCAAGATTCAATTTTTCAGCTTTAGTCATATTTTCATATTTACACTTGTGCCTTTGGGACAATGGTGCCTCATTATATAGATAGCTGAGATTGTTCTGTATTTTTTGATATACAACACATGATTTTGTATCATATGCTAGTGACTTTAAAAAGGGGAATTTAAAAAGTATGTAAAATCAAGAAAAATCAAGAAATTGACCACCAGACCTCCAAGTGTTAAGACTGATAAGGTTATTATTGTAGGGGATTTTAATATTCATGTGGATGTTAGCAATGATAGCCTTAGTGTTGCATTTAGCTCATTGTTGGATTTGATTGGCTTCTGTCAGAGAGTACAGGAACCGACTCACTGCTTTAACCACACCCTCGACCTTGTTCTTACATATGGCATTGATGTGGAGCATTTAGTAGTGTTTACACAGAACCCTCTTTTATCAGACCATTGCCTTATAACTTTTGAGTTTATACTACCGGATTGTACAGCGTTAGGCAAGAGTTTTTACACCAGATGTCTAACTGACGGTGCTGTTGCTAGATTTAAGGAAGCGATTCCTTCTGTATTTAATTCATTACCATGTCTCAATATAACAGATGACTCCTGTGCTAACTTTACTCCCTCCCAGATTGATCAGCTCGTTGATAGTGCTACTGGCTCACTGAGAGTGACACTGGACTCGATAGCCCCTCTAAAAAAGAGGATCATTAAGCAAAGGAGGCTCGCTCCATGGTACAACCCTCAGACCCGCATATTGAAGCAAGCATCATGGAAGCTTGAGGGCATATGGCGTTCCAACGGTGTGGAGGAGTCCCGGTTGGTTTGGCGGGATAGTCTGAGAACATATAAGAAGGCCCTCCGTAATGCCAGAGGAGCCTACTACTCATCACTCATAGAGAAAAACAAGAGCAACCCTAGGTTTCTCTTTAGCACTGTGGCCAGGCTGGCTGAGAGTCATAGCTCGGTGGATCCGTGTATTCCTATAGACCTCAGTAGTAATGACTTTATGAACTTCTTCAATGATAAGATTATGGCCATTAGAGACAGGATCGGTGATCTCCTGCCCTCGACTACTGCCGGTCCATCCTCAGGTGGGATGACCATGGAGGAGGCTGTGGGCCCTGCTGTGCGTCTGGATGGATTTTCTATCATCAACCTCGACCTTCAATGGTTTCTACTTCTAAATCTTCTACCTGTCTCCTGGACCCTGTTCCGACTAAGCTGTTTAAGGAAGTTTGACCTTTAATTAGCACCTCTCTACTAGATATTATCAATGGGTCTTTACTAATGGGTCATGTACCACAGTCTTTTAAAGTAGCTGTAATTAAACCTCTTCTTAAGAAGCCCACCCTGGATCCAGAGGTGTTGGCTAACTACAGACCTATCTCTAACCTTCCCTTCCTCTCTAAGATACTGGAGAAGGTAGTCGCAAATCAGTTGTGTGACTTTTTACATAACAATAGTTTATTTGAGGAGTTTCAGTCAGGATTTAGAAAGCATCATAGCACAGAGACAGCACTAGTGACAATTACTAATGACCTTCTAGTTGCATCAGATAGGGGACTTGTCTCTGTACTTGTCTTGTTAGACCTTAGTGCAGCATTTGACACCATTGACCATGACATCTTATTACAGAGACTAGACCAGTCGATTGGTATTAAAGGTACGGCATTAAGCTGGTTTAAGTCGTATTTATCAGATCGATCTCAGTTTGTATTTGTAAACGATGAGGCCTCGATGACCACCGCCGTTCGTCATGGAGTTCCACAAGGTTCTGTGCTTGGACCAATTTTATTCACCTTATATATGCTTCCTTTAGGCAATATTATCAGAAAACACTCCATAAACTTTCACTGTTATGCCGATGATACTCAACTATATCTGTCGATCAAGCCAGATGAAATCCACCAAGTCGCTAAACTTCAAGCATGTCTTAAAGACATCAAAACCTGGATGAGCTGCAACTTCCTGCTGCTGAACTCGGACAAGACTGAAGTTATTCTACTCGGCCCAGAACACCTCAGAAATCAATTATCTGATGATATGGTTTCTCTGGATGGCATCGCTCTGGCATCCACCACCACCGTAAGGAATCTCAGAGTTATTTTTGAACAGGACCTGTCCTTTGGCTCCCACGTGAAACAGATCTCAAGGACTGCCTTTTTTCACCTACGGAACATCTCAAAGATCCGGCACCTCCTGTCTCAAAGCGATGCAGAAACATTGATCCACGCATTTGTTACTTCAAGACTGGATTACTGTAACTCCGTATTATCAGGCTGCTCCGGTAAGTTCCTTCGGTCTCTTGATCCAGAATGCTGCAGCTCGTGTACTAACGAGGACGTGGAAGAGAGATCACATTACTCCTGTACTAGCTGCTCTCCACTGGCTTCCTGTAAGATCGAGAATCATATTTAAAATCCTTCTCCTCACCTATAAAGCCTTAGCTGGTGATGCACCATCATATCTTAAGGAGCTTATAGTGCCATATTACCCCACTAGAGCGTTACGCTCACTGAATGCAGGGTTACTTGTGGTTCCCAGAGTCTTAAAAAGTAGGTTGGGGGCTAGAGCTTTCAGTTATCGGGCTCCTCTTCTGTGGAATCAGCTTCCACTTTCAGTCCGGGGGGCAGACACAGTCACCTCATTTAAGAGTAGACTTAAGACTTTCCTCTTTGATAGCGCTTATAGTTAGGGCTGTTTCAGGCTTATAGTTAGGGCTGGCTCAGGTTTGCCCTGGTCCAGCCCCTAGATATGCTGCTATAGGCCTAGACTGCTGGGGGACATCTTAGGATACACTGAGCACCTCTACGCCTCTTCTCTTCTTCTCATCCCTCTTCCTCTCTTCCTCTTTCACTCCTCTCCTCTTCTCCTCTTCTTTCTCACCTTCTGGATAAACTACTGTCTCTTCAATGCACATTACTAACTCTACTTTCTTTTTCCATGGATTCATGGCTGCCTGGAACCGGTCCTGCCTGCTGCCATGGCCCTGCTGATGGAATCGGCCTGGAAACGGTCCTGCCTGCTGCCATGGCCCTGCTGATGGAACCGGCCTGGAACCAGTCCTGCCTGCAGCCATGGCCCTGCTGATGCCCCCCCTCCCTCCCTCCCTCCTCTCTACCTCCTTCTGCTTCATGGATCGTGGTTATCTGGATCATGGACCATGCCTACTACTCATTATATGAATAATTTCTGTCATATTCATGTAATGTGCTGTAACTCTGTTATGTTGTTCATTCTGGTCACATGACATCTATTGCTTCTGTCCATCCGGATAGAGGGATCCTCCGCCGGTTGCTCTCCTGAAGGTTTCTTCCCTTTTTTCCCTGTGAAAGGGTTTCTACTATCTTTATTTGGGGAGTTTTTCCTGATCCGATGTGAGGTCCCGGGACAGGATGTTATGTGTACAGATTGTAAAGATGGATAGATAGATAGATAGAAATAAAAACAGGGTTATATGTGAACTGTATCTTCAAAACTTGAGAGCATACCCCGAATACAAAACTAGAGTAAGTAAAGTAATGAAAAATCCATTCAAATTTAAATGTGACCTGTCTTGGCTGTGGTATGTTTTCCTTCTATGATACTGTATCTGGTATAGCAGGAGCAGGTGAGCTGTAACCATTACCTCATCCTTCTCTTTCATGTTCATGATCCAATGCTGCTGCGTTCTCCTGCCGTCCAGACAAACAGCAGCGAGACGGTAACTCACTCCGGATGTCCCCGATAACGAATAGTGTCAAGCCATGAATGACTCCTGGATGAGCGTGTAGAGGAAGCATGTGGAGGAACCCCTTCATCCTGAAAACAGCAGCTAATGGCACACGTCTAGCTCTTGTTGTTCTTGTGGGGAGGAGAGGTGAAGCGGAGTCTGGGGGTGGTGCAGGGGCCAAAAACACACTTGAAAGAGGCGCCTTTCTTCCCTGAGATACGCCATCACAGAGGAGCTGCTCACTTCCAACAGACCGCCCTTCATGTGCCGTGACGGTTATCGGCGATTGAGGCTCGGTCGCATCGAGCCGCGTGTTTTTGAACCGCTCCGAGCCACATGTGTTTGATCATCTGCCGATTTTGATTCCTGATCGCCATGTCGTAAGATAATGATGTGTGTAGGTGTGTGCCACGCAATACGAGTCAAACAGATAATCAGGGTGCTGCTTCCTGCCAGAGTGCTTGGAAGGCTTTACTTAGTCGCATGGTAACTGCTAATTAAATGAAAATGTCAAGCGCTTATGTGCGTCCGCATGCGCGTTTCATTCAGTGCCTTTGACCCGCGGGCGGCGGTGTCCTCTCATCATCAGGATGGAAGGTTCTGCAAAACACCAAGAGGTTTCGTAGAAAGGCTTTGAAAGGGAATTCAAAAAGCTGCACAAGTGACGGCACTTATTTGTGAAAGTGTGACCTCTAACAAAGTAAATCAAGCCCTGCTTTCGCTTAGTGTAGCATCAATGCAAAAGGAAAAGCAGTTTTTTCCTCAGCAAACACACCGGCCTATTTAATTCAAGCTGTGTGGGAAGTATTTCTCTTGAGAGAGCAATGGTCTGTTGTGTACGCTGTATAATGTGTACTTTGGCAGTTCAAGTCCATTAAAAAATGGGTGATATGGTGATCCCCTTGGAATAATAATGTAATGAATTATATGACAAGGCACACCTCTCTCGACCTCTCTCAATCTGTTAGTCACGATTCATTAAATGTGGTTGATTTTCAGTCTCAAAATAATAATTATAACAATGAAATGTGGAGGAGGAGTTTGCTAAAGTGCAACATGTGTAAAAGGCAAAACAATACTCAAAATAGCCAACTTCCTGTAGCCTTTCATCTACACCTCCAAGAGGCTTTTCCGCGTGTCTCCATGTGTAACGGCAATGGGCAAAAAACATTAATAGTTAAAAAAGTAGTCAAAGCAGTAATGTCCTTCAGCATCCGTCAACTTTGACTTTATTTCTCTTGGGACACAAACAGCTGTCTCCGGGGTGAAAGTCCTGTGTTTGCTTGACACCTTCTCTTCATATGACTTCAGTTGCTCATGTCTGACGAGGAAGCCAACGCGTTTACGTTGGAGTTAGTTGAGTTAGAGACTGTGTACACTTTCTCTTCTTTCAAACAAATCTAATCGTTCAACCATGCAAGGAAAACAACAGGAATCCCAGAGTCCTAACTATTAGAATCCTACGCCTCACATTTTAATTTAAATAAAGCTTTTTCCTTATCACAAAAAAACAGCTTTTAATGTTTCCTTTTCTTTTTGTTTCCCTCCATGTAGTCTGCGCCTGGAACAAATGTGATATATCTTGAGTTCTTCACAGAGTTGCCTGTCAGATCATTTGTGTGGTGACACGCTGGTATTGGAGCAGCACGACAGCACGCTCATCCATCCTCTCTTCACTCCCGTCTTTCTTTCAGCAACAAGAGGAAGAGCCTTCAGACCTCACTGATGTGTCTTCATCCGTACACATTTACCAACGTGTCAGGTCTACGGTCATCACTTTGTTTTAACACAGGCTACAAAATGCTCTACAGTAGCATCAGTACAGATAATACAAAGCCATGCAATACAAAGAGTGTCCACAAGAAAAATATAAAAATATAAAATACATAAAAACAAAATGCACTTAAGAACGCAGAAAGCACACAGCAATCACATCAACTTATTACTTAGACCTGAATGGACCCTGAATGGTGTCCGGGATGCTTTGCCATGAAGCAGCTTATAAGTGATTACACGAAGCTTAAAGTCTATCCTGAACTTCAATAGCAGCCAATGCAGCTGGAATCTGAGTGATGTGATCTGCTGCGTTGTCCAAGCTGAAGACGAGCCAGGCAGCTCGTGAGAATTGCATCGCAGAAGTCTAGACAAGAACACATGAAGCCGTTTGGCAAAGTTGTGTGATTCAAAAGGAAAGGACCAATTTATTGAAATGATGTTATAATTTCAATTGAAGATCAATTATAACACCAACATTCCTGGAGTGCTTTGGAAAATCAAACCCACTCCGATACAACCAAGTCCAAGTGGAACCTTTTCACTTCCCTGACAAACTCCTACTGTCATGATCAGTGGCGGCTGGTGATTTTTTTTGGCGCAGTGGGGCGGCGCGGTTTAAATAGCACTCCACAATGAGAAGAAAAGAGGTTTTGAGTAGAATATTCTAAAAAACAAAGCTTTATTTCAAGAAAACACAGTGCTCAACACTGTCCAATAACAACTATCAACAAACTGTAACTTTGGGCATGAGAGGTTCAGAGCAGAATGGTTTAAGAAACATTGGGTTGGGTTTCAGAGGTTTACAGAATAAAAGAGGTGCCCACACCCTCACATGAAAGAGGTTTAGAGCAGAATAGATTCAGAAAGAGAGACCTCACATTTTACATTGGGTGTTTGACAGAGTAGGCCCCACTACTTGTAAAGAAATTCAAACTGGGGGCCCTGCAGTAAGGTGGCACTGGTGAGGTGGTCTTTGAAGGCAAAGCGTAACACACACTAACACACTAACACACACACACACACACTAACACACACACACACACACACACACACACACACACACACACACACACACACACACACACACACACACACACACACTAACACACAGGGTTGAATTGGTATTTTAGATAAAGTTATAGCCTGATATGATATCCACCCAAATCTAAATGTCCAACATGTGTTCTGCTGTGGGAAAGATAAAACATTAAACTCTAACAGGCATCTGCTGATTTTGACACTCACCTCTGCAGCAATCCTTCAGCTCATCTTCCTTCACAGCCGGCGCTTCCTCGGCTGCTCAGAGCCACTGCTTTGCTCCACACTGAGCATCAGCTAACAGCTCCGGTTAGCATGTAGCTTGAGGAGAAGCTCCGGGTGTACGTCCTCCCGCGGTCAGTGCTTTGCTGCTGACTTTTTAAATCCGGACGTTCGGGTCCCAACTCTTTCAGCCTCTTCTTGTCAACATCTGATCGTGGATTGAAAGGTGTTTCGCGTAGAGATACCACAGAGTTTTCAGTCGCCATACTAACATAAGCAAAGTCTCTGCTAGCTGTGTTGCTCGCGTAGCTACGTGGGAGCTACATGGGATGTGAGGGAATGATAAAGGTCTCTGATTGGACGAATAGTCCAACCACGTTGCAATAAGAAACGATGTCATTGGCTAGGGCGCAGATTCGTGCGCCCGAAGATTCACGTTTCATCCGCCAATGAGAAGCTGTCCTTGCCGCAACGAGGGTGAAATGTTTGTTCGCTGCCATAGACTCACATTGGGCCGGCGCCCCGACAGGGGGAGGGGCTTTTCTCAGTGATGATGAATGGCGATATATTATATTTGGTATATCTTAAGTGGTTGTTGACAGGGGCTTACGGTCTCTCACACACATTTAGCGCGTCAACACGGTATATTTCTTATTTAAATTATTTGGTATATAATGTTTTTTGACAGTATATATATATATTTATTTTCTTCTCTTTTTTTTTTCATCGCAAAATTTTAAGAGGGGCGGCGCCCTAGCGCCCTCTATTGACGCACCGCCACTGGTCATGATCCTACGTGTTTGGCAAACAAGAATAGACTCAAGAGAGGAGGACTTTCAATCTAAAACAAACTATAGTTAGATTGAAAGTCCTCCTCTCTTGAGTCTATTCTTGTTCTACTCCCTGCTTTTGTGTTTCCCGCCTTTGAGTTTGTCTTCCCCGCCCTGATTAGTTTCACCTGTCCTCCTTCGCCCTTGTACTTTTAAAATGAATGAATAATGAATGAATGAATATATACTTTATTAATCCCCGAGGGGAAATTTGGTGTCGGGGGTAGCAGCAACTTACAACAAAATAAATAAAAATAATAATAAATAAAATAAAAACAGCAGGATGAACAAAATAAATAAAAACAGCAGGATGAAACGGTGGTGTTGTATCAGCACGTCTTCATTGTCTACATTGCTACATGGAGTTCAGTTGTGTATTAAGTCCTTCAGCCTGATGTTGAATCAGCGCGTTGGTCCTTCTGCTGCTCCTGCACTCATCCATCACGTGTTTCTTCATGAACCCTCGCAAGGAAAGGAGGGAGAGAGGCGGTGCATTGTGTTAAGTTGACCACATACTTTAAATCTAAACATTCATTTCTCATATTTTTTTATGACATAACAGTTTGACTAATTTCGACAAATAAGTCTTTAGACTAATTAGCAAATTGCAAATACATTTGCAAAGTCCTCGCACGCTCATGCATTGGTCACAAGTTTTGCATTTGTTATTATTAGTGAAACATCTGTTGGAAATCACAGCATGCACTAATGAATCCTTGGCTCACATCCTTCGCCATCACCACTGGTTGATTTAAAAAGCATGCTTGGAATCGTGACAACCCAAATGTTCTCACTCAAGTCAGCTCCCACAGCACCCCTGATCAAATGGGAGAAGCAAGCAGCCTCATTGGATCTACATATGGACTTTTAATTGGGCCATTACTTGTACAACAACGGATAATGTTTCACAAAATTATAGAATAAGAAAGGTGTGGATGGAAGGAAATAAAATATGTATAATAGAGGGATGGAGAAATGAGGAGATAATTACTTAAAAAGACAAAAGAGTGAAAAAAGCACGAAACAGACAGAGTGGAAGAAAAAACAAAGAGGAAGATCAGAGGAACATGGGTCATTTCATTACTTCCCCAAAAGATAAAAAGGCACAATTACCAAAAGGCCTTGTGCCCCCAACCCCCCTCGCTCTATGAGTACATCTCCTCACCCCCGCCCTCCTGTTCTTATTATCTAGCTCTATCAAGGTGGCGGCGCTGTCTTCTGTCCAGCCTGAATGTGAAAGGTCAGGCCGGTGATCAAGCCGGTAATTAGACAGACCCGGAGAGAGGAACTAGATCACTGAGTGTCGCCCTCTTCAAATGAACTGCCGGGGAGCCAGTGTCCCCTTCGCATCCGGCCGCAGATGAAGCCTGTGCCTCATTTCATTTAAGAGGAGAAGGAGAAGAGAACACAGCGAGATGGCTCGCCTTTCTTTCTGCCCTTAATCCACTGCTAGTGGCTTCTAAGCCTATTAGTGTCTGAAAACTTTAAGGCAGAGGCTAAAAGAAGTGGAACCTTTTGAGAGAGTGGACATGAGGATAGGCTTTGTGTGAGTGCCCTTTCATCTTTTTCCTCCATCTTTCATACACAGGGGGTGGATGCAATAACATAAACACCTGGGCAATATAATGTTGCCCAATACAATAGGCTAAGTTGATCCTGATGTTCAGTTTGAGTCAACTCTGTGGTACCTTACACCCTACACCCAATAAGCAGCACCTATGTTGCGGTGAGATTCTGTATATTGCAATCGAGTAACACCACCGACCATTTAACAGCTGAACCAACAGCCCTCTGGCCACAAAACAGAATAAAACCGGCTCCACAACATCACATGTTCAACCCCAATTCGTCAAACACCGACGCTTGGTCAGTGGTCCTACGACCTCCTGTGTCAATCGTGGACGTGTCGGGGACCATGTGTCAGTTTCTGCTCATTACATGCACAGTGCTGATCTAATAGTCTGCAGACCACTGTCTGTTAGCCAGGGCAGATTTAAATTGAGCTTCTCTGGTCTTAAGAGGGGCACACATTTGCAAGTATATTAGTACAGGTGAAATTAAATAATGAGACAATTTTGTCAGCACTGAGGTGTTCGGAAGGAAAATGTGATGATGGTGCGGGGGTTGATAGGGCGGTGTGAGAGACCTGGGACACATGGGTTGACAGGGTAACAGGTCATCAAATATAATGGGGCAATGGTCAGATATAACAGCCTCCTTGTAAATAAGAGAGCTGAAATTTAGGCCAAGAGCAAACAGCTAATGTAAGGTGGGGCCCTAGGAGTTGGTCTATACACATGTTGAAGATTAAAATACTCTGTTATAGCATATACAAACTCTGTCGCATATCTGTTTCAAGAATCATCAACATTGATATTAAAGTCACCAGCAATCTTAACTTTTATTGTATTTCAGCAAAATGACGGACATGAGATCAGAAACGTCACACAGAAAACGGACATTTTGTGGAGGTAGAGAATTACACAAATGGTTTTGGGCAGCAGATTTAGAATAAAAAGGGTCTCAAAGAAAGATATGTTGGTCCTTCATCATGAAATGTAGTTCTAGGGAAGCTTAAAGAGTTGTAGCTAGGGGGACATAGTTCCAGGTGGCGCTAAAGCACCAATTAGATGGATGCCAACCGCCGTTAAACTACAAGAAGAAGAAGAAGAAGAAGAAGAAGAAGAAGAAGTCAAACTTTGAACCAGAGATACAATCGTTGTTTGAGAGTGATCTCACATTCGGATGAGCCACAGTCACAGGGATATCTGGTACAAAAGAGGTTGGAATAGGTTGTAAGGGGCAGCAGCAACCTCCGCTTCTTGTGGTTTGGATTGGTATAGGTTGGGAAGAAAATGCTCAGCCTTTGTGTGCTCATCACAGGGATTGGAGTCAAGAGGAGACCCACAGGCCACAAGTTGGAGTTGGCCACAAATTATGCAGTTTCCTGGTGACTGGAAGTGGCCAAAAACCACTGGAATGTTCAAAACTTTGTCAAAACACATGTTCCTTGGTCACTGGGTACATACCATCTCTAAAACGAGGAGAGATTATGGACTGGCAAGGACCCGTTATGGGCTGGGCAGGATTGAAGTCAGTTGCAGAGACTGAGGCTCCTGCTAAAGCGACCAGCGCCTCGATTAAGAAAGGTAGAGAACCAGAGATGAAGACCTGCTTTCCACACTCATTAAAAGGGACTCAAGGAGCCTGCTAAAATCAGGTTTTAGGATCTCCGACAGCAGGTGAGAATCTTGTTGCATCCAACATGGATCATGATCACTGCTATATTCATCCAGGAGGCTGGGGCATTTCTACTGGAGAAGTTAGCACCAGGGAAACAGAAGGTCATAACAGATTTTATTTAAATATTCCTTACAATCAGTCACCAATAACGTGCATGAAGAAGGACTGGTGCAGGGAGTTGAGACGGAGGCGGTGGAGTGGGTGGCAACTGTTATGGAAGGTAAAGTTTGGCTTGGATGGGGACATAATCCGACGAGTTTTGGGAGCAATTTTGTACCTGCTATTAATAAGCTTAAACAGGTTAAATAGATAGCAGTGGCGGGCCGTGCATTTTCTACCTGCGTTTCTGTGCCGTCTTACTCCAGCTGAACAACCTAATAACCTCATTATGACGCCACAGCTACAGGTTATTTGTTTCGTGTAAACACCTCATATCCACATAACACTGCAACATTTGACAAGTGAAATTAAATGTTAACACCAAGCGCAACACCTACAAATACACTAAGTAGAGTGCAAATACATAAACACGCGCATGACGGGATGCTGCATCATTAACGGACAATGCATGTAGTCCACATCAACATATTTAACACAATGACAAGAACAAATTCACAAGAACCAGTCACATTTATTTATAACAAAACATGACAAAACAATCCAACAAAACTGTGACACTTAAACACCGCACACAAAGGAAAGTAGCTCCACATAGTTCCCCTTATTTGTAGACTCTTTACGTTCGTCGTGTCCCCTGAATGAGAGCTCCTGTTTGCCCCAAAAGATGACACAATCTATCAGTCTTTTCAGTGTTTCCCTGTTCTACTGAACTTTTTCATTGTGGAGCTCCGTTTCCCTGCAAACTTGTTTGTTGATCTGAAAATCCACTCGGGTCTCTCCAAACCAAGAGCAGCGGCTTGCCATCGTCCTGCCGTTCTTTGGTGTCGTATTACAGCCACGCCCACTGACCAATCACAGCGCATGCTAATGGTCACGCTGGCCCACTGACCAATTCAATTCAATTCAGTTTATTTTATATAGCCCAACATCACAAATACAAGTTTGCCTCGGAGGGCTTTACAATCTGTACACATAACATCCCTGACCCAGGACCTCACATCGGATCAGGAAAAACTCCCCTAAAAAAGATAGTAAAAACCCTTTCACAGGGAAAAAAGGGAAGTCACAGCGCATGCTAATGGTCACGCTGGCTCACTGACCAATCACAGTGCATGTTAATGCTGACATACTTCCAGGCCAACTCGCAGGCCCTGGCACATCAAAGAATACGCCCAGCATGTCAAACTAAAGATCTGATTGGTTGAAGGCTATGACAATCAACGATAACGTCCGCATGTACTTTAATCGGCAAAGGCCAGCTAGAAGGCCTCGGGGTCGCTCTGCTTCCATAGAGACATAGAGGTGAAATCTGATTGGATAAAAGCTCTCCTTAAAAAAAACTGCACTGAGCAACAGAGGAAGACAGGAGCTGTGCAATGAGAAAATTTGCTAATAGGGAAAAATACTTATATTTGTGAAAAACAATTAAATTATAAAATAACTATACCTTTGTGATTCTGTTTAGGCCAGCACTGATAGATAGATAAATAGCGTTAAAGCCTTGTCTATCTAGTATTTCCACTCTAAATATTACTTTTCTTCTTCTTTCACTCAACCGGGTGTGACTGAACACCTCATCCATGACGACAAACCACGTCCAAATTGCAGAAGTGTGTTTGCCCTCTCTTGACCTTGTATACTTTCAATCCTAAAGCAGAGGAAATCAATCATGGCAATTAACAAAAACAACAGCAGCAAAATGTCAGCTAAAGTGTTTGTTCACTTGTAGTAACACACATACTTTATACCTTTTCTCATTTATTTTTCTCTTGCAGGGGAATCACCCTCCCCTGCAGGCCCTTTTCCCCCAAATAGTGTTCACGACATTGAGAAAATGAGAAAGGAGAAATAATTATCAATCATTTTAACACAGGGATGCAAACATAGAAGATTGAAAAAGATGACCCATTAGGACAGACACAAATTCCATCAGAAATAATGTACTTTTATTTTGCGTTCAAAGAAAAAAAGGTGACTCACAGCTTGAATCCCTGTGATAGCTGTACAAAAACCACACCAAAGAAAAAGGGTATTGCCCCATCTACTGGTTGTGGTATTATTATAATGCCTTTGCATAAGATGAGGGCGAATGATGTAACCCTAAGAACAAGATGGTCGAATAGAGATATTACAAATGGTCTAATTAGGCTTACCTCCAACTTTTTGGGCCTCTGTGAAGAGGTGATGTTTCTGCCCTTTTATGCTGCATTATGCTCCTTGCTAAAACAATACAACATGTGAGTTGGAGTAACCTTTGCTGCCGTTGTGCTTGGGGAGGCCATTTTGATTTATAACAACTTGAAGTAGTCTAATGCCGTGTTCACACCGGACGCGGCGCGAGATTATGGCTTATCTCAGTCGCTTTTCTCTGTGAAAGGAGCTTTCATTTCCGCTATCGACCATGGAATAAATAACCACTAGTTTTGCTTTATACTTGTTGTGGAAGTCCCAAACATGTCGGAACATGAAACGCCCTCGTGTTTGGGTTCATAACACCATCCGTAGCCACACACAGCTCGGTGAATTTCTCCGACTCCTCCAGGAACTGCGTCTGGCTTCTCCGTAAAACGGATACCGATTCTCCCACCCACCATGGAATTAACCACTAGTTCTGCTTTATACTTGTTGTGTAAACTCCACATGTGTCGGAACATCAAACTCCATGGTGTCTGGGTTCATAATATTATCCGTAGTCCCACAACAGCGTCTCAATGACGGCCGCTGCCAGCGCTGGTTCAGGCGAAGCAGCAGCAGTTTCATTCGGGACCGGCAAGACGGCGGTGATGACGGGCGGAGCTTCTCAACGCTGATTCTCAACGCTGATTGGCTGCCGCAACTTTGCGTCACGCGATTTCTCCGCTGGAGTTGGGAGAATTCAACTCACGCGAATTCGCGCCGCGTCCTTCGCTCTGTTCGCCCCTCGTCAAACGTTCTGTTCGCGCCGCCTCAAACGCATCTATCGCGCCGCCCCGCGAAAAAATCGTCGATTCGCGGGGCGGCGCATCTGTGGATTGACTTTACATGTAATCTGGTCGCGCCGCAAATTCGCGCCGCGTCCGGTGTGAACACGGCATTAGAAATGTCAGTCTTGTCAGAGCCACTGGGATGCATTCGGTCTTAAAATACAACCTTTGAACATACACATTTTAACTATACATAACTATAGTTAAAAGAACCAAGTTCAAAAGAGTTTCATACAATTGTTGCTTGAAACTGGATAAAACTCAGTTCATGACGCAGTATCAACAGGCAGAGAGTGCAGTGTTCATCTTACTACTAAAACCCCTTTACAGGGTGTTTTCGGTACATGAAAGTCTATCGAAACCTTTTTTAGTTACCTAAAAATGTCAAACTCAGTGGTACTCTTCTGTCAACTCTAGTTGCAAAAAACAAGATGGTGATTGCCAAAAACCAAGGTGAAAGTCCAAAGGCCAAACTCAAGGGTTCAAAGCAAAAGTCCACATTAACAGCAGTCACCTTTGTGAAAGTCCTGTGATCATTTGATCCACCCCTCCTCCAATTCCATCTGACCTTCTCACTATTTAATCTACGTCAGTTGCTCTGGGTGTCAATGATGTATTCACAAAGCTTGGAGCGTCTTATTCTGTATATTAAAGCATGGTATCAAACGCCAAGAGGCACTGACCAGGCTGCAGTATTTGAAGAGTTGGGAGCGAGAACAAGTTGTTTTCCACAAAGATTGTGATCCAAGGCTTTTGTGTTTGATCACATTAGCTCTTAGGTCACTATAGGCTCATGTCATTCATCAGGATCTGCGTTGGGTCCAGACATTACTAATAAAAGCATCGCTTTCGAGATCCCACCCAGAAAAACATAAATGGAAAAATATCAAGATTTTACAGTCCTTTTGTTTCTCCGTCATCTACAACTTCGCCAGTGGCCTTGGTGTCTTCAAAAGTGAAGTGAAGCTTCAAGCGATAAGCCACGCTTTGAAGAGTGTTTCTTTCTTTCTTCAGTCTGCAAAGTTATGGAGGAAAAACAAAAACGCACAGAATCAACAATCCTGCTTTTGACTTCAAAGGTTCAAATCAAAAGCTCCTTTTGATTAATGTACGACTAGAATCACAGTCGTGAGACCCCTAGAAGTGGACGTTACTGAAGTACAGGAGTCACGTAACAAACGCGTCAACGTTTTTACACGAAGATCGGCCTCCTGGGTGATCTTCACATCCACCAGTCCACTGAGACTTCGCTCCTTAATCTACACTACCTGTTCTGGCTCACTTGAGAATTTATTAAATTGGGAATGTACAAATTATCATGCTTAACTTTCATATATATCGCTATGAACAGAGAATCAGAACCATTTTTGCCATGGATGCATTACATTTAACAATAACAACAATGAACATTTAACCATAGACAAAGTGCAACAATGGGAGGGATATTTACTATTCTACAGTAGGATATCAAAATTAAAAATTAAAATAAAGTGCACAGGCAACAGATGACAGTACTTAAGGGGAAATGTAAGTGGAGAGTGTAAAGTAAAGTGTGTTTAAATATGAGGAATGAAGGGATGTGCGGGGGAGAGACCGGTGGGGAAATAGTCTGGGGGTGACAGAGTCTATGAGAACTGGTTGTGGATGTGCACATAAATATTACCCCATAAAACGGACATAGCTGTAAACAGGTGAGACTCATTTTCAACCTGCATTCAGTTCAGACCAGATGTAGTTGTGTGAACATTGCTATTGCATTCTTCATGGGAGCAATTGTCCAGTTACTCCACAATAGCACATTGTAATGATGATGAACAGTCGTCGATGTAATTGAACACACTGAAAGCACGCAAGATCATATTAAGTGATGCATAGGCTCTAGAGGGAAAGCATGTGAGCTGTAATGTCCACCATCAGCCTCCTTGATGGGTTCATCTAGATCCATACGCTGTATAAGCGCTCCCTCTGCAAGTCCAATATTATGGCTGAGCAGCCAATGATATAGATAATATTCATTTAGTTATTCATGAATTTCATCAACTGTGAAGCGCATGACAGTGCATTTTTAACCATCCTCCATATCACAGGCTGTCCCTGTCACGGGAGACTCGGAGAGAGGACCCAAATGCAGATTGGCTCGCAGATGCGGCTGCGATGCGGCAGCGGGCACAGGGGGCAGCTGGGAGGCGGCAGCGGGCACAGGGGGCAGCTGCGAGGCGGCAGCGGGCACAGGGGGCAGCTGCGAGGCGGCAGCGGGCGGCTGCGAGGCGGCAGCGGGCACAGGGGGCGGCTGCGAGGCGGCAGCGGGCACAGGGGGCGGCTGCGAGGCGGCAGCGGGCACAGGGGGCGGCTGCGAGGCGGCAGCGGGCACAGGGGGCGGCTGCGAGGCGGCAGCGGGCACAGGGGGCGGCTGCGAGGCGGCAGCGGGCACAGGGGGCGGCTGCGAGGCGGCAGCGGGCACAGGGGGCGGCTGCGAGGCGGCAGCGGGCACAGGGGCAGAGGCCGGGTCTGGCAGCGGCGCTGGCAACGGCGCAGAGGCTGCGACCGGAGCTGGGGGAGACCGACCCGCTGTCGGAAAACCGGCATCGGGAGTTGACCGGGGCGTTGTCGGGGAAGCCGGGGTTGGCCACGGCAGGGAAGCGGCGGCCAGGGCCGAGGTTGGCCGGGACACCCCCGGGGAGTCGGCGTCTGGAGACGGCCGGACGCCAAACTGGAAGGCCGGAGTGGAGACCGCCGGGAAGGTCACCCGAGCTGCACCGTACAACCCCAGTCGTGCTGCCTTGGCCTGGAAATTAGCGAAGTCCATAGCGCTCCGCTGGATCTGATCACTCAGGACGGACAGACATTGAGCCGGCAATGCGGAGTCAACTGCTGGGTCCATGTTGGGTCTGGTCGTTCTGTCACGGGAGACTCGGAGAGAGGACCCAAATGCAGATGCGGGAAAAATAACATAGCTTTATTCCTTGCAGAACAGGCAGGAAACAAAACAGGACTCTCCAAAAACACCAAACGGAACAAAAAGCAGGAACAGGGGCGCACACAAAGTATCACACAGTACGACCAGACAAGGGAACAGAAGACACACAGGGCTTAAGTACAAGGGGAAGGTGTGGGTGATTAGACACAGGAGGAAACAATCAGACAATCAACAGACAGGAAGGGGAACAGGACACACGAGACAGGACTTCAGAATAAAACACAGAAAAAAAAAAAACCCGTGACAGTCCCGTCACTGCCACAACACACATACAACATAAAGTGGTTTTAGAAATACTTTCCTTTCAAAATACTTTATTGTGCATTTATATCCATTTCCTTGTAATACTATATTTAGTCTTTGGGAAAATGAGAGCAAAGGAAAAGGATTGCATTTCAATCAGGAGAGACTGGTTTCAGAGTTTAACAATCATTTATTACAATTGCATATTTATGAATAGTGCAAAGTCTTTGGCGATTGGACTCCATCCTGAATTAGGATAAGCAAGGGGTAGAAGAAGAAGAAGAAGAAGAAGAAGAAGAAGAAGAAGAAGAAGAAGAAGAAGAAGAAGAAGAGAGTTGCTGTAACCCGATGATGAATGAAGCAGGACTGACTGCTGACTGGCGGTGCCCGGGTGGGGGAGGGTCGCATCGGTTTGAGCTGAAATGACAACTGAAAGCCCTGAGGAGAAACTATTTAAAGTTTGACAACAACGCTGTGATTGGCTTAGGGAATTGCTCTGCCAGGCTGGTTCATTCAACATACACGCCCCCAATCAGCTGATGGAGTAGTCGCTGTGAGACTACAGACTGGCTCCTGAATGAACCGGAGAGTAAAGCTTGTCTTCCTTACTGAACTTACGCTTGAGCTTCATTTACTTGCGGGCACAAATGGGTGATGTCAAACTGTTACTGCACTTCAATTAGCGAGAGAAAACATGACACACATACTATCTTCAGCTTTGTATCGTTTCCTTTCAGTCTTCCTGACTGGAACGGCGAGTAAATGGAGCGAAAGGTCTATGACTGGAAATATTGCCACATATTTCTGCCCTGACATTGTCATAGGCAGTTGTTCTATGCTTCTACTACTACTACTACTACTAATAATAATAATATGGCTATGCTATTCCCTGATATCTAATGTAATTGAGTTAATTATCTCCTGTTGACCTGATCTTGAATCCAGAGTGTTGTAGACCACATGTCTAGCCCTTGTTGGGGATCCTTTGCAATTAGAGCACTCCAGTTTATTGTGGTATGGATTCCGATGTAGCGGGCTTGCCAGGTTTAGGCAGAGCCCTGAATGTGTACAGCCTCTGGCTTGCCCCTGATTACCTATAACACTAGATTGGCCATGGTCACCAATGGTTTCATTTAACTATGAAGGTGTCTGTCATTAAGGTCCAAGTGTCATTATGCAACACAGGGTGGTACAATGACATGCAGTTGTAGTCCATTGATGTTACACAGACTGATGTCATCCTTCTTATTTCCCTGCGAGCAGTAGGCTGGGCAGTGGAGTGTTGGGTCTTAGCTTGGCGTCCATCTGGGCTCTATCCCTCTCCACCCTGGGGCAGTCTGGTGGCGTTTGCTCCGGCCGTGGGTGTTGATCATCTCAAGGTCTGCTGTACTTCATCCCCACGCTTCCTCCTCCACTATTGATGGTGTATTATATCATGTGCCATAAGTGATGCAGTAAAAAACATAACAAAAAAACAATGAATTGAAACAATAAAATGAGTTAAATTCATGGGAGCTACCGGCCGCAGCATGTACATGTGTTGTTGCCATAGCGCTTCATTTTGCTTTCAAAGGGTGCACACAATTGATGCTTTAATTTAATTATTTTACGAATTATCTTCTAAGGGGTCCTGGACCTCTATAGAGGGTCTAAGCCTAGACTGCATGTAGGATTTCACTTTCATGAAGTGAAAATACACTGTTACAGGGATGAAAGTATGAAGACAAAAACACAGAAAACTCCCACACCAGCACTACCTGTCAATCACCCTGTAGTCCCGCCCTAAAGCGTCCCCTGCTCTATGGTCTGTTTGACTCTAAATGACCATAATGTACTAAATGAACATCATGCTGTATTGAAGAAGACTTGAAACTAGAGATTGAGACATAAACTCATACAATGCTTTACCGCGCTGGTATATATATATATGTATATAATCTTTTCTTTTCTATTCTAAACTCTTCATGGTTGCTTTGCTTATGTTTGGCTGGAGTTTCTTGTCTCCTTTACCAGCGGTCTTCTCCACTTCCTGTCTCCTCCGTCCTACTGAGCGTCACATGCTCTCCCACCACTGCCAGCTGGACAGATTATTGTCCTGGCCCTGCTCTTTAGATGATTATGGTCCACCTGAACGTCTGTGCTGTTGTTGTTGTTGTTGTTGTGTCGGTGGTGAGCAATCTCCACTGAAAGGCCAGTGTCGACTGCGGTCGGGACGATCGATACGAAGGGAGCTCGCTTGAAGGTCAGACGCTCTAATGAGAATGCTGTAATTGCGAATATTCATCTCTTGAATGCTCGCCTCTGGGATCAGGGTATCAATTACACACAGGCGCGTGGACGTGAAGCGCCCGCGCGCCTGGAGAGCGATACATGCTGCCAGGAATCCATTTAAACGCGTACACATGACATGTACAGTCAGCGTGTGGCTGGAGTGAACACAGATGTAAAGACTAAACCGGTGAGTGGGCATGTTGACCGTGATGGAAACGAGACAATGAGCCACAGAGGTCTGAGTTAAGATAACAGGACCTGGATCTGCTGTTGCTTGGTAAAAATAACCAAAAGGCACTGCTGCAGGTGCTGAGTTCTGTAGTGTTCATCCCCACTGGACGAAAAACACACAAACACACACGAACATCTGGCTTTTGTCTTCAATGGAAAATACAATCTGCATTCATTCCCGGCACAAATGACTCTGCAGTAGTCACAGGTATTTATCGACTGAAGCGGCAGTGATGGAAACCTGACACACGTGTGGAATATATGAGAATATATAGTAAACTTAAAAAGTGATCTCTGCAAATTTAGGAACATCACAGATATGTTTTCTTAATAAAAAGAAACAGCAACAACAAAAACGAACATGCATGACAAGGACATGTTCATATGAAAGCAAATTGTTTATTCTGAAGGTATTCTATGCATTTAATGTTCACTCAAGGCAACAGAAGCACGCATACATGTTGTGTGTCTCTGTTTAGACAACTCAAAGCAGGTTACGGATTCGGTCTTGCTTCAGTTCTGAAAGACTCTCAGCACACACGACTTTTTCCAATATTTGAAACAGAAATTTGTGTTTTAGAGCTTTGGGTGGGAAAAAAAAAACGTTGCCAGTGAATGTAATCTAGGCAGCAATTACTTTTCCTCTGAAACATATTTGTCCGTGCAAATGAAAAGACTCTCAGCACACATGACTGCTTACACACATTTAAAACTGATGAATCTGTTTCATACTATTGAAGTCTGCTGTAAAGGCTAAGTTGAGGATAACAAATGCTTATGAGACTGCAGATTTGATATTGTGTTTTATTTATAAATATAAAAATTGCATTATATATATATATATATATATATATATATATATATATATATATATATATATATAATACATGAATGAATGATTAAATGTGTCATTGAATTACGTGTCCCTCTACAGACGATACAGACGTTTTCTCTCCCTGCAGATTGGCTACTGGCTGCAAGTAAAAACCACTTATCACCATGATATGTGTTTATGTATTTAGTAACAGGCTGGTTTATTTACCTTCTTTATGCCACTACTACACAACGTTGTGCTCTGTAGAGACACGTTTAAACTCCTAACATTGTGCTACATGTAAGTTGGAGAGGGAGCTGCATACCCATTTCACTCACAAGGGATCGAACCACACACAACTTCAGTCCACCTAACATGTAATAATACATTTTAGGTGGATTTACGGTGATGATAATTCAAACTAAGATTGGTAATGTTGAGAAACTAGCAAGAGTTCGCTAGATAAAAAACGCTCCAACCTAAAAACACAGCCCAGTGTCGCCAACTCTTCTCCAACGAATGCAGCTGGATCCATGGACACGGTTGACTTTGTTTCCTCGTGTTTTATCAGAGCATTTGATTTATGACTGCTGTCGGGATATGAAGAGAATTTCAACAAATATAACACAAACATCTCCAACCCTAGCTTTAATCCTGCAATGTTTGACTGCTTAAAATACTGAAAAGATTGGAAACTTTCAAAAACTAAAACGTTCTGTATCTGTTTATGACATAAGAAAATAAAATGTATTTTAATACATTGACGGATGACCACACTTCTCTTGTATGTGGCCTTCTACATTGACACGCTAATAATATAGAGGCACAAACAGTATGCCATTATCTCCAAACCCGAACATCATATGTGATGCTTGTAATATATCTAAATGCTGTAAATTGTGCTCTTTAAAGTCTTTATTTCACTTTGATGTTAATATTTAATATGTCCACCCACCAAGGGTTTGTGGGCCACATTTAGGCTGTGTACCCAAATGAAACGTGTCATTGCCCTTTATTGGGGCACACTTCACAAATCTACTGCATGTTTCACAATACAAGTAAAAAGGCCCAATTCAATAATAATAATAATAATAATAATACATTTAATGTGTATAGCGCTTTAAAAGATACTCACTTTACATGGTAAACTCAAACAATAGAAGCGACAACAATGTACACAAGAGAGATGCCACGACAATAAGAAACATAGTGAACTAGCATCAAAGTAAAACGCAGATTTAAATGAGTGGCAACGCGGTTTTGAACGTGTGGAGTGATGAAGTGGTGCCATCGATGCAGAGGGAGAAGCTGTGTTTAGTGATTTGAGGCCGATGATGAGGATGGAGATCATTTAATACCGACTCGGTTTTTCCTTTAATCAGGACAAAGTACAAAATGTTCTCCAGCGCGCTGTCAGCGCTTAGTTACTTATTGAATAACTACATCTTGGAGATGCAGATATGTATTTGTGTAAATATAATGAATCCAGCTTGCATCCAGGTCTTTCTACCTGTGGAGTCGGTGCTGGCTGTGATGGATCTGGAGGAGGTACTCAGATTTAGATCTTCCATACGGGATATTTTAGAGGTCATAATCTCACCATGAAATAACAGATAACAAATAAAACCACTTCATTATATTTACACAAATACATATCTGCATACCAAATACCTAAATCCATAAATATTATTCTTGGCTACATTTTTTCTTCTTTTTAAAGGACCATTATTTATTAATCATTTAATAGTAAGTCAACACTTACGTTAAATAAATTGAATCGTTATGTTTCGGAACAGAAAGTGTATTGAAATGCCGGCGAAGGTCGCCACACCAAGATGTAGTTATTCAATAAGTAACTAAGCGCTGACAGCGCGCTGGAGAACATTTTGTACTTTGTCCTAATTAAAGGAAAAACCGAGTCGGTGTTAAATGAGTACATTGTCAAGTAATTACTTCCAACTAATTGCCTGTATAACCTCAAGTGAGTTCAGTCGGTGCAGACGAGGTCGACTGAGCGTGCCCCTATGAAACTTATCCAGAAACATAACATTGAATGTACATATAGAGTTTCCAATATTAAGTGAATCATATTTAGTTGGGAATAAACGCACCAGTACACAACTAACTCAATCCTAACTAAAATAGCTGTCCTTGAACTTTGTCTCTATTACTACCAAATCACAGAGCTCCTTCAGGACCCTTCAGCACCTGTTAAATACATCATAGTACACAACCATATCAACCAAACTTTTAATGTACAACTTGAAATGTATTGCAACATATAATACAAAACATGTCAGAGCTTAAGTGGTTTATATGCAAATTCATCAACTTTATCAACTGTAATAGACATGAAACCCTAACTTCATTTCTATGTTTCCTTTCATGCTTCATGTTGTCCCTGTCGTCCCGCTCTAGCGAAGAGGAGCGGCTGTAATTGTGCCGTCAATACCTTGTTAACATGAATGATTTCCATTGTAGGGAGAACAATGGCAGCTGATGACAGCCTGTCTGCCAGACATGAGACGTTCTGGCCGGGTCACGCTGGTCTGACACCAGTGTGGCTGGACTGGAGCGGCTGCCTTTCCATCTCTGCATGGTTCAGAGATCAGTTTGGGTTCGCATTAACATGTCATATATATTTAAAATGATATGAAATGTGCATAGTATTACGTACAAATGGATGCAAATGTGACTAGCCATTCATTTGTCATACGAGGGCAGAGAATAATGACAGACGCCATGAGATAACGGGCCGCTGGACACACATGGTAAAGGCCCCACGACTCCTCCGACACACTGTATTTATATATTATAAAGTTATACACACTGTATATTATAAAGTTATACACACTGTATATATATATATATATATATATATATATATATATATATATATATATATATATATATATATATATATATATATATCATAAAGTTATACACACTGTATATATATTATAAAGTTATACACACTGTATATATATATATATATATATATATATATATATATATATATATATATATATATATATATATATATATATATTATAAAGTTATACACACTGTATATATATTATAAAGTTATACACACTGTATAATATATATATATATATATATATATATATATTATAAAGTTATACACACTGTATAATATATATATATATACATATTATAAAGTTATACACACTGTATAATATATATATTATAAAGTTATACACACTGTAGCCTCTGTGTGCTTCTTCTGTGGCTTTGCTGTTGCTTTTCATCTCTTTGTGGCAATGTTGCACCTTTTGTGCTTATTGTGTATCTTGTTGTCTCTCCTTATAGTCGTTTTATCTCTTTGCAGTCATGTTTTGTCTATTTGTGGCCATTTTGTTTCTTTTGTGTCTCTTCATAGTTGTGTTGTGTCTCTGTAGGTGTGTGGGTCTATTTGTGGTCATTCTTACCTTTTGTAGTTATTTTGTGTCGTATTCTTTTGTCTTTTATGAAGCTGCTGACTTTGTAGTTTAATGTTGGTCTGTGGTGTTGTTGTGTCTCTTTGTAGTTTAATGTTGGTCTGTGGTGTTGTTGTGTCTCTTTGTAGTTGTTTAATGTTGGTCTGTGGTGTTGTTGTGTCTCTTTGTAGTTTAATGTTGGTCTGTGGTGTTGTTGTGTCTCTTTGTAGTTTAATGTTGGTCTGTGGTGTTGTTGTGTCTCTTTGTAGTTGTTTAATGTTGGTCTGTGGTGTTGTTGTGTCTCTTTGTAGTTTAATGTTGGTATGTGGTGTTGTTGTGTCTCTTTGTAGTTTAATGTTGGTCTGTGGTGTTGTTGTGTCTCTTTGTAGTTTAATGTTGGTATGTGGTGTTGTTGTGTCTCTTTGTAGTTTAATGTTGGTCTGTGGTGTTGTTGTGTCTCTTTGTAGTTTCTTGTTGTCTTTGTGGTGTTGTTGTGTCTCTTTGTAGTTGTTTAATGTTGGTCTGTGGTGTTGTTGTGTCTCTTTGTAGTTTAATGTTGGTCTGTGGTGTTGTTGTGTCTCTTTGTAGTTTCTTGTTGTCTTTGTGGTGTTGTTGTGTCTCTTTGTAGTTTCTTGTTGTCTTTGTGGTGTTGTTGTGTCTCTTTGTAGTTTAATGTTGGTCTGTGGTGTTGTTGTGTCTCTTTGTAGTTTCGTGTTGTCTTTGTGGTGTTGTTGTGTCTCTTTGTAGTTTAATGTTGGTCTGTGGTGTTGTTGTGTCTCTTTGTAGTTTAATGTTGGTCTGTGGTGTTGTTGTGTCTCTTTGTAGTTGTTTAATGTTGGTATGTGGTGTTGTTGTGTCTCTTTGTAGTTTAATGTTGGTCTGTGGTGTTGTTGTGTCTCTTTGTAGTTGTTTAATGTTGGTCTGTGGTGTTGTTGTGTCTCTTTGTAGTTTAATGTTGGTATGTGGTGTTGTTGTGTCTCTTTGTAGTTTAATGTTGGTCTGTGGTGTTGTTGTGTCTCTTTGTAGTTTAATGTTGGTATGTGGTGTTGTTGTGTCTCTTTGTAGTTTAATGTTGGTCTGTGGTGTTGTTGTGTCTCTTTGTAGTTTCTTGTTGTCTTTGTGGTGTTGTTGTGTCTCTTTGTAGTTGTTTAATGTTGGTCTGTGGTGTTGTTGTGTCTCTTTGTAGTTTAATGTTGGTCTGTGGTGTTGTTGTGTCTCTTTGTAGTTTCTTGTTGTCTTTGTGGTGTTGTTGTGTCTCTTTGTAGTTTCTTGTTGTCTTTGTGGTGTTGTTGTGTCTCTTTGTAGTTTAATGTTGGTCTGTGGTGTTGTTGTGTCTCTTTGTAGTTTCGTGTTGTCTTTGTGGTGTTGTTGTGTCTCTTTGTAGTTTAATGTTGGTCTGTGGTGTTGTTGTGTCTCTTTGTAGTTTCTTGTTGTCTTTGTGGTGTTGTTGTATCTCTTTGTAGTTGTTTAATGTTGGTCTGTGGTGTTGTTGTGTCTCTTTGTAGTTTAACGTTGGTCTGTGGTGTTGTTGTGTCTCTTTGTAGTTTAATGTTGGTCTGTGGTGTTGTTGTGTCTCTTTGTAGTTTCTTGTTGTCTTTGTGGTGTTGTTGTATCTCTTTGTAGTTGTTTAATGTTGGTCTGTGGTGTTGTTGTGTCTCTTTGTAGTTTAATGTTGGTCTGTGGTGTTGTTGTGTCTCTTTGTAGTTTAATGTTGGTCTGTGGTGTTGTTGTGTCTCTTTGTAGTTTAATGTTGGTCTGTGGTGTTGTTGTGTCTCTTTGTAGTTTCGTGTTGTCTTTGTGGTGTAAGGAATCTCGGAGTTATTTTTGAACAGGACCTATCCTTTGGCTCCCACGTGAAACAGATCTCAAGGACTGCCTTTTTTCACCTACGGAACATCTCAAAGATCCGGCACATCCTGTCTCAAAGCGATGCAGAAACATTGATCCACGCATTTGTTACTTCAAGACTGGATTACTGTAACTCCGTATTATCAGGCTGCTCCGGAAAGTCCCTTGGGTCTCTCCAGCTGATCCAGAATGCTGCAGCTCGTGTACTAACAAGGACTCGGAAGAGAGATCACATTACTCAGTGGTGTATAGTAACGAAGTAGAAATACTTCGTTACTGTACTTAAGTAGTTTTTGGGGATATCTGTACTCTACTTTACTATTTATATTTCTGTTTACTTTTACTTTTACTTCACTACATTTTGCAAAGAAAAATGATACTTTTACTCCGATACATTTCTCCTGAAACCTTCGTTACTCGCTACAAAATCAAATCTATCTTTAGAAAAAGAAGAAAAAACACATCCGGGACTGTGGTGGAACACAGACTCCACCAAGCAGGTTTTGCGAATCACAATGTTTTGCATTTTCCCTCTACATCCTCTAGCGCTCCCAAACCTTTATGCGTCACGGACCGGTTACGTGAAGACAATATTTTCACGGACCGGGTCCGACCTCGGAAAGACGGGAGACAACGACACCCAACGTGTGTTCGTTATGTCCAGTCTACTGACTCTACTCCTAACTAAACCTTTAGTCCAGTCTACTGACTCTACTGCTAACTAAACCTTTAGTCCAGTCTACTGACTCTACTGCTAACTAAACCTTTAGTCCAGTCTACTGACTCTACTGCTAACTAAACCTTTAGTCCAGTCTACTGACTCTACTCCTAACTAAACCTTTAGTCCAGTCTACTGACTCTACTGCTAACTAAACCTTTAGTCCAGTCTACTGACTCTACTGCTAACTAAACCTTTAGTCCAGTCTACTGACTCTACTGCTAACTAAACCTTTAGTCCAGTCTACTGACTCTACTGCTAACTAAACCTTTAGTCCAGTCTACTGCTTAACTTATAACGCGCTGCACAGAGACAGGATGTTGAAATGGAAGCAGGTTTTCATGCTTTTTTGGCGATCTCAGGATACTCTGCCTTGGTTTCCAGATCACCGACAGAGTTGTAACAGACTTACGTTTCATTTTTAGAGTAACGTAACATCTTGACATGTGTCAAGAGATTCCGTCTGAGGTTACCACAGACGGATGTATGCGGTCATTTTTCACAATAAAACATCTTTCCGGCCTTGATTTTTTATTTTATTTAATTGAAATGTTTCATTCATTCTTTCTGTGGCCCGGTACCAAGAGACCCGCAGACCGGTACCAAGAGACCCACAGACCGGTACCAAGAGACCCACAGACCGGTACCAAGAGACCCACGGCGGGCGGAATGAGCATACTTATAACCACACTGTTACAAGTCCTTCATAGTGTCATATTGCTTTTTGGAGAATTATGATGATAAGTTCATAGTAGATGCAAAAGTATACTTAGGTACAATATATTATGTTGAACATAATATATATGGATGGATCACAGCCAACCCAGTTATTGTATCAACACAACTCCTTGTCCTTGGTCACGGTGACCACAGCACTTAAAAGAATAAACTTCATAATTCTAAAAATTCTGACCCTTTGCTTTTTTATTAAAAGCATGTACTTGTACTTTTACTTTCAATACTTAAGTACATTTTATATCAGAAAAATACTTTTGATACTTAAGTACAGAAAATATCAGATACTTTAAGACTTTTACTCAAGTAATATTTTAATAGGTGACTTTTACTTTTACTGGAGTAATTTTCCAGTAAGGCATCTTTACTTTTACTCAAGTACGGCTTTTGGATACTTTATACACCACTGACATTACTCCTGTACTAGCTGCTCTCCACTGGCTTCCTGTAAGATCGAGAATCATATTTAAAATCCTCCTCCTCACCTATAAAGCCTTAGCTGGTGATGCACCATCATATCTTAAAGAGCTCATAGTACCATATTACCCCACTAGAGCGTTACGCTCACTGAATGCAGGGTTACTTGTGGTTCCCAGAGTCTTAAAAAGTAGGTTGGGGGCTAGAGCTTTCAGTTATCGGGCTCCTCTTCTGTGGAATCAGCTTCCACTTTCAGTCCGGGGGGCAGACACAGTCACCTCATTTAAGAGTAGACTTAAGACTTTCCTCTTTGATAGCGCTTATACTTAGGGCTGTTTCAGGCTTATAGTTAGGGCTGGCTCAGGTTTGCCCTGGTCCAGCCCCTAGATATGCTGCTATAGGCCTAGACTGCTGGGGGACATCTTAGGATACACTGAGCTCCTCTTCTCTTCCTCTTTCGCTCCTCTTCTCTTCCTCTTTCACTCCTCCTCTCCTCTTCTTTCTCTCCATCTGGATAAACTATTGTCTCTTCAATGCACATTACTAACTCTACTTTCTTTTTCCATGGATTCATGGCTGCCTGGAACCGGTCCTACCCCGGGTCCTGCCCCCTGCCATGGATTCATGGCTGCCTGGAACCGGTCCTGCCTGCTGCCATGGCCCTGCTGATGGAACCGGCCTGGAACCGGTCCTACCTGCTGCCATGGCCCTTCTGATGCCCCCCTCCTCTCTACCGCCTTCTGCTTCATGGATTATCAGGATCATGGACCATGCCTAATCCTCATTATATGAATAATTTCTGTCATATTCATTGAATGTGCTGTAACTACGCTATTCATTCTGGCCACATGACATCTATTGCTTCTGTCCATCCGGGGAGAGGGATCCTCCTCTGTTGCTCTCCCTCAGGTTTCTTCCCTTTTTTCCCTGTGAAAGGGTTTTTACTATCTTTTTAGAGGAGTTTTTCCTGATCCGATGTGAGGTCCTGGGACAGGATGTTATGTGTACAGATTGTAAAGCCCTCCGAGGCAAACTTGTATTTGTGATGTTGGGCTATATAAAATAAACTGAATTGAATTAAATTGAATTGTTGTGTCTCTTTGTAGTTTCTTGTTGTCTCTGTGGTGTTGTTGTGTCTCTTTGTAGTTTCGTGTTGTCTTTGTGGTGTTGTTGTGTCTCTTTGTAGTTTCGTGTTGTCTTTGTGGTGTTGTTGTGTCTCTTTGTAGTTTTGTGTTGTCTTTGTGGTGTTGTTGTGTCTCTTTGTAGTTTTGTGTTGTCTTTGTGGTGTTGTTGTGTCTCTTTGTAGTTTCTTGTTGTCTTTGTGGTCATGTTGAGTCCCTTCCTGGTTGCTTCATGTCTCTTTATCGTGTTGTAGCTGCAGCCAGAGGCGGCCTGACATGTTCAGCCTGTTCAGTAATCCATTCACGCATACTCTGTGTTTTATGAAAATATTATCTAAATCCAATGCTTACCTCAGCCAACATATTCAATTTTTCTACAGTTTGTCAGACAAAATGTTGAATTAAACTGAACTACAAAATGTCCACAGACCACATTTCTCAGTTGACACAACCCCTGGTCATTAAATGAGATTATTTAGGATTATTTGGCATTTAACAGGATGTTACTTAGCTATGAAATGTATGAATTTAATCAACATTAATTTGAAAGAAACATTATTTTATACGCTGAACCCAGTTATTGGGCAGGAAATTCCTATGAATGTATTTCTTGTGTTTTAATGTTTTATTTTATTGAAAAACAACTGCCAAACAGGGCGGTACAAAATACAATTCTAAAGTTCCGGTTGAGCTACATTCGGGGTGGCGCTCGCGAGAAAAACATTAAAATGCGTTAATGGCGTTAATAACATTGACGGCGTTAAAATTGGTTTCCGTTAACGCCGGTAATAACGCGCTAATATGACAGCACTAGAATTTTCACAACTTTTTCGCCTGACTTTACTCGCTCGACTTTATGTGGTTAATTCACTTTTTCGCTGAGAAAGGGGGCGGGGCTTATCTCCGTGGCTTTACTCTGCGAAAACATTTACCATTTCCGCCATCCACCATGTAAATAACCACTAGTTCTGCTTTATACTTGTTGAGGAAGTCCCACACACGTCGGAACATCAGACGCCCCGTGTCTGGGTTCATAATATTATCCGTAGTCGTGTCTGGGTTCATGATATTATCCGTAGTCGTGTCTGGGTTCATGATATTATCCGTAGTCGTGTCTGGGTTCATGATATTATCCGTAGTCGTGTCTGGGTTCATAATATTATCCGTAGTCGTGTCTGGGTTCATAATATTGTTCATATTGTTCTTTTTCCATGGATTCATGGCTGCCTGGAACCGGTCCTGCCTGCTTCCATGGCCCTGCTGATGGAACCGGCCTGGAACCGGTCCTGCCTGCTTCCATGGTCCTGCTGATGGAACCGGCCTGGAACCGGTCCTGCCTGCTGCCATGGTCCTGCTGATGCCCCCCCTCCTCTCTACCGCCTTCTGCTTCATGGATCGTGGATTATCTGGATCATGGACCATGCCTACTACTCATTATATGAATAATTTCTGTCATATTCAATGAATGTGCTGTAACTACGGTATTCATTCTGGCCACATGACATCTATTGCTTCTGTCCATCCGGGGAGAGGGATCCTCCTCTGTTGCTCTCCCTCAGGTTTCTTCCCCTTTTTTCCCTGTGAAAGGGTTTTTACTATCTTTTTAGGGGAGTTTTTCCTGATCCGATGTGAGGTCCCGGGACAGGATGTTATGTGTACAGATTGTAAAGCCCTCCGAGGCAAACTTGTATTTGTGACGTTGGGCTATATAAAATAAACTGAATTGAATTGAATTGAATCGTTCTGAAAAACCGAAGGGAAACCCTAGCAGTCTTGAACCTTTTCGGCAACATGGCAATATATTTATATATATTTATATACTGTATGATGATGAATTCAGCCTCAAAGTACCAGTCTCCTCCCCTTTACCTCCATGTGTTAATGACTTTTAAGGTGAAGTATCATAGTACTTTACAATTGATGTTTACTTACTGGCATAAAGCATGATATGAATGTTCTACATACAAGTATAATGCAGTACAGCTGTGTAATTATAATACATTATAATACACTAAACAGTGAGTGAGCAGCAAGCAGAGCATTAGTAACAGTTGGAGGAGTTTCTGGAGACCAAAGCAGAGCTGAAAGGAGAGCGACTACTGGACTAACATTCATTCATTCGGTTTATTTTATACAGCCCAACATCACAAACACAAATTATCCTCGGAGGGCTTTACAGTCTGTACACATAACATCGCTGTCCCGGGACCTCACATCGGATCAGGGAAATTCCTCAGGTGGAATCAAACACAACGCCAAAATAATTCTAAAGTTGCTTTGCAACGGGTTGACGTGTAACAAGCAACTGTTAGCTCACTCGTTCACTGTCTGAGGTTGAGACTTCTTAAGCTCTCGGGGCTGCAGAAAGCAGTCATTGAAGGCATCAGCAGACATGTGATCATATCCACATACATGCTGCTAAAGTTAACCCCGTGCTCCTCGTCATAGTCCAAGCCAAACCGCTTCAGTCCCATTAGCTCTTGGTAGCATTGGTCAGCAGCCGGCTTCTTCATTCAACTGCTTAAAAATATGTAGCCGATCTCCATAACTCTGCTGCTAGAGAGAGAGAGAGAGAGAGAGAGAGAGAGAGAGAGACACACACAAAGTGAATAAAGGCAAAATGAAAACAATAAATCTGGATGCAGAGCCAGAGTGTGATATCGTGTGGATTCCCCACTATTCAGACGTGAGTAACGGTCGGTGTTTTCTATTGATGAGGAGTGTGTGTGCTGGTTGCTTTCTCATTCAGCTGAACACAGAGAGCGAGAGAGAGAGAGAGAGAGAGAGAGAGAGAGAGAGAGAGAGAGAGAACGTCATAAAGAGGGGAAAAACAAAGTCTTACAGCATTCATTGTTTCAAGACTTTGTCACGAGACTTTTACAATGTTAATTACACTCAGAGACGCTTAACTTCAACCATTTTGGTCACTTCCTCTAGTAAGTAATTACAGTTCCTGTGTGTTAAGACAGGGGGACATTGTGTGTGTGTGTGTGTGTGTGTGTGTGTGTGTGTGTGTGTGTGTGTGTGTGTGTGTGTGTGTGTGCGTGTGCGTGCGTGCGTGCGTGCGTGCGTGCGTGCGTGCGTGTGTGTGTGTGTGTGTTTGAGTGTCCATACGTGTGCATTTCACACACGCTTCGCAATTAATTTTCTGTGATTTCCTACCAGTCCTTTTCGCCGGCTTTTTAAATGTCAGCTCCGCTATGATTGACATGCAAATGTGTGTCTGCAGAGGCGCTAAATGGAAAAGGCAGGTTGAGGAAACCAGATAAGGGCATTGTTTCCCCGCTACAGGCTCAGGGAGCGGAGCAGGGGTTCACCGGGATTAACCCCCGCCATGCCACCCCACCATGCCCAGGGGTTAGAAACAAGACACTGATTGCTGGCCTTTAATTGTTGGGCCCAGCAGTTCTGATTGGGGTTCCTCCCAGTTTGAGTCAACAGATTCGGGTGGGGGGGCAGTCACTAACCACCCATGCCTCAAGCCGGGGGCACGTGATTTCTTCATTTTCAATTGTTGTTCATTTTAATTCTAAGTATGATTTGACAAAATAACTATTTCAATTTCCTTTTGTGGGCTTTATTAATTCTACACTTGCTTTAGGCTATTTCATTACACATCGAAAATGTCAAAACATAAACAGCAGTACAGTAGCACTGGGGCTTGTATCCAAGCAACTCATTTAAGAGGAAATCCACAACATTATTGGTAAAATATATGAATGTCTAATGGTGTGTGTGTGTGTGTGTGTGTGTGTGTGTGTGTGTCCAGGAAACACAGCGACCAATCAGTGCGTTGTACTATCTATGCTGGATGAAGTGCTACACTTCTTAATGGAATAGTTTTACCTCATGTGATGCTACTTCCTGTCTATCACGAAGATGAAACTGGTATGATCCAGATAAGCACCCACAACTTATGCTTCATGCCAATATATATTTGTGGTAAAATAGCAAAGTAGACTCCATTTAATCGAGTACTGTACTTCATTTCAATTTCGAGGTACTCTTATTGTAGTATTTGGTTTGTGTATTTCTATGTTGTGACTTTATACTTCTACTTTATATTCGATGCCTTACACAACAGATTGAACCTTTTGTTTCTTTTCTTTAGTGTTCACAGTTCAACTGACTACAACAGTAAAGGCCAGTCTGATCCAGGCAGTCGCCTCCGGCAGAACAAGTGGACAGCCATGGACGAGTAGCTTTGCTGTATTTGAGCTCTGGGAGTCCGTCTGGGAGGATCTCCAGCCACTCAAGCCACTACTGGAGGCTTTGAGCCCGACGACATGGCAGTGGAGGCCCCTGGGAGCCAGCGGCAGCACCTCAGACTCTGGGTCATGGTCCCGCCGGGTGGGGACAGATGTGCAGATCAGTTTCTGCAGAGAAACTGGTCACACCTCATAAGGAGGTACCATGCACCTCATGACCAGCAGCACGGCTCTGCACAGGGATGTAGAGACGACGCCCGCCTGTCCACTTAGAATGTGTAGAAGTGTGGTGCACACTTTAAAGCATGTTTGTTATTTAACATTTGCACAAACACAATGCAAGGCTTGCACACACACTTTTGTTGTTTTTGTTTTTGACATTTTCATATGTCTGTAGTTATTGTTAAAGTTTATTATGTGTTATATATGAGCTTTTTCATCTCTCCTCAGAAAAGTTGATACTTCTATTGTTCATATTGATATAAATGGGCATGTACTACTACTACTAGTACTACTACTTTGACAAAACACTTTAGCATCTCATCTTTTATTTATAATATATTCTGAATGCTAAGAAATCCCATTCATAATGTTTCAAAAACGTGTAAATATGCTCCTGTTTAGCACAGTAATCCTTTTAACTTCCACGTTTCAGCTGAGGAAATGTGTTTTGCTCTTAAGTGGAGATAAAGTAAACAATACAATCTCCATGATGTAATGTGAGGTTTACTGGACTGTTTATTATTATTACTTTTAACGTGTATTACATTCTGAAAGTCAGAGGATGCTGTGTGTGTTGTCTTGTGTTGCGTTTGGTTTACATTTGCTTCCCCCAAATTGGAAATGTTGAACCATTTATCACAAAGTTTGGGTTTCCCATTTGGAAGCTGAAGCTCTCTCCGGCCCGTGTGTTCTCACAGTGGAAAACATGTTGGATGTGCTGTCTGCTCGAAATGCCATTTAAAACACGTGCTTGTCATTTTGTTCTTCTGATATTCTGAATGAAAACAATTTGAAAACAGAATGGGCAGCAATAGTCAAGAAAAAATCAAATGTTCCCGTGCTTATCCACACCTGGATATTACTGAAATGAAATGACATCATGTGTAGAAACCCTGAAAAAACAGAGGAATGAAAACGCGTAAAATATAATCATGGACACCAAACAATGTATACAATATAATAATAACAATCACATTCCTTCATCTGACCTTATTAAAAATCAAATATGTGGGAAGTATTGAAGTGCATGGTGACCTTTCCCTTTGACGCTAAATTGAGCTTGCACAGAAATTACCATAAAGCATTGTTATTAGAAATATTGTTTTTACATATGTTATAGGGACAATGCATGAACAGATATGGTATGCAGGTGTTTCATACATTATCCCGCATTGCTGACCTGAAAAATAATACAATAATTCAAAAACCTTGACATGCAGAATAATCGAAGAATCAAGCCCAATTAAGATCTCGAGGCTGCCAGTGGAAATTAATTGAATTGAATTAACAGAGGAGACACGTATTATATGGAGAAACTCTAATGCATGACCTAAGAAATACAGTTAATTGTCAAAATTATTATAATTTTTACTTTTTACTTTACTCCAATATGTTGATTGCATGTGAAACCGTTTTGAATGGATTCATGATGTGACGCTAACTGTGATCCTGCTGGAAGGGAACAATGACAGGAAAGCCTCTCAATGCTTTGGACAACAATAACTCACTAACATTTATCTGTTGACAGATCGTTGTAGTGAGAGTGATAATATCTTTGAGGCGGACCCATTTAACAACAGATTTATTTTTTGTACATGATATGACAACACATTCTCACTCCCAACGGCAGCTTGGTCAGAGGCCCATGCGTTCACACTTTTGATCCTCTATGTACCTCTATGTACCTCTCCTTCAAAATAAAGGTCTGTTTACACAGCAAACAACTTGGTTAGGTTCAGGCAGTGGCGGACCGTGGATTTTCTACATGCGAATTCAGTGCCTCAGCTGTCACCTACTGTACCGGAGTGTGCAGATTCAGGGTGCTGCTGCTGAGAGGATCCGTGTCTCTGTGAGGAATCACACTTACAGAACCCTAGCAGGCCGTCACCATGTAGTTTAACCCGCTTTTCTACCATAGAGAAACAGAGGTGAAATCTGATTGGATAAGACATCTGCTTAACAGCTGCCAAGACAGGAGCTGTGCAATGAGAAAATAAGCTAATAGGGAAAAATCATTATAATACATGTAGTGTATTTGTGAAAAACAATTAAATTATAAAATAGATATAACTTTGAATTATAAAATAAAATAAAAAAATCATAAAATAGCCATAACTTTGTGATTCTGTTTAGGCCAGCAGAGAAGGCTTAGAAGGCCCTGACGGCCTGCTACTGGTTTAGGTAACACAACTCCTTGGCCAGTTTTAGGAAACCATTGTGGTTTGGGTTAAATAATGATGTTTGTTAAATGAATCAGAATCAGTAACCGTTTATTTTCCAGGAATGTTTTCACAAACGAGGATTTTTTCTTGCCGTAAGGTGCATACATTAGACATGAGACGTTAGACGAGACAAACAACGATCAACAATCAATGACAACAACAGTGCAATGGGTATTAAATTAAGTATAAGATAAAGTGCTCAGACAAACAGATAATGTTAATGTAAGTGTATGTTAAAGTGACATGTGTGTTTAAGTTAAAGTGTATGTTAAGTGATATAAGTGTTTAAATATGAAGTGTGCAGGAGAGTGACCGGTAAGAAGAAAGAAAAGAAGAGGAAAGAAAAGAAAGAAAAATAGTCCTGGGGGTGACAGAGTCAGTCAGTGGGGGACCCGGGCTCTGTTGATGAGCCCGACTGCCGACGGGAAAAAACTGTTAGTGTGGTGTGAGGTCTTGGTCCTGATGGACTGTGAGGTCTTGGTCCTGATGGAGCGTGAGGTCTTGGTCCTGATGGACCTCAGCCTCCTGCCAGAGGGGAGGGACTCCAACAGGATATGTCCAGGGTGAGAGGGGTCAGCTGCAATCTTCCTAGCTCGCCTCAGAGTCCTGGAGGCGAACAAGTCCTGGAGGGACGACAGATTTTAGCCAATCACCTCTCAGCAGAGCGGATGATGCGCTGCAGCCTGGCCTTGTCCTTGGCAGTGGCTGCGGTGTGCCAGACAGTGATGGAGGAGCAGAGGATGGACTCAACGATGGCAGTGTGGAATTGCACCATCATCAGGTTGAACTTCTTCAGCTGCCTCAGGAAGAACATCCTCTGCTGGGCCTTCTTGGCGATGGAGCTGATGTTCAGTTCCCACTTGAGGTCCTGGGAAATGATGGAGCCCAGGAAGCGGAAGGACTCCACAGCGTCGACGGAGGAGTCACACAGGGTGAGAGGGTTAGGGTTAACCCATGGTGAAGCAGGCTACATTACGTCAGCAACGTATCTTTGTCACTTACCATCGCGTAACTTGAAATAAGTCACTGTTCACTTTTGGTTTCACACAAGACACGATGACTACGTGACGATGATTACGTCACGGTGGCAATGACTACGTCCTTGTGATATATAGAGCCTGTGTTGATGCCACGTAACCTGACTTCCTCCTTCTCCTACGCCATAGCCCCGGCCACGTAGAGCATCATTATTTGACACATGCGGCCGTTGACCGAGATGCCTTATAGAAGGTGTTGGGAGTGAGAACGTGGACATGACAGACTGCTAGTTCTAATCCTGGCTGCGAGCATCACTTGTCAAAGCCTGTACTGCATGCTTACAATCAAAATGTAGTCAGTTCTGGCTTCACACATTATGGAAGTGTATTAACAAGGAGGCAAGCACACACACACACACACACACACACACACACACACACACACACACACACACACACACACACACACACACACACACACACACACACACACACAGAGAGACTGGCTCTCACAGAAAAGAAGAAAAAGAAAGAAAGTCTTGCACTTTGAGTTGGACCTGAAAGTGCTGGTTCGATAGCAGATGTTGAGAGTGCAGCTCGGCTAAGAGGCTTTTCATTGATCTGACTGCCGCATCTTGAAAGAAAGCAGAAATATGTTGATGTTAGCTTCAGAGGGGGGAGAGCAGAAAAGACAGAACAAGCTGGGGTGGTGAAAGAAGAGCTGGAGAGGAGACAGGCAGAGTAAAACCAGGAGTGAGTTCTGTCTGTTAGTCTAAGCAAAATGACTTTTACAAGAAGTTAGTCACTTCTCCGCTGTCTCTGATTCTAAAGGTATCCAGTAAACTGTTAATCTAAGACGCCATTGAGCCCACCAGCTGGAAGTCTGACCAATCAGCAAACTACGAGGAGCATTGAGATAACTACTTGACTCGCGGCCTCACATGAAAAATGTGTGAAGAACTAATTAAAGTAGGTGTTGTAGATGTAAAAAGAATCCAGAGCCTGTTTCACACCTTAAAATGATCCTGAAAGCGAGATAATGAAGGAGAAATGTGACATTTTCTTGTTAGTTGCCATGTTTTGTCACAAGACATCAGAACCGAGTCGGACTGGAAGCGGTGCTTCACCTGCAGGAAAGACAGACAGCAAGATGCACTATTGTATTTGTGACAGTGAAGTTCCACACACAGCAACACGAGTAACCTCTTCAAGCGGTTAGAAAAGGACAGAAGGAGGCTCAGTATATGAAATATTCTGGACTATTTAATTCTACTCATATTTGACTGCAATGATTTATTGATTGACTAACTGTACAATGTGGTTTCCTTCAGTGGATGAAATGCACTTTGTCAACCCAAACAATGTCTTCAAGAAAAATCTCTTCAAAGATCACTTCAAAGCCAGTCCCAAGACCCAGGCCCCTAACGCCTTAAATCTGAACCCTCAGGACCTTCACTGATGTCATCTGGTAACTGGTTGAGTGTGAGAGACGTCAGGGCTTGAAATGGTGTGAATACAAATGGGAGAGCACTTTGCTGCAACATATCACGTTACCCTGACAACGTAAAAAAATGTAATGTACAATTTTGGGTACTCCCTGATTTGATCGTCTTCCAGGCTTTACCTCACGAGATGAGAGGTAACAAAATTATGAATAATCTGTGTCAAATCATTTCTGCTTGCATGTTTGTATGTCCCTGTAATCCTTTATGATTCAGTGTAACATTAATATACCAGGCTGAACACGCATGTGCCATCCTCTTTTCTTTTTCGGGAAGTCTCCGGCTTCTCCTGGTGAACCTTTGTTTAACGTCACGTTGATATGAATCAGACAAAGTCTGCAGAAATACAGACTTCTGGAAAGTAAAGGGCTCAAAAGGTCTGCGGGAGATCCCTCAAACATCGAGGATCAGACCGGTGGACAGAACTCAACACTCAGACTTTACGGGAGCGCCTCAAAGTCCGTGGATTGGGCCCACGTTTAACCACAGCAGTAGTCTCCTCATCTTCTCCCTCAAGACTTCAGCCACAACTCTCTTGTAATGTTCATCAAATGGACAAAGTGTAATTAAAAAGTTTGACAATGTTCAGAAATATGTGTATTCACTTTTTTTGCCAAGAGGAGAATGCAATGCGCTACCTGACGTAAACTCATCGGGGCGCAGATGTAAACAAAATGGAGACTGAAAGGTGCAACAACTTCCTGTATAATGAACAAAGCAAACACAGAAGGCTAAACGAGTCTGGAAGACAAGTGGTTGGGGAGATTGGATCAACGCGGGTTGTCTATTATATATATTATTACCGATGAGGTGAGGTTAAGCACCTTTCAGCTCCACGGACAGCTCCTCAGCGGACAACCTTTTTTTCTTTCGTCTCCTAAAAGCCAACAAATCATAGGATGTTAACCTCAAACACTGGTGTAATAATACTAGTCTTATTATTACAAACACAAGGAATGCATTGGTGCAACATCATTATTGATTGTCAGATACCTCTGACAACTAAACACAAGGTAAAAGCACAAGCTGTTCTTGATCTCCGGGTATGAATAATATAAAACGCTACCTACAATTATGGTGAAGAGAAATGCCTCCTGCAGGTTGAATGATGACTTCAAGAAGAGCCTCACAGGATTTAACATTATATTTGGGGCTACACTTAGAACAATCCTTCAGCCCCGGCAAAATTACCAGGCGACTTCCCCGAAGCCGGCATGTAAGCGGGTAGGCCTGTGTGTGCCCGGCGTCACCCATTACATATGTTGGTGTTTCGGAACAATGGGCAGTCCAGTTCTCAACACCATGAGCCCAAAAAAGGTCCCGTTGGAACAAACGGCATGCTCATGCCTTCCATGCATGAGCATGCTGGCAAAACTGAAATAGTTTTCTTTTCTTTTTTACCTGTCGATACGGCTGTTAGAATGGGACATGCCACTCATCAGCCGTCTGCTAAATGACACCTGTGAGACTAGCTAAGCAGTTTACCTGTGAAGTCATTTCATATCCTGGAGCCGGTCCTGCTGATGTCCCTCCTTCTGCTTCATGGATCATGGACCATGCCTACTACTCATTATATGAATAATGTCTGTCATATTCATGTAATGTGCTGTAACTCTGTTAGTTATTCATTCTGGTCACATGACATCTATTGCTTCTGTCTTCCTGTTTTCCCCATGAACCGAAAACCCCCATACAAGCCGAAAACCCCCCACGCCATGAACGACCTCCGCCTAGCAGACGAGCTGAACGAGTTCTACTGTCGCTTTGAAAGACAATGGAGCAGTCCTGACGCCACGCCCCACAGGCCCATCAACCAGCCACAGACCATCTTCTCCCCCTCCCCCAGCCCATCGGAGGCTCACGCCTCCCCAGCGACGATCCTCACTATTCTGGAGAGGGACGTCAACAGGCTCTTCAAAAAGCAGAACCCCCGCAAAGCAGCGGGCCCGGACTCTGTCTCCCCCTCCACCCTGAAGCACTGTGCTGATCAGCTGTCCCCGGTGTTCACTGAGATCTTCAACACCTCCCTGGAGACATGCCACGTGCCAGCCTGCTACAAGGCCTCCACCATCATCCCCGTCCCCAAGACACCCAGGATCACAGGACTCAATGACTACAGGCCCGTCGCCCTGACCTCTGTGGTCAGTCTTTTGAGCGCCTGGTCCTGTCCCACCTCAAAACCCTGACTGACCCACTCCTGGACCCTCTGCAGTTCGCCTACAGGGCCAACAGGTCTGTAGACGATGCTGTCAACATGGCCCTCCACTACATCCTCCAGCATCTGGACTCCCCAGGAACCTACGCCAGGATCCTGTTCGTGGACTTCAGCTCTGCCTTCAACACCATCATCCCATCTCTGCTGCAGGACAAGCTCTCCCAGCTGCACGTGCCCGACTCCACCTGCAGGTGGATCACAGACTTCCTGACTGACAGGAAGCAGCACGTGAGGCTGGGGAAACACGTCTCAGGCTCTCGGACCACCAGCACCGGTTCCCCCCAAGGCTGCGTTCTTTCCCCTCTGCTCTTCTCGCTGTAGACCAACAGCTGCACCTCCAGTCACCAGTCCGTCAAGCTCCTGAAGTTCGCGGATGACACCACCCTCATTGGACTCATCTCTGGTGGGGACGAGTCCGCCTACAGGTGGGAGACTGACCACCTGGAGACCTGGTGCAGCCAGAACAACCTGGAGCTCAACGCTCTGAAGACAGTGGAGATGGTTGTGGACTTCAGGAAGAACGCAGCCCCACCCGCCCCTCTCATCCTGTGTGACTCCCCCGTCGACGCTGTGGAGTCCTTCCGCTTCCTGGGCTCCATCATTTCCCAGGACCTCAAGTGGGAACTGAACATCAGCTCCATCGCCAAGAAGGCCCAGCAGAGGATGTTCTTCCTGAGGCAGCTGAAGAAGTTCAACCTGCCGATGAAAATGATGGTGCACTTCTACACTGCCATCGTTGAGTCCATCCTCTGCTCCTCCATCACCGTCTGGCACACCGCAGCCACTGCCAAGGACAAGGCCAGGCTGCAGCGCATCATCCGCTCTGCTGAGAGGTGATTGGCTGTAATCTGCCGTCCCTCCAGGACTTGTTCGCCTCCAGGACTCTGAGGCGAGCTAGGAAGATTGCAGCTGACCCCTCTCACCCTGGACATATCCTGTTGGAGTCCCTCCCCTCTGGCAGGAGGCTGAGGTCCATCAGGACCAAGACCTCACGCCACACAAACAGTATCTTCCCGTCGGCAGTCGGGCTCATCAACAGGGCTCGGGTCCCCCACTGACTGTCTCTGTCACCCCCAGCTATTTTAATTTTTAATTTTAACTCTTAATTTTTATTTTTATTTTCATTTTCTCTTCTTTATTTTTATTTCTCTTTACCATTCACTCCTCTGCACACCGCATACTTAAACACTCGTCACTTTAACATACACTTTAACTTAAATACACATGTCACTTTAACGTACATTCACATTAACGTATCTGTTGACTGAGCACTGCTTATCTTACACATATTTTAATACCAATTGCACTGTTGTTCTCGTTGATTGTTGATTGTTGATTGTTGTTTGTCTCGTCTTACATCCCATGTCCATGTCCAATGTATGCACCTTCCGCCTCAAAAAATTCCTCGTTTGTGTGAAAACATTCCTGGCAAATAAATGGTTTCTGATTCTGATTTCTGATTCTGATGAAAGGGTTTTCTCTATTTTTTGGGGAGTTTTTCCTGATCCGATGTGAGGTCCTGGGACAGGATGTTATGTGTACAGATTGTAAAGCCCTCCGAGGATCATTTTAATTTGGGTTTTTGGGCTATACAAAATGAACTGAATTGAATATCCACCCAATGTAAAGTCCACTGAGCCTCAGCAGACCACTGTGAGCTCCATGCTCTGCTATAAGGCTTCCATACACATGCTTTTCTACACGCAGCACGTTTCAAATTTAAATCTGGCCTAACTATTTATGGCATCTCCTGCGGTGTAACAGCGGTAATATTATGCAATGTTGCGAGCGCTGGCTTGTGAGGCACAGGTAAGCGACTGGACTGGAGTTGAAGCGTTATGCAAAGAGGAGCTGCACAGACCTGTCAGAGGAGAGCAGATCGATGCAAGCGTATGCCGGTGTGAGGGAATTTCAATGAAGCAGAGAATATATTTTTGCTCCGACGGGATCAGGAGACACACTTGGGCGGTCATCAGGGCCGCGGCCGCTCATTAACATATTACATAGGCACCGTGTTTGAATTTCATCAAGAGTACGTGAGCTTTACATACCCGTGGAAGGCAGTCGGCGGCTTCTCTCCCCGCTGAGCGTGTTCGCTCTAGTTTCATAGATTAGCGTGCGCACCGTTGTCAATGGCAGCATTTCTAGGCAGAAAACAAATGCAAACAATTGTTACATCATAATCCCCTGACGCAGAAACGTTTGAAGTCGGACTTGAATCTCAAGGTCCTTTCCTCCGCGTCGCCTCTGTCCCCCGGCCTGTGTGGGCGGCCATTTGTTTTTGCTTTGACGTCTCCCTTTACAGTTAGAACTTTATTTACCCCCAGTTCTCTCTCTCTCTCTCTCTCTCTCTCCCCCTCTCTCTCTCTCTCCCCCTCTGACAGGGTTAATGAGATGGCAGCACAGAGGCCGTCCGCCGCTCTAGCGGGCCAGGGCATCGTTTCACACCGGGCCCTTGGGGCTGCGGCTGCGTCTTTATTCAACCCACCGGGGTCAGGGCCCGCTTGAGCCTCTGAGTCACACGGAGCGCAGTGAGGAGCCTCATCGCCTCCTCCGCGTCCTCGTCTCCTCGTCTCCTCGTCCTCCTCCCCAGCCTCTCACTCCATTTGCAGCTTCCCTTTCCGTTCAGATGGAAGCAGATAAGGTGTGATTAATGAGGGCCGGCTCCTCGCCAAGAATGAGAACATCTGTCTCTGATTTATTCTTTTGTGCTCTTTCATCCAGTGTGTGTGTGTGTGTGTGTGTGTGTGTGTGTGTGTGTGTGTGTGTGTGTGTGTGTGTGTGTGTGAGAGCACCTGTACACTCTCCCTGCAGACGTCGCTGGGGATACGTCCCAAAGCTGAGTTCAATGAGATGCAACATGCGCCTGCAGAGGAGGGGAGGCGGTCCATCTCAGAGCACAGCGGCCCAAACAAGTGGATCAGTGTTGAGACTGTAAAAATATCCAGAATGTTTGGGTGGTCGTGCGAAGAGAAGTCCAGAATTCAATGCGTTATAATATAACAGATTTCATAAAAGATAATGATAATCAGCCATACAATACTCGATCGAGGGCCTCTAATATCAGCAATTCACAAACCGCAACGCAGTTACCTGCCGCCTTACCGTCCAAAAGAAGCTCTGTGAAATGACTTGAATACTCCTCCAGTCACTCGTTAGTTCCCCCGATGGAAACACCTTTCTCCTTCTGTTGGTTCTGCGTCGTCAGGGCGGAGTTATTCTCTTCACTGACCACACAAAACCAGTCCGCGCATCCGAAGTTCTTTTACTTCCGGTGTCTTAATGTCTCACTCCGCCTCCTGATCAACTGGAGGAAATAGTCCCTCTTAAAGAAACAGTGACACAGTCCTATCACATGCAGCATCCATCTTGTTTTACCCTCCATCTTAAAATCCATTCACACCTGAATCATTATATGGTAATAAAAAACATACAGTTCTTATTAATGATCATATACCTCTTATGCATTGTAATGTACACATTAAATATTTCTTTATTATACATGAGCAAGTCCAAAATAGACAAAATAAACTATTACAATTCTACAAGACGTATGCAGGGAAATGGATCTGTGAGACGGTGAGGCAGAGGATCCACAGACCATGGACCACAACGCCCTTCACAAGACCTGGCAACGTGGACGCAGCTCCTCCCTTCAGTGGCCAGCGAGTAGTGAGCGGCGTGCCACATGACCGATGAACACGATGGAAACCCTTCACTATACGACCAGTCCAGATGGGTCGAACGGCTGGAAACTTCAAAGCTTCATTCATAACCGTGACATATATTTGCAGCATTTTCCTTGCATGTCAATTTACTGTTTTTTTATGTGTATTTCTGCACAGTTGCAGAAAAAGATTGCACTTCTATTATATGTAGAAGACAATCAATATTGTATTGATATTGTGATATCGTCTCAGAATATTGATGCTGTAATATTGCATAACAGAATAAGAGTATTTCCTGGTTTAAAACGCTGCATTATAGTAAAGTGAACTCAGTTCTATTATTGGCCTTTTCCCACTTCGTCATTATATCCACATTATTGATGATGATGATGATGATGATGATGATGATGATGATGATGATGATGATATAGTTGTGTAAATATATTGTGGAAGCACTAATAGTCAAGTCTAAATGGCAGTACCGACATGGAGATATTTGTTAAAGAATATTGTGATATTTCATTTTCTCCATACTGACCACACTATTGCACGATTAGATTTCAGTGAATTCTTTCAGAGCATCGTGACTTTTACCTAAAAGTCAACATTTATTGGAAGAAATATGTAAACATTTCCAAAATTCTCAACATTCTTTAATATTCTGCTTCAATCCATATTTCCTGGCGTTTAGCCTTTCATAAACAACATTCACAGCAGAAGTCAGCTATTTGAATAGCACTGTGCCAGGTGCATACAGTTATGACAATAACCAAACCGTTTACCAGGACAAGTCCGACCGGCCGGCCATCCATCCAGCTTTTTAAACAGGCTGATGCCTCCCCTAGATGTGGAGATTGTTATGTGATGCCCAAAGTCAGTTGGATCCATCCTCAGGGCGTCATGGACGTCTTCACCAAATGTTAGAGCCATCCATCCCCCATAGGTGAGATATCTCACAGCAGCATGGAAAGCAGTGAGCCCTAAAGCCAGCGTCTCCTCTGGTCTGCTCATAACGGCACAAAGTGTTCCTTCCTCTTTTGGAGCTGATGTTGTTATGTATTATCAGAGATAATAGACAACACTGCTGTGCTCCACTGACAACCCTTACCCTTCACTGCTGCCCGTTATTGCTCTGCATATTAGGCCTATTCAGATGGCGGTAACATCAATTCTCCTCAGTGTTTTCCTGTTTTGTTTGTGAGGTCATCGGCCAGCGCGCTCTAGACGGGCGCTGCGTTCGGGCGACCATGCCGAGAATCTCTCCAAGTCGACAACCGCTGAACTTTTTTCCTCCTCTGCAGCGCCACGCTGTAAAATTGGCAAATTCCCCGCGCTTTCACTTAAAATGTCCCCGACTGGAAATGAGAGACATAAATCACCGCGCATGTCTGGCACCAACGTGCCCGCTGTGTCACATCAGCTTGAATTTTTTACAACATGGAAGGGAAAGCGGCGGGCCCCGTTGACACTTCCCAGCCTGGGAGCTACTGTTAGTCAACCACTCATATCCATTTTTAATGAGCTCTCATCCATGATGTAGTGTAATTTCACCTCCAGGACCCAGTGACGCTATTTACTGTTAACGAGAAACAGCACCGCACCGGCCAACTTCTTCCCGTTCGGAGCGTTTATGAAATTCACAGGTTTATGACTTGCACAGGGTGTGTGTGTGTGTGTGTGTGTGTGTTATTATAGCATTGTGATCCTGCTATGTTTCTGAAGCTAGTTTTGTTGAAGCACACGTACATATATATATAGTGGAGCTCAAGCAAACCCCACGTTGAACCAGGAGGAGTGAACGGGAAGAGGAGTGAGTGTAGTTTGGGAGTGAAAACCCGATCTGATACGTAGAAGACAACACATGGATAAGAGAGATTGTTTTTAATGCAGACTTTGGAGGTTTTTTAGGGCAAATGTGGGTCCAGATAATGTGTTTGGTTTCCCTCCAGGTTCAGAGCGTTGAGTAGATGATGGAGATGACTGATCAAACTATCACAGTCCACAAAGGGACTTTTTAATTCTTCCTCCCAGCGTTTCATCCAAAAATCCACTCCAAAGGCTTTTATTTGTAATGTTTCTATGACAACATATACCTCTGTCGTATGATACACTAACATTGTTTCTTTGCTTGTTATGATCTATTCCAGCTATTATCTCTTGGTTTGACATTGTTGTTTTTATTTTGCGCTGCAAACGGAGGACAGCTTTAACAGCTCGTTCGCTCGCTCCTCATTGGAAGACGCTCGGTGGACAACGTGGAAACACTCTGACCTCTGACCTCAGACCATCGGCCGGTTGTGCAGTCTTCTTTTGTGCAGACTGACCTCCGGCCCGCTGACTGCTGAAGGGTCAGCTCATCCAAAAGAATAATTCAACCAACAATAAATAAATATAACAGAAAGCAACATGTTGAGTTGACAGGGTTGTCTCTAGTTGCTTGTCGTGAGCAGAGTCCCCTCTGAGGTTCGCCAGCTTGTTGGTATGGTGACGTGTTGCTCGCATCCCGACCTTACAGGGGGGTCTGTGTTCACTTCCTGTTTGCTGTTGCCTTGTTCTGATCCCAGATCAGTTACGTCACATGTAAACCAGTAAAGTGTGCTCAGCACGAGACGACGTTTACTATTATTTTATTTTTTGCTCCAAAACTTGTAATTCAATTTGCACATCGTCCAAACTGCTGAAATGTCTACTTGATATATGAGCTCAGCTGCAGCCCATCTTCTACAGTGTGATGATGCGTCCCAGCCAGTATGGCAGGACGTCTTAACTTCCTTTAAGTCCTGTGTCACACGTGGATGCTGTATTAAGATAAAACAGATACCGCGTGATGGAACAGCTGACAGGACACGTTGGAGAGCCAGAAGTCTGTAAAGATGAACAGACCTGCTGAACAGTACCAGAGGTGAAGACACGTACGCTTTAAAGTGTAAGCCTCATCTCTGTGACTCGTTGCAGACGCGGTGCTCTCATGTGGCAGAGCAAGAACACACATCCTCTCTTTTCTGCCGTGTTGCTGTTTGCTTTCATTTCGTTTCTCCTCTTGCGTTCCGTCACGGACGCTAATGGAAACGCAAATCACCGTCTCTAAAGAGCCAACAATGCAGCGCGGCTTTCAGAGCTCCAAGGATTTCCTCTCTCTGGCAGCCAAGGCCAGCAGGCTGGGGAAAACTCAGAGCGTCAGAGAAGATGGGATGGACGGCGCGGAGCGGAGGGTTATGCATTCAACCTTTCAAAGGGAGTAATACTCGGCACAAAGCAACAACTTGCTGGCATTTACGGAGGAACTGAGTGTGTGCTTTGTGTCGGTTGCTGAGGAACCTGCTGCAGCCACAGCAAACACTTTTAAAGAGCAGGAGCGGGGCGCGGGGCGCGGGGCGCGGGGCGGGGCGCGGGGCGCGGGGAGCACTTAAGACACGCAGGAAGCAAAACTTCAGACCTGAAGCTTAGTTTTCCTTTGTTGTCTGCATGCAGACAAATGAAGGTCTTCTTGGCTTTGCAGATGAAGGCAGGCTGACCTATTGGAAGAGTGGACGGAGGCGGGCAGAGTGTCTGAGTTCATGTTCATGATCAATTATGAGTCATTTGCCAGCCGATCCAGGACTGGGGAGCCTCTAACGGCCAAAGGGCAGCTTCCCCGAGCATCAATCAGACGGACCGTTACACACCAGTGACACGGAAACAATAAACACTCGTATGCGGATATTATATCTCTCAGGCTTTTATTGTGAAAGGTATGAACGGAAGGGACTAGATCTGGTCCGTCAAGGTTGAAAGGGGTAAGACCACGAAGTCATTGAGTTGGTCTTTTTTAACTCAACCTGATTGGTTATTGCTTTTATTCAAGGTGCAAAAGCTCAGAAAATCATCATCAGACAAAAATACGATGACAATGTTAACATTTAAATGCTACACAGCTATCATGCTAACCATGGTCACCATCTTAGCTAAATGCCATACTTTACTAAATGAACATCATGCTGTATTGAAGAAGACTTGAAACTAGAGATTGAGACATAAACTCATGTTTACAATGTTTACTGAGGGAATACATCAAGAGAAGTAGAGTCATTTATATAGACTTCTATACAACCAGAGGAGTCGCCCCCTGGTGGTCAGGAGAGAGAATGCAGCTTTAACACATGAAGCATAGACTTCTATACAACCAGAGGAGTCGCCCCCTGGTGGTCAGGAGAGAGAATGCAGCTTTAACACATGAAGCATAGACTTCTATACAACCAGAGGAGTCACCCCCTGGTGGTCAGGAGAGAGAATGCAGCTTTAACACATGAAGCATAGACTTCTATACAACCAGAGGAGTCGCCCCCTGGTGGTCAGGAGAGAGAATGCAGCTTTAACACATGATCTTTCTGTCTGCAGTTCTACTTATTGTTCCTAATCAAGCGTCTGTTCTGGACAAAGAGAAACGTTCCTCGCTGCTTTCATCGTGAGTGAACCAACAGCACCAAACACATTCTGCTCATTCTGCGAGACGAGAGACACATCCAGCCGTTTCACAGATGTGTGTGATTAAGTTAACGGTGTTACTTACGCAGGACACGCCAACACCGTCCTCATCACGAGATGCTGCTGCGAGACCTCAACAGCAACAGATCTGATGCGGGAGGAAACACCAGATATGAAGAGGGGGGGAGGAAGGAGGGGTGTGGGGGTGAAGGACTGAAGTGAAAGTGGAGAGACGGGGGAGGCGAAGATCTCAATCAAAGGCAGCTGAATTCAGACGGGAGACAAGAGAGGGGAGATGGAGACTGACAAAGAGAGAGGGGAGGGAGGGGTGAGATAGAGGGAGGTGGACAAAGGGAGAGGGATGGAGGGGGAGGGGGGCGAGCGCTTTATTAAGACGTCTGTGAGGTCCTTTCTCTGACTGACTCCTCTGCTAAGCCTCCTTCCTCTCTCCTGTTTATTACAAAGACTGGGATAACGCCCTCCCCTGTGTGTGTGTGTCTGTGTGTGTGTGTGTGTGTGTGTGTGTGTGTGTGTGTGTGTGTGTGTGTGTGTGTGTGTGTGTGTGTGTGTGTGTGTGTGTGTGTGTGTGGACTGTTCTCCCTCCTGTTTTAAAGTTGAGTCTGAGGGAGGTTCTCTCTGTTCCTGACGGAAGCCAACGCAGACCGGTTCCAGGATCTCGATGGCAAATTATTGATGAAACTAATGAGTTGGCTCAAGAGTTAGCGGGTCGTGCTGCAATCACCATGTTGGCACTCGGACCCCCGGCTCCACGTGTGGAAGTGTGAATGAGCGAAACACTGAACCCGAGTGCTGTCTGCGTGTGTGTGTGTGTGTGTGTGTGTGTGTGTGTGTGTGTGTGTGTGTGTGTGTGTGTGTGTGTGTGTGTGTGTGTGTGTGTGTGTGTGTGTTTAGACACCACGGACAAATACGTATAAATGTAGTGGAAGGATTTTTCTCCAGGAGAAGCAGCAGGGCGAGAGAGGAGAGGAGAATCCAAAGCGTGGGACGCTTCTTTCCTCGTCTATCAGACGGGATCCTTTACGTGGTCATAGTGGATCCTCGTCTATCAGACGGGATCCTTTACATGGTCATAGTGGATCCTCGTCTATCAGACGGGATCCTTTACATGGTCATAGTGGATCACATGACGCGCGGCGCATCCTCAGACGTCTTGTAGTTGTTTCTAGACGACTGAATCCAAGACTTGTGTGAAGCAGGTTTCCATGAAAACAGATAATTCAGCAAAGTCTCAATAGTCACAACACCATTATCAGCAGGAGGAAGGCTGTGGCTCAGGGGGCAGAGGTCGTGCTTTAGTCACACCGCTGGTTCAATCCCCGGCTCGTCCTCCTCCACCGTCGTCACACGTGAACCCCTTCATGCGTCAATGCAAAGGTCAACTTTGATCTATGTTATTGTTTGACGATGAACGTAAAGCTGAAGTTTAAAAAATGAATTAGTGGAATACAAAGGTACTGAACATCCATTAAAAAGGGAACTGAGGAAACAAACGGCTTCTCGCTCACACATCATCATAATTGTTGTTATTACAGCGTACGGCCCTCCGGAGGTCTGCTCAGCGCTGCGTTATGTGAGTATCATGTGGTTCTCATTTATTCAAAAGGCTGAGTAATAGTTCCCAGCCACGAAATAAATGCTGCAAGGTATTGTTTTGAGCAATATGAGTTTGTATTGAACTAAGTTGCTCATCAGCTGGACGTGTGCCCGTTCTGTGATGAAGTCCTGGAACCGGTCCTGCCTGCTGCCATGGCCCTGCTGATGAGCAGGGCCATGCCCCCCCCCCCCCCCCCCCCCTCCTCTCTACCTCCTTCTGCTTCATGGATCGTGGTTATCTGGATCATGGACCATGCCTACTACTCATTATATGAATAATTTCTGTCATATTCATGTAATGTGCTGTAACTACGCTATTCATTCTGGCCACATGACATCTATTGCTTCTGTCCATCCGGGGAGAGGGATCCTCCTCTGTTGCTCTCCCTCAGGTTTCTTCCCTTTTTTCCCTGTGAAAGGGTTTTTACTATCTTTTTAGGGGAGTTTTTCCTGATCCGATGTGAGGTCCCGGGACAGGATGTTATGTGTACAGATTGTAAAGCCCTCCGAGGATAACTTGTATTTATGACGTTGGACTATATAAAATAAACTGAATTGAAGTCCAAACATCCCGACCGTACGTTGCTAATTATTATGACTGTCTTGCTGAAGTTTAAATAGCATCAATTAGCCGTGCACACCGTCCGTCGGAAACCTTTGTCCCGCACAATGTCATCCGCTCGCAACCCGCCGCCATGGTAACACTGAACCCCCCCTCCCCCCCCGCCCAACCGGTCTGAAAACATAAGCTTATTATCAGCAGCTGTTTCCCCCCCCCCCCCCCTCCTCTCAGCGCAGCTCGCAGTTAAGCCCTGCGAACATCACTTCCTACTAATTAAGTTTGTTTATAAGGGATATTAAGTTTAGGAGCAGCGTAGGTGTAGTAACCTTCACAGAGCACAGCGAGGAGACGGGAGACGCTGATGTGGAACGAGACGATCTGGGTAAATATCTGGGAGCTATTTAAAAAGATAATACGCCTACAGCCGAGAGCGCTGCCGTACCTACGGGGTATAAATACATGTGCGTGACGCGGGGAGGACCGGTTGAGAGCCGGGGAGGCTAACCTGGTGCACCGGCCTCACCGGCTCTCTGGTTCTTGTAACAGCGTTTTAAAGAAGTCTCATTAACCTGAATCCTGTCAATCTGATGTCGCTGATCAAACTCCCGCCTCTCGGTCAGCGCCCTGGCCGTGTGGCATCAGGGGTCCGACCCCACGCACACGCTCGAGCCCGGCTTCTTCTCCTCATCCTGGTATCCAACAAAAGAGGGGAGAGGATGTCCTGCTTTAATGAACATGTGGATACTGAGGCGTTCAGGGGTCTGAAGTGTCAATCAAACCCTTTACTCTGAATGAGACGCAGCTGTCTTTCAAGGTAAACCCATTGGACATGAGATAGTAAAGACAGGGTGGAGAGTGGAGGTGGGATTCAAACCAACAAGGACCTTCATGCAGGAGACCAAGTCAATGTGCACTAATATACGTACCCTAACCCAACCCTGATTAATGGGGGTTACACCAATTGATATTTGTATAAGCCACATAATCAATTGGTTCAACGTAATGTAGCAGGTGAACCAATACACGACCTTGTCCTCACAGTGGCTGTGCTGCTACACCCTGAGTGAAACAACACCTTCCTGTTGCTGGACATTCAGTGGAAAAAGCACGAACAAGTTAAATAACTTTTCTCAAGATATCGTTGCAATATTTAAATTGTACACCAACAAAATGTGTCGCCACAAAACCCAATGGTGACACAACAAGACACAGGCGTTCCAAAAAGTTGTGCACGTTGCAACTTTGTTGGTTTTCCGCTCCTTCAGCGTGAGCAGAGCGCTAAGCAACAACACCTGCATCCTAAATGTTTCCAGAGGCCTCTCGTCATGGCGGGGGAAGACAGCGGCGCTCCCTTTAGTACCGCGATCACGCCACTTGCTCACTCATCATCATTTAGAGCACTTAGAGGCTCACTTAGTCATCTTGCCCTCACATCATCTCTGCATTAGAAAGAGCTCAAGACCGAGGGAAGTTATGTTCCTCGGGCTGGCTTGTAAATGAGTGTCACTGATGAGAAGTTGATGTACTGGTGCCGAGGTCCCTGCTGTAATAGTGTGTGTGTGTGTGTGTGTGTGTGTGTGTGTGTGTGTGTGTGTGCGTGTGTGTGTGTGTGTGTGTGTGTGTGTGTGTGTGTGTGTGTGTGTGTGTGTGTGTGTGTGTGTGAATGTTGCCAATGATGCTGATTACAAGGGGCTCGAAATGATCCCAAATATTAAGAATGTAAACTGTTTATATGTTTCTGAAAGAAGAGGCTTCATAAGGATTAGGGGGACAGATCATTATAAACTTGAAGAAATTAGAAGAAAGTGCAACGTTCCCTCTGTAATATATGTTCAGCATTCTCTTCAGCACCATGGACAGCGTTTAGTTTAATCCTGACATATGGAAGGCAACAGGTGGATGTTTATATTGCACTGCTCTGCTGAAGAGGAGGAACTGTAATCACAAAGTGTTTTAATTCCAGCCGTCACGCCGTGCCTCAGTGAGCAGAGGCCCCGCCCCTTCTCCTCGCTGTGCTCTGTGAAGGTTACTACACCTACGCTCCTCCTAAACTTAATATCCCTCAAAACAAACTTCATTCGTGGGAAGTGATGTTCGCACCGCAGGCTGTGGCACAAACAATAACGTTGCTGTCATCAGTATCCATCTCAATGTCACGCTCAATATTACTTTTCTATTTCTGTTTCTATGAAACACTGTTGTGAGTTCTCATCCACTCTTGATTTTAATTTGCTTTGTTGTTGTGTTTCACTTTTTCTGTTTTAGTTGATTGCTTCTTTCAACATATCTGCAAGGTCCAGCATTTGCCGGCAGACGTGTGTAAAACATGAACTAATAAGACGTCACGGACGTGTGTGTGTGTGTGTGTGTGTGTGTGTGTGTGTGTGTGTGTGTGTGTGTATGTGTGTGTGTGTGTGTGTGTGTGTGTGTGTGTGTGTGTGTGCAGCTCATGTTCTGCTGCTGAGAGCTGGTAATTAGATCCCCGTGAGAAAGAACACAGCGAGTACACCTCTCATCTCCACTGAGTGTTGGATAAACTGAAGGCACATGTGTCAGGTCCAAGGTCAGCCGGCCTGCTATGAGTCACTAACAACCACATCCACTCCGGGGAGGCAGCGACCACTCAGGTGTTCAGAGCCATCTATCAGCCGCGGCGGCGGAGCGGCTCTAGTCTCCACAGTAACCGTCGGCGCTGTACTCCTCGTTCGCGTCCTCGGTGCTCGTGCGTTACAGTTTAAAGCACAACAGTGACTTTCACTGGAAGCAGTGTGGAACACGTCTCAGAGGAGTCCAGTGGAGCCGGGTGGACAGGGTGTGAGGCAGAAGGGCCTGTGGTCAGAGTTAGTCCCGCCCACAGTGTCACACTCTGACAGGTCCGTTTGTCCAACAGCTTTAATGCAGAGCCAGATGTCTGGGCTGATGTCATGACGTCCCAGGAGCCAGAACACTCATCCTGGCATCGCGTGTTTCTGACGGCGTGCGCTAGTTGACTTGTGTGAGGCGTTCATGAACGCACAACACCAACACTTCTTCCTGGAGAGAGAGTCACTTCCTGTTTCCATCCCGCCCATTCTGGAGAGAACCTCCATGATGTCATGGTGGTGTTAAGATATGAATCAGGAATGAATACGAAGTTATAAATGTAGAATCAAATATGAAAATCAATATAAAAGGGTGTATGAAGGGGTGACTAAATAAATACATTAAAGTAATTCATTCACACATCTTTGATGGGTTGTCAGGAGGTGTTGGTGAAGTTGTGGATGTATATTTAGTAGTAATAATAACAACCCAAAATCAAACATTAGTTATGTGTCATCTTTGCTGGCTGGACATGAAGACACTGCAGGTTCATATTAAAGAGGGAGGAGACTCAAGAGAAGCTCCAGAGCCACGGTGCACGCACAGAGACCACGTGCACCAGCGCTCCAGCGCACGTTGAAGCCACGCCCACACACCAGCTGCACGTTGAAGCCACGCCCACACACCAGCTGCACGTTGAAGCCACGCCCACACACCTCGGCAGCGCAGTCGAATGTGTGACACGGTGAGGGCTGGGAGGGGACGCTGGGGGCCATGCTGAGGGCTGGGAGGGGACACTGGGGGCCATGCTGAGGGCTGGGAGGGGACACTGGGGGCCATGCTGAGGGCTGGGAGGGGACACTGGGGGCCACGGTGAGGGCCATGGTGAGGGCTGGGAGGGGACGCTGGGGGCCATGGTGAGGGCCACGGTGAGGGCCACGGTGAGGACTGGGAGGGGACGCTGGGGGCCACGGTGAGGGCCATGGTGAGGGCTGGGTCGGGACGCCGCGGACAAAAAACAAAACCTTGGCATGAAATCCCACCTCGGTCTTCAGCGAGGCGCGGCTGCAGTGAACCAGTGCAGCAGAGGATAACAATCAGTCAGTGAAGCCATGCCTTGCTCTATGAAATCAATAAGTCACGGCAGAAAGGCAGCGGGAGGAAGCTGGCCCCTCGGCCTCCGTCCTCATTACCTGGGCTGAGTAAATGTGCGCTGTTACAATTCAATAAGTCGCCGTTAGCCGTCCCAAATGTGTTTTACGCTGGTTCCTCTCTGGCTGATTTTTGACTTGCAGTTGTGACAAATTGTAAACTTCCTGTTTTCGGTCAGGCTGAAAACTCCGACACTGACGACCTGTTTCTTGTCGGTGTTTCGGTCGTGCTGTTGTGAGTCCTGAGGTTAAACTATCATGTGGCACATCTGTGCAAATGTGACACACATATCTGACCGGTCTCTCATCACTACTACTAAATCAGAAGCACCACACCCTCTACCCCTGCTACCAATACGCTACTATAGAAGCAACACAAAAGAAAATACAAATGGCCAGAAGCAGCAGATTAAATCTTCCAATCAAAAAATGTTTTATTTTATTTTATTTTATTTTTGACACAAGTTGTCTTTAAAGCCAGAATTAAAAAAGCATCATGTTTTCAGCCAGCTTACAGTATGTAGGCTCAGGGCTGTCACCGTCATCAGAGAAGCCTGATGGGCCGGTGCAGGGAGGAGGAGGACGAGGAGGACGAGGAGGAGGAAGAGGAGGAGGCTGACTCAGCAGCAGCATCTTGGCCGTGGTTAGCCTGGTGGGCTGGACTGGAAGATGGGAACTGAAAGCTCTTCTATGGCATACTGGCTTTGAGAGATGGGCCCATTCTGCTCACTGCGTAAAGGGAGGCGATCACAGGGAGACACAAACTATATCATACAAACAATCTTGTTTTTCAAATGTGCACAACTGCTGAACCCGTCGGCTGCCAGCGAAAGGGCCACAGCTACCACCTTAAATAAAAAGTGAGGCGCTGGTAGAAACCTGTCAATCACCCTGTAGTCCCGCCCTAAAGCGTCCCCTGCTTTATGGTCTGTCTGACTCTAAATGACCATCATGTACTAAATGAACATCATGCTGTATTGAAGAAGACTTGAAACTAGAGATTGAGACATAAACTCATGTTTACAATGTTTACTGAGGGAATACATCAAGAGAAGTAGAGTCATTTATATAGACTTCTATACAACCAGAGGAGTCACCCCCTGGTGGTCAGGAGAGAGAATGCAGCTTTAACACATGAAGCATATACTTCTATACAACCAGAGGAGTCTCCCCCTGGTGGTCAGGAGAGAGAATGCAGCTTTAACACGTGAAGCATAGACTTCTATACAACCAGAGGAGTCACCCCCTAGTGGTCAGGAGAGAGAATGCAGCTTTAACACGTGAAGCATAGACTTCTATACAACCAGAGGAGTCGCCCCCTGGTGGTCAGGAGAGAGAAGGCAGCTTTAACACATGAAGCATATACTTCTATACAACCAGAGGAGTCACCCCCTGGTGGTCAGGAGAGAGAATGCAGCTTTAACACATGAAGCATAGACTTCTATACAACCAGAGGAGTCTTAAACTTGAGAATGCAAGTTTTAAGGAACTGGACTGGATGCCAGACCACCGCAGGGCCGACACAGGCAGACATCCATCCACACCAATTCTATATTTTAGAGTCCTCAATTAACCTGCATGTCTTTGGACTGGGAGGAAGCCGGAGAACCCGGAGAACATGAACACTCCACTAAACCACGACACCACCGTGCAACAGAACTCTCTTATGAAAATGTACTTCTTGAAAATCAACCAGAAGGGATTTTTATTTTGCCACTAGGGGCCAGGGAGACTCCTCAGCATCTCTTGAGATACAATGAAATTGATCATGTGTCTGTAGCTTATACATCAAACACAGGATTTATGTGAATGCTGAGCAACAAATGCAACAATAAAACACAATACGCTTCACATGGTGATCGTGGTTTTGAAACGTGGATGCAGCAACTGAAAACACACAGGCTTCAGCATGTCACAGTCACAATTAGTCCATCTGTGTAATCTCAACAGTCATTTACATCTCTGTCAATTGTATAACTGAGGAAATTATGTTTGGATTAATTGAAAAAGCAGACGTCACGCTGACACGAGCATATTGCATTTGGATAATGTTACACACAAGCTGCTCAGGCTGACTCCGCTATCGTGTCACGCAGCGACTGTGTCTATAAAATAAGTCTCTCACCCTCTCTGACAGAATGTGTGTCGTAGACTGTTTGAGGGTATTTATCTGCGATGTGCTGCGGGAAGGCAGAGCAGCAGGTTTCCAGTGAAACAAAAGCAGAGTGATGAATTAGGACTCAGTGGGATAGAGCGAAGACAGGAGGGGTGACGGATGGCCCGCTGATGTTTGAATATTACACACACGGTGGAGTCCACACACACAGATACGCACAATGTAGCAGTCCAACCCACGTGCATTGGATACCCACACACACACACACACACACACACACACACACACACACACACACACACACACACACACACACACACACACATTAGGAAAGGGCTCTTGCTCGTGCATTTGTGTACTTGTGCATGGACAAAGACCAACACGTAACAGCTGCGCCGTAGTGCTGCTAGTGCTGCAGTCAAAACCTCCACAGGGCCTGAAGTGTGCGTGGAGGTTTTTGTGACCTGACTCCAGGCTTTGAAGCAGTATCTCCTTCCAGGCCGGGTGAGGAGGAGTACAGGGAACATAGTAGCTGGCTATGTTCCCTGTAGTGGCTGGCCATAGATTTTCTACCTGCCCCTTCAGTGGATCAGCTGTTTAACAGCTGGGCGCTGCGCACCCCCCAGCGCGCGCGCTCGCGAGCTAACAGCGAGCACTAGTTAGCTCGCGAGCTAACAGCGAGCTAGCGCAGACCTGCTTTCCATCGCGCCTCGGGTGGCCAGGCAGGGTGAGATGCACCGCAGGGCGGAGAGGACAGCAGGTCCAAGTGTTACAGAGTCCACAGGGAAAGTCTGCAGAAAGTTCTTCTTCTTTAACACTGTAACAAGTTTCTGTAGTTTTCACAGTAATATTACTGTATACTGGCCATATTCTTACTGTAGAACTCCTATACTGCATGTTGCTGTAGATCTGCAATGCATCATGGTCAAAATTCATTCCCGCTTGAATCTCACTGTAAATAAATGTTGCTGTGAATCACAATACAGTAATTTTGAGCGGGAATACACCATAATCCGTTTTAACATTATTTTCAACACAGTTAGGTTTAGCTGTCACGCAGACAGAGGAGAAAAAAACATTGTTATCCTCCGTTGCGTTACACAAAGATGACATTAGACTATAATGTCGTGTGCTGATGGACACTTGCTTCTCTCGACACAATTTTGGAGCAAGAGCTACGACATTGTTGACCAGAGTCCACTTCAACTTCAGCAACAGCAAGGTAACGAAGCTCATTATTATTCCTTCACATTTCCTTTTTTGAAGTTTAAATGGCGGATCACAACCAACTTGATTAGGTGCATAGTGCCACCTACTGTACCAGAGTGTGCAGATGTAGGGTGCTGCTGCTGCTGCTCCTTGTCTCTGAGGAATCACACGTACAGAACCTTATGCCGTGTTCACACCAAAAGAGTTGCGAAATATTCGCGCGTCCAGATTACATGTTAAATCAATGCACAGCCGCGTTAGGTTGCGAAAAAGCGGATTTTTCGCCGGGCGGCGCGAAATGGCGTTGCGAATATTCGCAACTCCGCTTTTTCGCTTTTTCGCCTTTTCGCTGGCGATGAAATAATTCATCGGCAGCGAAAAATTCGCCCGACGCGGAGTTGCGAAAGCCAATCAGCATTGAGAAGCTCCGCCTCCGAATTAACCACTAGAGCGAGTTTTTTGCCGGGCGGCGCGATATAGGCGAAGTGGCGTTGCGAATATTCGCAACTGTTTTGGTGTGAACATGGCATAACTCCTAACTGGCCCTCACCATGTAGTTTAACCGGCTTTTCTACCATAGAGAGAAACAGAGGTGAAATGTGATTGGATGAGACATCTGCTTAACCAGCTGCGAAGCCGCCTGACAAGACAGGAGCTGTGCAATGAGAAAATAAGATAACAGGGAAAACATAATTATAATACATTAAATTATAAAATAGATATAACTTTGTGATTCTGTTTAGGCCAGCAGAGAAGGCTTAGCAGGCCCTGACGGCCCACCACTGATGCCCACTACATATATATTACAGTACAGTATTCAGGTGTTTCACAGTCAATGATAATGTACTGTCCATATGCAACACGCTGCTCTGTAGGGCATTTTGTATTGTGTATTAGACTCAGTAATAATATAAGCAGAAGCAAAAACAATTCTCTGGGCAATATGGTCGGCAGCTTAGCATTAAAAATTCAACATCAGGAAAATCAACTGTGACTACGTCTGAGCACCAAGCCTCACGATAAATATATTTATGAATGTAGAGTCAACAAGTACTTTTGGTTTCACATGGGACACAAATATGTGACTCCTCAATCCCCCCTCCTACTTGGCCTCACTGGACTTACTTGCTTCGTCATACTCTTCATTATTCCACATTAACTTTCAATATCGGTTGCTCGATACCCAACGGCACTCGCTCCCCCCGAATGCAGAAGAATGTGACATTCAACGTATCTGATGGTTTGCAGAAACACACAATGCCAATATATGTTCCCGGCATCCTGGCTGGGTGGAGCGGAGCAGAGGGAAGGCTGGAATGATTGTTGAACAGCTGGACTGCTGGATCTTTAAAGGCAAACACTAACATCAGAAGAACAATAAACTCCATCTGCTGATGTTCACTTAAAAGATACAAAAACACACTTTTCAGTGTGAATGTGGGTGAGTGGTGCTGTGCGGTACGTACAAACAGCAACAGCGGACTCGACCACAATCGTTCCCGATCACCACAAAGTGTCAGCCGTTCTCTTCCTTCCCGCTCACTTCCTGTTGCGCTTGTCCAAGAAGCCCACGGAGACTCAGAGATGTGCCAGTTTCATCCCAGTTCCTGTCTTCCCAGCAGAGTTGTGGTCTGTGATGCGCTTGGCAGTCACCACTGGGCTTAAAACAACAACAACAACAACAAACGTTCGAAGAGGAAGGTTTGAAAAGTCCTTGTCAGGGCGGTCGCTGCCTTCTTATCTGCATCTGTGGTTCTACTGCCGCCAGAGCCTTGAACTGTGTTCTTCATATTGTAGCCGTCCTGTGGTATTCCACATGGGTAGCAATACAAACAGCAGGGGGACTTTCCATCTGAAAAGTACAAGTATAAGAATAAAAAGTGCATTATGTACCCATACCTAATGCACTTGTTATACTTTATACATTTTCAGACGGACTCAGTTAAATCACACAGCATCAGTTAAGCATCGATCTAAAACCACTGGCAAAGGAACGTCTTACTTGATGAAAAGACATGAAATGTATTTTGCAACAGTCTGAAATTTTGTTCAATATATTTTCATAACCATAACAATTGAAGAAGCTATGATATACACAGTGTCCTGATTCCTGCATTGAGACACGTTGTTTGTGTGTGCTGCGAAATCCCATAGATGTTTTTGTATCAATACAAATACAATCTTTTATTCTCTAATTATTTGGATTATTTTTTCCATATGCAAATGATCACTATAGATGACTTAAGTAAAAGGAAATAGTTGAATATTTTAGTTCAATGGTTAGAGGCCTTATTAGAAATGGAACGGGTGAAAACTTTATCTTATTAGATAAATCAGATGTTGATAAACTGCATAGTTTGCAATTGAAAATAGGTGCAATATATCGCAACGTGTGTTATCGCAATACTCAGCATGTCACAATGTATGCCAATTATATCGTATTGTGACTTATGTATCGCGATAATATCGTATCGTTGGACCTCTGGTGTACACACCACATGTGGAACGAATCTGTGTTTATTCATGTCACTGGCGTAAGATGTTCCTGACAGGAGGCGGGGCTTCCCTCCGTGTTGGTATTGAGCATCTCTGATACCAATGTTTTGTTCTCATGTATTTGCATCTATTCGCGATTTAGCATTGACCTTATATGTAATCGAGGCTTTCAAAAAAAATGTTTTATTGCAAGTACATAATAACTCCAGACATTTGAACTTGTTTACCGTGCTATTTTTGGCAAACTTAAAGCTACTTAATGTAACAAAAGAGATAACTTGTGTACTGAGTGGTTCAACCTATTTAGCATCAGTGAAAAGAGAAAGAAAACTCTGCACTTGTACCTCATTGGTAAACATTGGTCAGAATGACTCCAGATAACAGAGTAACATCACTCAACAGTCTGTAGCGTAGGTTTCCCTTACAGGTAGGCGTTGGGCGCCAGACAGAAGAGTAAGTTAATAGAGTAACCTCTAACCTGTCCCTTTTAGTGGAAGCTACCTGAAACAGTTAGAGGGTTGCCTGGATAGCCTGCTAACAACCCCGCTACAAAAGGCACTCGTTTCATAAAAATACACAAACCGAATACATGTTCAGTCACTTTGTACTGTCTTCCCATTCTTAAATACAAGTGGACAAATGAAAAACAGTCTCTGGAATAGACTCCATACAGTCTTAGGCCCACACTCCAACTTAAGGTGCAATGAGAAAAATCCAGTTTACAAAAGCACGGAGTTGAGCCATGACTCTGGCTCAGAGTCGGTAAGCCTATCGCTCCATCATCAACATGAAATGCACTGTCTTTGTTTCACCTCATCACATGAATGTTCATCACATCCGTCATGCCGGCTAAGTACGGGTGTCACCGTGGAAAAACTTTTCCCCTCATTGACTAAAGCCGGAAGCCGCTCATTCCCCTCGCAGCCGTTCCAAATAGGACGTGATGAATGTCCTCTTTTTCCGGGAGATATGTTCTTAAATGTCCTCGCTGATAAATGTAGGCCTTCATGCATGCCCAAATGCGTTCAGCTAAAAAAGATGAATAGTCGCGAGTGGTGGGAAAAGAGGTGGAGAGTGAGGGAGGGAGCGAGGGATGGATGGATGGGGAGGAAAGGCAAGAAAAAGGCCATTTTCTAATGTAGATGGGTTTGACAGAGTATCTTCTGGCTGGAACAGCGAACGGTGAATGAAATGCATCAAGAGATGTTACATTAACCAGAGAGGTGGCAATGGGAGAAAAAAGGGGGAGAGTGAAGGAGAAATAGAAAAGAGAGAGAGAAATCCATTACAGTGTCATTTCTCTTGTCTCTTCATATGGCACCTCGGCTGCGTTTCTCTTCTGCAGGCGAGCTCGCTCTCACCTTTTCCCCCTTCTTCTTCTCAAGTTTCTTTCTCCGTCTCCCACTCTCTGAATCCTGTACTCTTACTTCTCCGTCTGCTCCCCACTCAAACACCTGCTCTCAAACCTGTACTTCCATCTCCGTTCCTGTCCGCCTTCTCTTTGCCACTATTCTCTCCTTCTGCCGGAAGCTGTAATGCTGTGCTGTGCAAATTTATTTTACTTTGTTTGTTCTTTTTGTGACGTTATATCTTAGAAATACTGTATATAGCATTGGTTGTTTATTGTAGCAGCTTGGCTTGCTGGCTGTGAGGTTGCATGCACTTGTTACGGCCTAACTGTTCTTATTAAAGGATGTGGTGTGCTGTAAATATTGTAGAGCCCTCTGAGGCAAATTTCTGATCTGTGATTTTGGGCTACACAACATGCATTTAATTGAAATTGATTGATGCTGCTCGATTCCTCTTTTTTTTTACCACTTAATACCGACCTTCGGTACACCCTTACTTCATGTTTTTACTGATTAGGAGGGCACTCTGTTTACTATTTTGTCGCTGTCCATTGACCGGGGTCCGCTGAATTGACCTTTCGCTAAGTCCCGCCCCTCGAACACAGATTGACCAAACATAGCGTAGCATCAGCCAGCTCTGACCAGGGTTTAGCAAACAAACAGGCTCCGCTTCACCAAGACGCTTGGTCTCAACTGGTTTGGTGGATTTGGAGCTCGTCGTGGTTACATGTTGAGTGATAGTGATACTTGTTACTCTCCTTGGAAGGAGATATATGTTTCTAAAATATGAGCTGAGTAAAAACTGTTGGAATCCCACGTCATTAAGTAGCGTTGGCATTTCTACACTAAGCTAGCTACCGAAGGTATACTGAACGTATACGCGTCTTCTTAATGATTGTAACAGTAAATAAGTCCTCTTCGGCTTTGCAGGAACATTTGTTCTTAATTTCATTGTCTTCTGTCTCGATTATCTTTGTTTCACTGCTGAATCAGTATTGTAGACACTTCTGTCTGTCTTTTCAGTTTTCTTTCTCCCAGAAATGTATATTTATCCAGGAAGTGTCGTTAGTGGCAGTGTGGGCTCCATGGTAGCTCTGATAGCTTGGCGGAGCAGCAGTGAGGGGGCGGGGCTTAGCGAAGGGGTCAATACATGTTGCCATGGCATATTGTGAAGGGAGGGAATGGCTCCAAAACAGCTGCAGCCCCCGGGCCTTCCGGCTATATTGCATCCTATTATTTAGCTGCCTGTTGTTTTTCACAACTGGCTGGTCTCTTAAATGCTCGGGAAAAAAAGCATTAATCAATCTCTCTCTTGCTTGCTCTCTAGAACACTGAGCAGACGTATATGAACACGTGATAGGCTAGGATATATAGACTGTAGGTAGCCTATAAGCTGGGGGGCGGTTCCAGCAAGTACTGACTCATATTTTGACTTATATTTGCCAATACCGACATATATATAAGCAGTTTAATTCCAGTCAGTTTGTGAACATTGATCAATAACACATTTGTTGTAAGTCCATGCATCATCATGCATGAGTGTACACATGATATATCGTCTCCCTGTGTATGTGCATTGTGCCCAAGACAAATTTCCCTGAGGAGCAATAATAAATATTTGATCTTATCATGCATAATACCTTCCAAAATATTTACGGTATTAAAGCGTGATGCCTGACAGGACCTCAGGCGCTGCAGCGATCAGCGCAGACTTGGCCCATATGAGAGCCTCTCATTGGATTTGTTTGATTTGAATAGCCCATTGATCGCCAGTCATGTGATTGGCCCCGGCAGTGTGTCACCGGGTTGATTCTGTTTAAGCTTTTCGCTGCAGGCCTGTGTTTTTCCCATCAGCCCCTGTGGTCCCCACCGTCGCAGCACAAATTCACGATGCACATGGAATACAATGTGAGGACCGGCATGGTGTGTGGTGTGAATGTTTGTTTCAAAAAGGTTCTTTGGATTTTTTCATTCTTTTTTCACAGTTCTTAACGCACATGTCTCAATACTGTGACACTTTTTCAAAGCTCCTCACAGTCATCCCAACAGCAGTCAGTGTGGCTCAAACTGCGGATCGCTCCTTTGCTTTGACACAAAACACATTCAATGTCCACCTCTTTCAAAATTCATTGGATGTTCTCAGTCAGATCACTTTCTGGGGGGGATTTAGAACAAATATGCCAACAAACATAAGGATGGTGAGGATGCCGTCTCTTTGTCTCCTCCTGACACAAAACACCCGGCTGGTTCTTCCAGACAGCCGAGGCCTCCCGTTTGCTATTAATTCCAGCCAGCTCTACCCACGATGCATTTGGGTAAGAGGTGTTCCCTGCAGCTTCTTCATGAGATTGTGTGGCCAACCACTTTCAGTACAAATATATTATTATTGTGGACAAGCAAAGACATCAAGTAGAAACAGAAATGATACAAAGGGCCAAACGTTTTTTTTACTGATTTCTATGAAGCGACCTAAAAGATAATTACACTAGAATTACACTGCTTGTTTGTTTTTATTAATTTTCTCGACCAAGCTTTTTGACACTGACAGCTATTTGAAGGGCAGACAGTAATATGGAGGGCTACCTTGAAATATATGTTACAGTAGTTGCATTATTTATAAGCACCTGTATCCACTAAATTATTATTATTTATATCCTCGACATTAAAATATTGAGCACACGGTCTGGAAAGGAGACGGACCGCCGGTCTATGCTGGTTTTGTTGCCGTGGAAACAAAGCCCGGTTCAAGGAGGAGCCTCCAGCTTTCTACCGTTTGCGGCGCTGTACTCGCTGTGGTGGAGCCGGACTTGTTCACTTTAGAAACAGGAAGTCCTAACAATCTTCATTTGAGTAAATATTTTGCAGCCAAACTAAATAGTTTCAGGATATTCAGCATTCTTTTCAATCTAATATTCATACTTGTTTTCTTGACAGGGCTTGTGTAACGGCAATGAAGCGGTCCATGAATACGATATATGAGTTTACAGTGAAATGCAATCCCTCCTCGTCATTGTGGAGGTGTGTTTATGGCGGTTACACTTTTTGATCTTCACAGTTCATGTTGAGTTATTCTGACGTTTCGGAGAACATTGCAGCGCACTGAGCATGAACGCCTCACTGAGCGCGGGGAAAAACAAAGCTCAATCTGGGGTCGCCTTCCTCCAATGTGATTGGACTGCTGGGTAAAAAGGGACAGTGGGGAGCCGGGTGTTTCATCTACAGATTTCCACACAAAATCCATGCCACAAGGCATTGGAAAGAGATAATTAACCGTGAAGGCCTCAGGTAATTCACCCTCAAGTTTGTACTGTCCACATTCCAAACAAACGGACCACCTCAGGTTCAGGTTCTGCCTCTCCCAGGAGAACCGAGCTGTGGATACCGAGCATCAGAACCCCTCATGCAGGGACCACGACGGGATATGAATTCACATTCCTGTCAAAATAAAGACAAAGCAGAGCCGAATAGATGAAGAAGAGGCAGAAAAAAGAGAAAGAAATGCAGACAGTGTTCATCAGTTCATAATGGTTCAATCTGTCACTGGCAGCCAAGGGACAGAAAATACACTGATTCACTTATGATTGGACCGAGCGCCTCGCCCATCTCCACTCGCCGACAGCAGCCGTGTGTGTGTGGGTGTGTGTGTGTTCGTGTCGGTGAGCCTGCTCGTGTAAATTTAACTGGAACACCTAATGGAGAGAGAAGTGTGCGGAGCCGGACAGGCCCTGTTTAGATGAAAGTCACAGCTTCCACTGCTGGTTTATAGACTGGCTCCCTGTCAGTTTGAAAAGGTCAAGCTTCTGTTTTTTCAAGAGGAGTAAAATGGAGAGCGGGTTGAAGAAAGTTTTATCCTACCGAGATAGGGAGCTACCCTGCTGTGACATTTAAGGATGGTGCTGTTAAAGGATGAGGGAGGCAATATTTTATATTTTTCTTAATATCAAGAAATGACGTATAAAAACCCAAACCAACAGCGAACGTATCTACCAACAAGTATTGTGTGTAAAGCCTGATGTATTGTCCTCCTCTGTGCCATAGAGGTCCATTGTTCCTTCATTACCATGACAACTAGAATGTATTTATATTTTTACTCTTCACTGACCATTTTAGTTGATTCCAGAGGATCATACAGTTTGGAATATACAGCTCTGGAAAAAAGGAAGAGACTCCTACAAATGTGTCTTAAAACAGCATCTCTTCATGTATGGCAGCCGTTCCATTCCAGTTTCTGTTGAGTTCCAATACAGAGGAGGGATCACCTTAACTTAAGCAAAGAACAGTGCTGTGGTCATCACTATCCTCTTGCATTAGGACCAGCTAAATGGCAGAAACTGCTAGTGGTACCTCAAAAGTAATTGGAATAAAAAAGTGACTATTGACCATGCCAAAAGAGTTAAAAAGAAAAGTTTTTATTGAGAAAAAAGGTTCAATTCTGGTTTTACTGGCAGAGGGATACAGTGAGCGTTAGGTTGCTTCCATCCTTAACATTTCAAAGAGGCGGTTCATGAGAACACGGTCAAGCAGCACACATTAGGGACAACAAAGCTCCAGACCGCCAGCGGACGAAGCGCCTCTCCACTCACCGGGATGACTCGTTCCAATGTCACTCAACAACTGTAGGACGACATCAAGTGACCTCCAAAAAGAATGGCAAACGGCAGCCGGGGTCAAGTGCATGACGAGGACGGTTAGAAACCGGCTCCGAGCGGCAGGACTGGGGTAAGGTCATCTTCTCTGATGAGTCCAACACCTGGTCGTCTGATGGTGAGACGGAGACCTGGAGAGGCCTACAAGCCACAGCGTCTCCCACCGACTGTGACACTTGGTGGAGGACCGGTGATGATCTGGCTTCAGAAAGGCTGGACTCAGGCAGATGTGTCTTTGTGAAGGACGCATGATTCAAGCCAAGTACAAAGTTGTCCTGGAAGAAGAGTTGATTCTTTCTGCTCTGACAATGTTCCCCAACTCTGAGGAGTGGTTCCTCCAGCAGGACAATGCTCCATGCCACACAGCCAGGTCTTGAAGGGGTGGATGAAGCCTGTATGGCCAACCCAATGTCCAGACCTGAATCCCATTGAAAGCCTCTGGAATGTGATCAAGAGGAAGACGGGTGGTCCCAAGATAGATAGATAGATCTGGACTCTTCCTAAGGTACATCTTAGTATTCAAAATGAATATGAACTGGTTTTATTTGCATTATTCCAGATCTGAAAACACTGCATTTTTTTTGTTTTGACCAGTTGTCATTTTCTGCATATAAATGCTTTAAATGACAATATCGTTATTTGAAACTTGGGAGAAATGTGGTTAATAGTTGTAGAATAAAACAACACATTTTATTTTACTCAAACACATACCAATGCATTGTAAAACCAGAGATACTGATAATTTTGAAGTGGTTTCTTAATCTTTTTTTACTGACTGTATGTCAACAGATATTGTAAAAGCATTAATACGTTATAAAAATCATGACAACAACTCTCAAACATGTCCTTGTGCGAAAAGAGAAATTGGGTCATTTGTCTCTGTATGATGTTTAGTTAGAACGTTATGTTGATTTTCTTTAAATTTTTATCCAAAATCCAAGATGGCCGCAAAGGAGGGTATACCAAACGGACCTTTGGGACAATATATGGCATGAAGATGTTTTGACTAGAGACATTGAGGACGACAAAAGTATTATTAAAATACATCAGGGGGATGCACAGGAGCCCACGTTCTCTCACAATTACCCAGACCGAGTTTACTTTGACTCAATCCTGTTTTACGCCATTTTGACCGCTTGTGGATTAATCTGCTGTTGAAAATTGTCCACAAAAATGCACTACTTCCTCTTGTTTGAGATACTGTTGATAAAAAGGACAGTATCCAGCTGTTTTAGGAACTCACACAGAATGCAACTATTTACAATATATATATATATATATATATATATATATATATCAGTGGCGGGCCGTCAGGGCCTGCTAAGCCTTCTCTGCTGGCCTAAACAGAATCACAAAGTTATAGCTATTTTTCACAAATACAGCGGCTTAGCAGCTGGTTAAGCAGAGCTTATCCAATCACATTTCATCTCTGTTTCTCTATGATAGAAAAGAGGGTTAAACTACATGGTGACGGCCAGCTAGGAGGGTTCTGTACGTGTGATTCCTTAGAGACAAGGATCCTCAGCAGCACCCTGAATCTGCACACACTGGTACAGTAGGTGGCGGTATGCACCTAGTCAAGTTGGTTGCAATCCGCCATTTAAACTGAAGAAGAAGAAGCAGCAGCAGCTGCAGACTTTCCCTGTGGACTCTGTGTAACACTTGGACCTGCGGTGCATCTCACCCTGCTTGGCCACCTGAGGCGCGATGGAAAGCAGGTCTGCGCTAGCTCGCTGTTAGCTCGCGAGCTAACTCGCACTCGCTGTTAGCTCGCAAGGCTGTTATGCTGTGTTCACACCAAAACGCTTTTTCGCCTGAGTTTAGTCGCTCGACTCTATGTGGTTAATTTGTTTTTAATTTTTTCGCAACCATTTGCTGGGGAAAAGGGGCGGGGCTTATCTCCATGTCTGTGAAAACATTTACTATTTCCTCCATTCACCATTGAAATAACCACTATTTCTGCTTTATACTTGTTGAGGAAGTCCCACAAACATGGGAACATCAAACGCCCCGTGTCTGGGTTCATAATATTATCCGTAGTCGTGTCTGGGTTCATAATATTATCCGTAGTCGTGTCTGGGTTCATGATATTATCCGTAGTCGTGTCTGGGTTCATAATATTATCCGTAGTCGTGTCTGGGTTCATGATATTATCCGTAGTCGTGTCTGGGTTCATAATATTATCCGTAGTCGTGTCTGGGTTCATGATATTATCCGTAGTCGTGTCTGGGTTCATGATATTATCCGTAGTCGTGTCTGGGTTCATGATATTATCCGTAGTCGTGTCTGGGTTCATGATATTATCCGTAGTCGTGTCTGGGTTCATGATATTATCCGTAGTCGTGTCTGGGTTCATAATATTATCTGTAGTCGTGTCTGGGTTCATAATATTATCCGTAGTCGTGTCTGGGTTCATGATATTATCCGTAGTCGTGTCTGGGTTCATAATATTATCCGTAGTCGTGTCTGGGTTCATGATATTATCCGTAGTCGTGTCTGGGTTCATAATATTATCCGTAGTCGCACACAGCTCGACTCCTCCAGGACGAGTGTCTGAATGAAGCTTCCAGCGCTCCTTCAGGACCAGCAGTCTGATTCAGTGACGGCGGTGATGCCGGGCGGAGCTTCTCAACGCTGATTGGCTTTCGCAACTCCGCGTCGGGCGAATTATTCGCTGGCGTTGAAATATTTCAATATGGTTGCTTTTTCGCAACCATACGCGTCTGTGCATTGACTTAACATGTAATCTGGTCGCGCGAATATTTCGCAACTCTTTTGGTGTGAACACGGCATTAGACAGCTGATCCACTGAAGGGGCAGGTAGAAAATCCATAGCCTGCCACTGATATATATATATATATATATATATATATATATATATATATATATATATATATATATATATATATATATATATATATATATATATATGTTTAGATCTTCAGTAGGAACCAATGAGTTTACGTCTGAGAGCCACAGACAGAGTAGGGAGGTTAAAAAGTATTGAGAGACAGACTTTTACATTGTTGGTTTTGGTTGTTGAAAATAGGAAAACATATAGCATAATGCCAGGAAATGGCAAGTGGGCAGCTGCCATAGGGCCTCAGGCTTCCAATGCCCCAGGCTTACCGTGTCAACTGGTTTGTGCTAATTTAATCAAAAGGGCCTTCGGAAAAAATTGTCTATAAGTACCTTCCTGCTTTAATACCTAGTCTCTGGGCTCTGCCTTTAACATGGTCCCCTTGTCAACTTTAATTTAAAGATCTCAATTGTTTTGGTTTTGAGCTTGTATGTTGCATATTCCTGAATGCATTTCTTTAATCAAATTACCAAATAGCACATCTGATATTAATATCTGTGGATGATAAGCACCGGAGAGTTCAATCTCAAGTGTTTTCTCAAAAAAGCAGACTCCTGCTCTGGAAGATAATCCACACTACAATCAAATTGCAGTGGGGAAAAGCATTCAGCCACCAATTTGCATAGAATTCGCTCCAGGCAGTCACCAGCAGAAAATGTTGGCATTGTACATTTCTGCCAACCACGGCCATGTTGAATGTGATGGACAGGTCAAGCTAACACAGGACTTTCACCCAGGAGATTGTTCTGTGTGAAACCAAAGGTACACGTTGAGTTCACACTTGTTGTATAACATTTGGCATGTTACTTAACGTTAAGTAGTGTTGTTGCCTAAACCTAACAAATCGTATTATATGTGGCATTGTGCGACTTCTTAAATTGTGGAATAAGGTTAAATAAATGCATTAGACCAGAATTGTATTAATTTAACAATAAAAGCACAGGTTTCTTTTAACTGCCAGCAGGTGGACCTTTGCAAATAATGGTTGCCTGTAAACCAATGACCAGTAAACTGATGTCCACTCTTAGACAGTATGTTGTGTGTGTGTGTGTGTGTGTGTGTGTGTGTGTGTGTGTGTGTGTGTGTGTGTGTGTGTGTGTGTGTGTGTGTGTGTCCATGCCTGCGCTCCTGCTCTGGCCCCAGCATGAGGTTGACAAATGTTGGGTTTAAGTGAAATATTTCAACAACAATTGGATGGATTGTCATGCAATTTGGTACAGAAATTCTCATCTGGCTTTTCATCTAGCACAATCTTCAGATCAACATTTCAGTTATTGCAATAATGTATACTCTGAAAAAGACATTTCCATTAACCTCAGCTGTACATTCAGAGCATTCGATTACATTTGTTGAAAACAAGAAGAAGTGCAGGAGCTTAAAAAAAGGTTGTGCGATGGTTAAGAGGCCATGATGCATATTGACGACGGAACAAGTAGTCAAGGGTGCAGGAGCTCAAAAATATTTAGCAAGCTATAGTGTGATTACGCAATCAAACAAGTCTATGCACCAATGAAATAAACACCTTGGTAAACTACTTGAGGAGGTCACCGTTGATCGGGAAGAAACCACAAGGCTCTGCAACAAGAAGTGCAGAAACTCAAAAGTGTTCTGCAGGAGTTCAGGGTCTTTCAATGCAACGATGACGCAAGAGAACGAGTCCTAGAGCCCACAAAACGAGGCCCTGTGACGGTCAGGAGGTCAAGAGCATGCTGGGCTGCATGAAGGCTGATGCTGAAAGAGGGGGGAGGCGTCTTCCAGTGACGTGCAGAGGCTGACACTCATCTGAAGTCCAATGCAGAGCACGTGGAGCAGGAGAGTCGGCTTTCCTGACTGTTTTCCTAACCACCTTTATGACTTGCAGGCTCCGCCCCCTCAGACCAGGATGCCCTGCCACTCAAACTGTGGATTGGTGGGCATTCACTGCATGTTGTCCCTGTTGTTGTTTAAGTGAACACTGAGACCAGATCTCCATGAGCGTGCCTGACGGGACACCTGTCTTGAATGCAGGCACATCTTTGCACATTACATGACTACTGGCAAGCGTGCAAACCAGGTTCACCGAAGTGAAATATTGTAAAAGAACACAGATGAATTAAATTTAGTTTTATCCGCGTGGAGCTTTGTGACAGCTACATTAGGGAGTAAAGCTCAGAAATTAAAACGGCACACTTAAATGCAGGTTTTTGAAACGATAAATTAGGCAGCAAGAAAAATCTAGTTGGATGCCAAATTTATAGAAAAGGATCAACATTTCCTTTTAAAACATAATTTGGCAGCTTACCCGTATGTGTATTAACCCATTTGTGCCCAAAGACGATATTTAGTATGCAAAGGAAAATTGCCTCTGGAACGGAAAAGGCTAAAATTGTGTTTATTTAAGGTCCTCCATTTTAAATATATATTTCACCCTTTGATCATTGATATCCAACATGTATGACTTCACAACATATATCTACACTCACCTAAAGGATTATTAGGAACACCTGTTCAATTTCTCATTAATGCAATTATCTAATCAACCAATCACATGGCAGTTGCTTCAATGCATTTAGGGGTGTGGTCCTGGTCAAGACAATCTCCTGAACTCCAAACTGAATGTCAGAATGGGAAAGAAAGGTGATTTAAGCACTTTTGAGCGTGGCATGGTTGTTGGTGCCAGACGGGCCGGTCTGAGTATTTCACAATCTGCTCAGTTACTGGGATTTTCACGCACAACCATTTCTAGGGTTTACAAAGAATGGTGTGAAAAGGGAAAAACATCCAGTATGCGGCAGTCCTGTGGGCGAAAATGCCTCGTTGATGCTAGAGGTCAGAGGAGAACGGGCCGACTGATTCAAGCTGATAGAAGAGCAACTTTGACTGAAATAACCACTCGTTACAACCGAGGTATGCAGCAAAGCATTTGTGAAGCCACAACACGCACAACCTTGAGGCGGATGGGCTACAACAGCAGAAGACCCCACCGGGTACCACTCATCTCCACTACAAATAGACAAAAGAGGCTACAATTTGCAAGAGCTCACCAAAATTGGACAGTTGAAGACTGGAAAAATGTTGCCTGGTCGGATGAGTCTGGATTTCTGTTGATACATTCAGATGGTAGAGTCAGAATTTGGCGTAAACAGAATGAGAACATGGATCCATCATGCCTTGTTACCACTGTGCAGGCTGGTGGTGGTGGTGTAATGGTGTGGGGATGTTTTCTTGGCACACTTTAGGCCCCTTAGTGCCAATTGGGCATCGTTTAAATGCCACGGCCTACCTGAGCATTGTTTCTGACCATGTCCATCCCTTTATGGCCACCATGTACCCATCCTCTGATGGCTACTTCCAGCAGGATAATGCACCATGTCACAAAGCTCCAATCATTTCAAATTGGTTTCTTGAACATGACAATGAGTTCACTGTACTAAAATGGCCCCCACAGTCACCAGATCTCAACCCAATAGAGCATCTTTGGGATGTGGTGGAACGGGAGCTTCGTGCCCTGGATGTGCATCCCACAAATCTCCATCAACTGCAAGATGCTATCCTATCATTATGGGCCAACATTTCTAAAGAATGCTTTCAGCACCTTGTTGAATCAATGCCACGTAGAATTAAGGTGTTCTGAAGGCGAAAGGGGGTCAAACAGTATTAGTATGGTGTTCCTAATAATCCTTTAGGTGAGTGTATATACATCCTTCCCATCATAAATGGTCTCCATCAATATTAAATACAGCCTCACATCCGTTGCATAATCACACCTACATGTTATGTTCTGTGTGACCATGAAATGGGATCCTAATTGACTTTCCTTTGTTTCCATTGTTTTAGTCCCGAGAGAGAGCAAAACAACACAGACAGTTGTGTCAAAGTCCATGAGACTTCTTCACAACCTGCCATGGCACTGGCTTGGGGATCCCTAAAGCTTGTCTCAGTCAGATACATGTTGGTAACGCCTTATCATTGTGTCTCCTACTTGTTTGTGGCCACAGATAGGGGTCACAAGACTTTGGAGAAAAAAATGGTAGTCAACACCTATTCATATGACTTGGGATCCATGCATTTGACATGAAAGGTGCCCTCGGTAAAGGTGTGTCTGCTGCGGATACTGCTGTATTGTGTGATTGGATGGATACAACCCACAGGTCATCATCCCTCATCCCTGTGCTCCAGACAGTGACCTGAAGCAGTCATCATTTAGTGACCCCACCACAAAGAAAAGGCCGTATTAGTTTTTCAGTCCTTGCATCACATTTCACTGCTAACAAACTATAACGATGGAATAACGAAACGTGAGGATTAAGCAAACATGGATATGTTTTGAGATTGTGGTAATATCCTTAAAATCCTTCTCCTCTGTGTTCTGGACTGGCTCGGGGTAGAAAACTCCCCGCACTGGATTTGTTCTGCATAAATGAGCGCTGCGAGCAGGTGGAACACAAATAGTCTGCTCCTCCGCTCAAGCCTTATACCTATTCCTCCAAGGTATTTTTCAAATTAAGCTTGGCAAATATATTTCCAAAGCCTGGGAGGCGGCGGCGGTGGTTAGTGCGGTTTAATGCCGCATGGCTCTGGCTGCAGTGAAACGCAGAGGAACTTCAGAACGGAGCCGAACAAAAGTTCAAATTACAGCAAACTGTAAACGAGCAGATTCATGCGCTACTTTGCAACTAAAACCACGAGGATAAGCATTGGGGTAGTTGCTGGCAGTCATGTGGCGCATGCTACGGTTTGCTGAATCATCAAATACTGTCAGAATACACACGCATGTAGTATCGAGACAAAAGAGCTTGAGGAGCTGGAGTGTTTCAGCCACAGACCCAGATGACAAACCGCCCTGGAATGGATTGTTATACACTTTCCTCACTAAGCCGGCCTCGCTCGGTCCCAGCCCACACTTTTAAGAAGCGCTGCCTTTCCACATCTGTGCTGATGCTGTGGGTTTGCAGCATGCTCGCACACTCGCTCTTCCTTCATCCTAATTAATTGGCACTTCAGATCCCCGCAGTATCACTGAGCCTCCTGGTTTTATCTCACACGCTAACACACTGACAGCTGCTGCAGTCTCTGAGGCAACAACACAACAACAAGCCCTGCGTGTGTGTGTGTGTGTGTGTGTGTGTGTGTGTGTGTGTGTGTGTGTGTGTGTGTGTGTGTGTGTGTGTGTGTGTGTGTGTGTGTGTGGACATGTGTTTGAGTAGGTGCTGGTTTTTGCTTTCATTCAAAAAAACTAAAATCTATATTTGAATCCTTTGGTGTTTTGTTTCTTCCAAAATGTTTTGACAAACTGAAGCCGAGGTTTCTTTGAATGTATATTTTGAACATGACTTGTTGAGTTTATAAACATGTGTCCAACACCATCAATATGTGACAGTTTGAATAATATAAAGAGGATTATATGTGTATGTACTATAGATATCGATACAACATTACATAAACAAGCATTATCCATAAGGATCTAACAGTCTGATCATGTTTACTGGTTGTCGGTGTCACAGATGAGAGTCAGAAGGGATGTGCTGCACTTCCCAGAAGGGTCAGAGTTTCGTTATCATGTGTTCCCGTTAATCGGCGACACGATTACAAGAAGACATCGCAGCGATGAGGACGGGAGCAAAGGAGGAGGTCCGGTGACGTGGGAGCTTGTGAGGATGAGGTTGGGGGTTGATGGATGGGTCAAACCAGACGGGACGTTCACCCAGGAGACCGCTGCTTGTGTCCCGCGTGCAAGAGAGCCGTGACGTTAAACTTCAGTCGGGACGACCAGTAGCAGAGGCCTCCACGGCTCCCTGGGGCCTCGCCACAGCAGATCACTCTCCAGGAAGCTTGAAGCGCCATCACATTGCTTCTGTCCATCAGGAGAGGGATCCTCCTCTGTTGCTCTGTGGAGGGTTCTTCCTGTTTCCCCTGTGAAAGGGTTTCACTATCTTTATTTGGGGAGTTTTTCCTGATCCGATGTGAGGTCCCGGGACAGGATGTTATGTTACAGATTGTAAAGCCCTCTGAGGCAAACTTGTATTTGTGATGTTGAGCTGTATAACATAAACACACGGTTTGAGTCACAGGTCATGTTGTCCCTCGTCTTCATCGTCCTCTTCTGAAGGATCCTGTCTCTGTTGGGGAATCCCTGAGTGAGGACGGCTCCGTGACACCACAACACTAAAGGCCTCCTACACTGAGATAACAGAGGATTTTCTGATTTTTCTGTAATATTGAATCAATATATTCATGCATTTTTTAATAGAAAAATAAAATCCAACAGATAAGTAATAATGATCACCTCTACAGATATGTGTACTCTGCATCGTTCAGATGAACATTTCTGAAGCGTGGATTCAGAACTAACGGCAGAACCCACTGAATGAGGAGGGGACCTGATCATGAGGGCATTTAAAGAGGGGATTCTCAACTTCCCCTCCTCGCTCCGCAGTCAGGTGATTAGGGGATGCCGTTTGCAGGAAGTGGACGGTCCCACACCTCGTATCGGAGCCTCCCACACCTCAGCGGCCGCTCTCCCTGGTTCACACTGATTAGATTGGACAGGCTGTCCCCGAGTGATCCTTTTAATTCCCGCACGCTCAAAGACAACAGCAGCGCCGTGCACAGAAAAGGTCAAAAGACTCGGGGCCCTTTGGTACCTAAAACCTCCTCAGCTTTAATATCCTCCCTCTCCCAACTAATGAAAACAGAGGGAATAAAGCCTCCCCGAGGTGGAGCTGTGAACGAGCAACGAGACAGATTTAATCCTTCAAAACATCACCTTCTAACAAGCCCCGTCTTTGTGGCAGCTGTCTTCACGTAAAAGACAGATGCAACATTATTACCGCAACAGATTGGACAAATATGATGTGGGTTTTCCCCCGCACAGAACGCACCTGATCAATAACCAGGATATTGTGCATGCATTGTGCTCAGGTGTGTCCTTAACTCCAGTCAATGAAACCAGTCGATACAAGATGTTATGATAAATGATGACCCGCACCCTGAAATGACAATAAAAGAGTGAACGTTATGTGCTATAGATCCAGATGTTCGCTCCGGGATGACAGCTGTTGAAGACGCTGTCAGGATGTCACCTGTTTAACTCACGCAGTTTTAGCCAATGCTTTGACGGTGAAGGTGGGGGAGGGGACTTTTTATTTGATTGGAATCCAGCACCGGCTGCAGTGTGCGCCAACAACCAGCAGGTGGCCCGCGTGAGCGGTCCAGACTGCAGCAGTGTGCGAGTGAACGCGTGAAATCTGAGCAGGAACCCTGTAGCGTCAGAGGAACCTTCAGGCTCCATGTTCCAGGACCACTATTTAGATAAACAGAGATGTCAGCAGATCGGGATCACCTGAATATGACATACAGGCAGGAAGAGGAAACGATGAGGAATATCACCACGCTGATATTTAGTATGCCAACACTAAAAAGTAATCTAAAATGTGTGGGGCTGTACAGGAGGAAGAATGAGTCAAAATGCAGAGGCTTTAAAGACTTCCGCTGAATGAATGCTGAATGCTACTGTTCATTCTAAATGTATATTGTAGGCGTTTTTAACGAAAACACGTGAATTGTGGTCGTCCCTGTGGAAAGTGGTATCTCTGAGCACCAGCGTCCCTTTAGAAAAGCTGCTGGTACTGCAGCTCTGCAGGTGGGCTACGTACGTTTTCATAACCAGACTCAATGTAAAATTGATCACAATACTGGATGATTTAACATCATTAACATCCATAATCCGAAGAATGAAAAGGACCTGCAACTTGCTGAAAGTTGAGAGCGACCAAAACATACAAGATATATAACCATGCTCGTTGTCTGCCTAGCTTGGTAAGAAGAAACTGTGTCGATGATGACGTGACACAGACTCGAATACTTTTACATTGAGCTCAGAGATAATCCAGGCAGGTGCACAGCGTGTACCCAGGAAGCCGCTCTGTTTCTGTGCGGCCGCTGCAAAGGGACCCGCCTGCGTTCTGTTCGTCAGCCCGGCGCTCTAATTAGCCCGCCGTTTATCACGGCCTGTGATTGCTTTTGTAATGATGTCACCGCTGCATAATGAGTAAGGAGGCGTTACGCCGCCAAACATGACAGGCGCCCGGCTCCTCTCTCCGCGGACGCGTTTGACGGGCGAAGGGGAAACGCCAGCGAGGGGCAGGACAGAGAGCCGGTGTTTTAAATGCCAGGGGGCAAAACTCAGCTGTCACAAGTTGAAAAGTATTTTGTAGAGCGAGAGCGGCTAGCCTTGTCGAGGCGCTCATGAACAACGGCGGGAAGCGTAACCCCCCCTCTGGGAATTAGGTACGACAACGTTTGTTGATGCGCCGCCAAGAAATGATACGAAAGGTTCCCTCTGCATTTTAATGACGTCTGTGTCCACGCATGATCACGCCGGCAGGAAACGGAGCCTGAAAACGACACCTTCGCTACCGCAGCGTGTGTGTGTGTGTGTGTGTGTGTGTGTGTGTGTGTGTGTGTGTGTGTGTGTGTGTGTGTGTGTGTGTGTGTGTGTGTCCAAACACCAGTGCTGCCCGGCTTCAGTTAAAGAATCTCAGAGCCAGACTCGGGGCTGACGGGGCATCTTCTACAGAAACATGACGGAGAGCCGGTGGCGCTAAGCTAATAGCTAGCAAGTTAGGCCGACCCGATGCTTCCACCGTCGCCATGGTAATCGACGTCCAAATCAGTATTTACCTGCATTGTTTCTGTCGTTTGTAAGAAAGAGCTAAGCATCCTAGCAGAAATAAGGAATTAAGGAATGGAGTTGTTCTCCATACTGTTTAGTGTGTGTGTGTGTGTGTGTGTGTGTGTGTGTGTGTGCGTGTGTGTGTGTGCGTGCATGCGTGCGCGTGCGTGCGTGTGTGTGTGTGCACAGGCAGGTCTTTTATTGGAGGCCTTTATGCTGGATCAGGCTACAGTCTGTGTGTCATCATTCCTTTCCTTCATACGAGCAAATTGGTTTTCATGTTGTTGCACATTTTGTAGTCGCGCTTGTTTCAATAAAAAGGGGAAAAAAGAGAATACAATTTACAGGGACAACCAGAGGAGTCGCCCCCTGGTGGTCAGGAGAGAGAATGCAGCTTTAAGACATGAAGCATAGACTTCTATACAACCAGAGGAGTCTCCCCCTGGTGGTCAGGAGAGACAATGCAGCTTTAACACATGAAGCATAGACTTCTATACAACCAGAGGAGTCTCCCCCTGGTGGTCAGTAGAGAGAATGCAGCTTTAAGACACTTCTACATTGGTTTCACTTTCCAGACCTGGAGTCTTTTTTCTCAGGCTGCCACGAGAAAACATATTTTTCTAGCAGCTGTAATATTTGACTGAGTTCTGTTTCTCATATTGACTGAAGAGTGAGAGGAAACTGACGTTCATGAAGACACTCCCTGTGTTGCCGTACGTTATGTGTACCTTTAGTTGACTCCAAAAAACACACACAGTGACCAGTTCCACTTCTTATACAGTCTTGGTCTTTCTCTGGTCGCCTGCTGACTTCTGGTAGATGACCTTTGACCTCTTCACAATTGCTATCCATCTATAAAAGAAAAAGGTGCTCATACTTGTATAGTTTAGTTTGGAGATCGGACAGTAACCTTGGACACCACTTACTTTGCACGGCAGCTGTGAGAATCACCGGATCACACATCACACAAAAGAATCCATCCAGTCAGGCTTCAAGTGACGCGTGTGTGTCCGGTAAGCCAGAGCACGGACCAATCAGTGTCCTGTGAGGAGCTACGGGCGTGGCTTAGGCGTGGCTTAGGCGTGGCTTAGGCGTGTTTGACGCGACGTGGAGACGCAGACAGTTGGTTCTGAACAACGTCAGCGTCTCCTGAAGAGGTTAGCGTAGATGCTGCAACAGAGAGAATGTATTCAATTAAAGAAGAAGAACACGGAAGGCTTTTCTAGTTGGAAAAGATGGTTCCTCTCTTCTGTGGCAGTCCTTTCTCAAACAGTTTCCAATGACGGCTTCTCCTATGGGTTTGTGTCACGAACCACATGGCGGGTCGGGTTAGGACCTGATAGGTAACACCAGCGCTGTAAAGCACATTGTCAACAGGCTAGTTTACAGGTTTTCATTGTATTCCATCCTCATAATGGATTATTTAAGGTGCATGGTGTTTATGATCTGACTTGATAGCAGACGCTGAAGGTCCAGGTAGGGGAGCGCTGCTTGGTGGATGAACTGTTTAAGACGCTACCGGTGGCATGAGAAAACCCCCCCAAAAAACTGGCACATGACTCTACTGACACACACACACACACACACACACACACAATGCACTCCGGCTCTCCTCCACCAACTGTATCAAGACTGACAGCTGCTTGCTTCCACGCCGCTGCCAGTCGAGATTGTTTAAGTGAACTTTGCTCATCTAGCCGGGAAAATCTGCGCATATGTTCAGCCTGCCTTGTGCCCCCCCCCCCCCCCGCACACACACACACACACCCTGCCGTGTGCCCCCCACACACCCAACCCCCCTCACTCCCCACCTTACCAGGAGCCAGCCGTTATCTTCCTCTTGACATTTGTAGATGCCAGATAGCTGTCTAATATACTGTTGCAGATATTGGCTTACGGGGTGTGGGGGGGTGCGTGTGAGGTGTGTGTGTGTGTGAGAGAGAGGGAGAGGGGGTGGGGGGTAGAGCTGTGAGATAGCAGCTGATATCTGAGTAAACAGGAATCATATTATTCTTTATTGTGCGACGGGATCTAAGCTGCCTCCGATTGTTGCGAGGCCTCTTTTCCAGGTCGAAGGGGGAGATAAAGGAAAGTTCTTAATGTCAATATGAATGAGCACACACACACACACACACACACACACACACACACACACACACACACACACACACACACACACACACACACACACACACACACACACACACACACTCCCTCCCTCCATCCCCTCCTGGTTTCTTTTTTAATATCCTGTGTGTGCACGCTGCAAAAAAATCTCCACCTTATCTCGTAAGTTTGGTCTATTATTGAGCCCAAAACATCTTGCTTATTATTTATTCTTTTAATACAAATGTGAAATCTTCCAGTGCATTCTGCAGACTGTTCTCTCTCCCATCAGTGCCCCTGACTGTGTATGTTAAAGTGACGAGTGTTTAAGTTAAAAGTGTATGTATGTATAGTGGCATGAGTGTTTAAATATGAAGTGTGCAGAGGAGTGACCGGTAAAGAGAAAGAAAGAGAAAAAATTAAAATTAAAAATTAAAAATTAAAAATAAAAATAACTGGGGGTGACAGACAGTCAGTGGGGGACCCGGGCCCTGTTGATGAGCCCGACTGCTGACGGGAAGAAACTGTTTGTGTGGCGTGAGGTCTTGGTCCTGATGGACCTCAGCCTCCTGCCAGAGGGGAGGGACTCCAACAGGATATGTCCAGGGTGAGAGGGGTCAGCTGCAATCTTCCTAACTCGCCTCAGAGTCCTGGAGGCGAACAAGTCCTGGAGGGACGGCAGATTACAGCCAATCACCTCTCAGCAGAGCGGATGATGCGCTGCAGCCTGGCCTTGTCCTTGGCAGTGGCTGCGGTGTGCCAGACGGTGATGGAGGAGCAGAGGATGGATTCAATATATATATTCCAGTGAGATGCATATGATATTCCAGTAATGCGTATGATATTCCAGTGACATGCGTATGATATTCCAGTGACATGCGTATGATATTCCAGTGACATGCGTATGATATTCCAGTGCTGCGTATGATATTCCAGTGATGCGTATGATATTCCAGTGATGCGTATGATATTCCAGTGATGCGTATGATGTTCCAGTGATGCGTATGATATTCCAGTGATGCGTATGATATTCCAGTGATGCGTATGATATTCCAGTGACATGCGTATGATATTCCAGTGATGCGTATGATATTCCAGTGATGCGTATGATATTCCAGTGATGCGTATGATATTCCAGTGATGCGTATGATATTCCAGTAATGCGTATGATATTCCAGTGATGCGTATGATATTCCAGTGATGCGTATGATATTCCAGTGACATGCGTATGATATTCCAGTGATGCGTATGATATTCCAGTGACATGCGTATGATATTCCAGTGACATGCGTATGATATTCCAGTGACATGCGTATGATATTCCAGTGATGCGTATGATATTCCAGTGATGCGTATGATGTTCCAGTGATGCGTATGATATTCCAGTGATGCGTATGATATTCCAGTGATGCGTATGATATTCCAGTGACATGCGTATGATATTCCAGTGATGCGTATGATATTCCAGTGATGCGTATGATATTCCAGTAATGCGTATGATATTCCAGTGATGCGTATGATATTCCAGTGATGCGTATGATATTCCAGTGATGCGTATGATATTCCAGTAATGCGTATGATATTCCAGTGATGCGTATGATATTCCAGTGATGCGTATGATATTCCAGTGACATGCGTATGATATTCCAGTGATGCGTATGATATTCCAGTGACATGCGTATGATATTCCAGTGATGCGTATGATATTCCAGTGATGCGTATGATATTCCAGTAATGCGTATGATATTCCAGTGATGCGTATGATATTCCAGTGATGCGTATGATATTCCAGTGATGCGTATGATATTCCAGTGATGCGTATGATATTCCAGTGATGCGTATGATATTCCAGTGATGCGTATGATATTCCAGTGATGCGTATGATATTCCAGTGATGCGTATGATATTCCAGTGATGCGTATGATATTCCAGTAATGCGTATGATATTCCAGTGATGCGTATGATATTCCAGTGATGCGTATGATATTCCAGTAATGCGTATGATATTCCAGTGATGCGTATGATATTCCAGTGAGATGCGTATGATATTCCAGTAATGCGTATGATATTCCAGTGATGCGTATGATATTCCAGTGAGATGCGTATGATATTCCAGTGATGCGTATGATATTCCAGTGAGATGCGTATGATATTCCAGTAATGCGTATGATATTCCAGTGATGCGTATGATATTCCAGTAATGCGTATGATATTCCAGTGATGCGTATGATATTCCAGTGATGCGTATGATATTCCAGTGATGCGTATGATATTCCAGTGATGCTTATCGTCAAACTGAACCGGCAGTGACTCATTTGGACAGTCGGTCTTAAAAGGAGCAAAACGATGAAGCTGTTATGAATATTAAATCATGGCTAAGAGAGTTACAACACATTCCTGTTCTTTGTATTCTGTGGCTGTATTGTCTTTGCTTTTCATTGATCTATTTTACCTTTTTAAAAGCCTCCCGTGGACAGGTGTTGTATATTAGTTTCACTTAAAACACTTAACACAGAGCATCTGCTCCCTGTGCATAAATATACTACAATTTCCAACAATGTCCAAATCAACTAAACGGTGCTAACTTATGTCTGGGACAATGCATCGGCCATGCCATGAAAATCATAGCAGCCTAACAAGGAGCACAGATTATGATAACTTTGCGTTCTAGGCAGAGTTATAATGCCCATAATGATCCACACACCTGTTCTTCAGTGATCACTCTCTGAGAACACGAGAGTACAAAGTGACTTGGTGCAGGATTCTTTTGGCTCTCCTTATGAGACGGGTAGTTATCATTTTAACATGCGTGTGCTTGCGGTATCCGCCCCCACCCCCAGTGACCTGTGCGGGATCACTGAGGTGTGTCTGCAGATCTCGGCCCGGGGTTTTCTCCCGCTGCATGAGAAACAACGGATAAATAACCCTTAATTAGCTCCCAGCAAGGAGAGCGAGCGCTCGCTGAAGATGAAGGGGCGGAGGGAGGGCTGGCTGCAGCGTTAATTACAACTAATGCGCTGTTTAGTAAGGGAAAAATACAGGGTTGTGTCATGCCCTCACACACCCAAAAGTATGAAAAAAACAGTCCCCTTCAGGGGGCTCGACGTCGCTTCACTCCTCCTCCTCGTCTCCTTCCTCTTTACCACTGACAAGTACATTTTTTTCCCCTCACGTTGTTCCAATTACCCAACTGTTAGATGCCTTGATTAATACATGGCGGATTTGTGTGTGTGTGTGTGTGTGTGTGTGTGTGTGTGTGTGTGTGTGTGTGTGTGTGTGTGTGTGAGCGCAGGCTAATTACCAAATCTCCAGATGAATGTCAGTGTGCGGCACAGTCGGGGCGAAGTATCGCATCCGCCACATCGGCAGCAGCAAGTGTACCTGGGACGGATCAAGGTGCTGACAGGCCTCGTTAACCTCCGTGTGTGTGTGTGTGTGTGTGTGTGTGTGTGTGTGAGCGTGTGTGTGTGTGTGTGAGCGTGTGCGTGTGAGCGTGTGTGTGTGTGTGTGTGAGCGTGTGTGTGTGTGTGAGCGTGTGCGTGTGTGTGTGAGCGTGTGTGTGTGTGTGTGAGCGTGTGTGTGTGTGTGAGCGTGTGTGTGTGTGTGTGAGCGTGTGTGTGTGTGTGTGAGCGTGTGTGTGTGTGTGTGAGCGTGAGCGTGTGTGTGTGTGTGTGTGAGCGTGAGCATGTGTGTGTGTGTGTGTGTGAGCGTGAGCGTGTGTGTGTGTGTGTGTGTGTGCGCGTGTGTGTGTGTGTGTGTGTGTGAGGAGACTTCACACGCGTAATTGGAGACTGAGCCACTCACACAGCGACGGGGACTTGAGGCGCTGCAGGTGTGTTTGTCGTCGGGGTTTCCTGCAGCTCGGCAGCACGACAACAAGCAGGTGTGTTGGTGATTGGTGTTGGAGTGAGACGCTGCCATCCAGCGCGCGGCTTCCTGAAGAGTCACCTCTAGGGGTTTAGAGTCGCTCGTGTCGTGACGGAAAACGTACGGAAGCCCGGGAGTGAGGTTCTCTTTTTGTTTTTCTGGTTTAAATTGTTTTTCTCCCGTGTTTATAACAATAAAGTGCACTTTGCACTTACATTCTAAGTGTAATTATGAAATGTGAACAGATGAATAAAAAATGGAAAATATTTTTAAATAAAAAATGTGAACACATGCAACGGTTTAAATGCATTAAAGTATGAAAGACGGACTTATGACTTTAGAACAGGTGAACATTTAGAAAATAAGTTGATATTTGTTGTAATACTCATTCTAACTAACTGGCTGCTGCCCCGTCTCATGTCCTGGTCACACCAAAAGAGTTGTGATTATTTGTGAGACTTGTGAGATTTGTGAGATTTATTTGTGAGATCGTTAAGTTTCAATAATTCCGTAAACTCCTTAAAATGACTAAGTGATTATAACGTTTCACTAAGATATTCATAATCTTACATCTTACCATATTACCATATTCATAATGATTCATTATGAATATTACCATATTCATAATCTTACAATCTTACCCTTACAGTTTCATTCAGTGACGACGGACGGAGCTCAAAAAGCCAATATTCGCAACGCCTTTTCGCCTCTATCGCGCCGCCCGGGGGAAAAAGCTAATTTTTCGCCTCATTCGCATTGATGTACATGTAATCTACTTTACATGTAATCTATACATATTTCAAAACTCTTTTGGTGTGAACGGCATCAGGATGATGCTCCTGCTTGTTTCCCTGGATACCACGCAGACTGTGGATCAGCACCTCAGACACGCCCACTTCAAATAATCCAAACTACTACAATAGTATACAGTTCCTCTTCATGCATGATATCCACCAACACCAAGATCTTTTTTCTTTGAAACACCCTCGGACCACTCCATGATGATCGAGGACGTTCATTAAAGGTCGTTAACCACAGATATTATGGACAGTGATATTGCAGAAATAAGAATGTATAATGTGTTGGGACTCTTGTACAACCTGGACACAGCTGATGGAAGCACACAGCGTTGTCCTGTAAGCTCTGAGGCGTGATGACACACGCAGCACTCGCACTGGAGGCACTCGAGCTGGAGCTTTTCTTTTTGTGAATATGCTCTGCCGCTTTACGGTAAATGACTGGATTTGACCTCGGCAACCTGTCGAGTGTGGAGGAGTGCCCAACAAACACAAATCAACCACAATCAAGTGCGTTGGTGAGCGGCGCTCAGAACAATGTGCTCCGTGAGGCCGAGCAGGAAGCACACGGCGTTCCACAATGAGGCCCTGATTACACGCAGCAGCCCGCGTGCACAACATACCACACGCTATTTATATGTATGCAGACACACACTCTTTATCAGTGAAACACAAGCGTACAAGAAGTACTGATTACCATTGTTGTTAATTAACTGACAGTATCTACATTCAAGAGGTCAACAACAACATATGGATTGTAGTGCACTTTCGTCATATCTATAATTGCATGTAGCTATTTATTTACATGTATGTTGTTAATTCATGTCTTACATTCACATTCATTGTATCTTAATTGAAATCATGTACAAGCATACACTGTAAGACTTTGATGTAAATTTACAGTGAAATTCTAACTGTATTGTGCTAATACAGTATAATGCTGTAAAAGCAATGCATTATGGGAGGTATAGCACTTGCTTTCATGATCCTACGGTCAAGTGTTTCTTTTCACAGTAATTTACTGCGTACCGCTGAGAATCATGGGAAAGTAACGTCTATTGTTTTGAAGTTCTCATAAATAATGAGCAGCCAGAGCGGAGTTTTGCAATTCCTCTGTCAATCTCATCATTTTCTATTTGAATTATAATGTCTTCCGTGTTACTACGTAAATCACTTTAGTTTGACCAGATTAAGATAAAACATTTAAAACTCGCGGCTATTTTTATTTTCACCGCTGCTCGGTTCGTGCTCGTCGCAGCAGGAGACCGTTCCCTTAGCGCAGCTGGAGGAGACACAACACCTCACAATGTTACCATCTATATTTGTTTATTTTCACCACCGTCAGTTTGGGAAAGTCAAGTGGATGTATTATTTTTAAGGACAACTACTAACTACCTCAAGTTAATGTCCAGTTTCAACTTCAGATACGTTTTCGAACACCTTTGCTAACACGTAGGTTAGCTTTAGCACATGTTGTCGGCATGCACGGATGTGCTTTTCATGGTTGTAACCGTTCATTTGGCAAAGTTTTGGCTTCAACATGTCACGCATATAGAGATCACCCAGGTCAGAGGGAGTAGAGATTAAGTGAAGAATGTTCTGGCATAAGGACATTAACGTTAGACGTTCTATTGTCATTTAATGTCATGCCAGTTTGACTTCTACCGCAACTGGCCTGCAGCTGTTGGTATGTTGATTCATTGGTTGTGTTGGGAAGCTAAACATGTAGGTATGAACTTTTTAATATCCCGGTGGTAAGGACACTCGCTCTTCAGCATGCAACAGAATATAATGTTCAGATCTGACGAAGCAGCAGTCTGAGCTACTTCCATGTCAGGGATATAACTTTAGTTACGGTTTATAAAATGTACACCGCCAAACTGCATGCTGGGTAAAGTCCGCCCACTCAGTCGCACAGGAGACTTTTGGATAGAACTTTAGTTATGGTTAAAAAAAAAAAATCACACTACTGAACTGCATGCTGGGTAAAGCCCGCCCACTCAGTCACACAGGAAGAGACAGAAAAGTCTCCTGTGCGACTGAGTGGGCGGGCTTTACCCAGCATGCAGTTTGGCGGTGTAATTCTTTTAAAACCATGAGTTCTATCCCTGAGACATAAGTAGCTCCGACCGCTGCACCCTCAGCTCTAAGCTGTAAACATTACATGTTGCTCCCTGCCAAAGATTGCACTACCGGTATATGAAAACAGCACCACTTTGAGAATCACTATGAATACATTTGATTAACTCCTGGCCAGAATAAACTATTCTGTTGTCCACAGAGCCCTCAAGTGGCCAAATAATGTAACTGAAGTACTGAAAACAACCACATGGCAAAACACCGCGACTGTAATAGAGACGTGTACTTCTGTACAGAAAAAGTTATCAAAAACCCTTAATGTTATTTGCACATTCCAAATATGTGACACTTATAAAAACCTAAGAAATGTAAGTATTAGCAATAAATATAGTACCACTTTTCCATATATCTACTCTAATATGCATTATAAACATAAAGTAGGAAAAAGAACAATTATGCTAACAATATGTGGCGGCCATTAACAATAGTTTAGAAGTGGTTTGACTCACGTTTATTTATTTTTGTTCTACCTTGCCATCCTTTCCAGAAGCTGTCAACCCAGAGGGACAAAGGCACGTCAGAGAAAGGTGATCAGCAAGAAGAGCTGTATTTATTTTTATTTAATTATCTTAATGACCCGACCCCGGATAAGCGGTCGAAAATGGATGGATGGATGGATATCTTAACAATGTCCAACCAGGCATTATTTTTGTTTAATATTGAAGTTGGCTATTGGGTAAGCACACTATTGTTCAAGTAAATTAATCTCTTATTTGGATGCTATTTTTTGTCAAACTGAGGCTATTGTAATAAATAAGAATATTATAATGAATATGTCCTTTTGTCTTGTTTATTGTAAGTTGTTATTTTTCATGCTTGTTAATTTTACAGATGCTGACACTAAAAGTACTGTTATATATTTTTTTAATAATTTAGAAATTTACTTTACATTTGGATTACAACAAGTTACTGTATTTCCTTAAGAGAGTAGTGATGCTGTATATTTTACAGTAATTCACAAGAGAAACTGCTGCCAGTAAATTACTGTAATTTGGAATTATTACAGTAGAGATGCCGTATCAATAGAATACAGCAAGCTGCTGTATTCTATTGATACAGTAGAGATGCTGTACATTTTACAGTAACTTACTGGCAGCAGTTTCTCCTGTAAATTACTGTAATTTTACATTAAAAAGTTTTAGTGTACATACACACACACACACACACACACTGCAACGGCGTCACACATAAAAGATTCCAATTCATTTACAAGTCACACAAAATGCCATTTATCAACTATATGAAGCCAAATGATTTATATCACAATGTAATGAGTAAATACAATATTTTGGTAATATTAGTAACACTAACATTATCTGACTAGTGCAGGAAAGTGTCCCTACTTCCCTCTTATGCCGTGTTCACACCGGACGCGACAGAATTTTGTCGCGCGACCAGATTCCATGTTAAGTCAACGTACAGACGCCACGGCGCGACATTTCTGCCGGGCGACGCGACTGACGCGTTTGACGCAAAAGTTGCAAAGTTTTGCAGCCAATCAGCGTTGAGAATCAGCGTTGAGAAGCTCCGCCGGTTTGAATGAAACTGCTGCTGCTCCGCCAGAACCAGCGCTGGCAGCGGCCGTCATTGAGACGCTGTTGTGGGACTACGGATAATATTATGAACCCAGACACCATGGAGTTTGATGTTCCGACGTATGCGGAGTTTACACAACAAGTATAAAGCAGAACTAGTGGTTATTTCCATGGTGGATGAAGGAAACGGTATCCGTTTTACGGAGATAAGACCGGCGCAGTTCCTGGAGGAGTCGGTGAAATTCACCGAGCTGTGTGCGGCTACGGATAATATTATGAACCCAAACACGAGGGCGTTTCATGTTCCCACATGTTTGGGACTTCCACAACAAGTATAAAGCAGAACTAGTGTTTATTTATTCCATGGTCGATACCGGAAAAGACAGCTCTTTTTCATGGAGAGACCTGACGGCGATAAGCCACGCCCCCTTTGTCGCGGGTCTTTGTGGCGTTTGGTGTGAACACCCTCGTTTCACTCGAGCGACCAAACTGAAGCGGTAAGCGCGACGCGACAAATTCTGTCGCGTCCGGTGTGAACACGGCATTAAAGTCACGTAGCGTTACACGGTGACTTTAAGAGGGAAGTGTCCCTACTTCCCTCTTAAAGTCACGTAGCGTTACACAGTGACTTTACTTGAGAAGACTGTGCTGTCTGTAATTAATGTACATTTGCAAAATGCTGGCAAAAAGGAAATATGAAGGAATAATAATGACCTGCAATGAATTTTGACCATGATGCATTGCAGATCTACAGCAACATGCTGTATAGGAGTTCTACAGTAAGAATATGGCCAGTATACAGTAATATTACTGTGAAAACTACAGAAACTTGTTAAAGTGTGGGCTCCAGTCATGAATAATTCTCATTTTAACATCACCAGAGTAAAATATGAAAGAAATATCAATGCTTGAATATAGTTTGCATTACACTCATTCAGGTGTGGTGCCATGAAACCCCCATGAATAACTCTTTCTTATCATAACCAGTTCACCCATTGGGCAAGAGCCCATTTCTTCCTGAACACTCAATTTGTCGAGCTAAAGATAATTTGTATAAAACAAACAACACATGAGTTTCAGTAAAGGAAATGAAGAGTGGGATCGGCCAAAATAAAATAAAAAAGGTTTTATATACATGTTACATTAAATATAATTATGTATTGTATTTAATGTATTATAATCTAATTTAAGGATGTATTATGTATTTATGTACTGTATTCATGGTTAGTGACACAATTAACCAAGAGAAGTCTTTTCCAAGTGATTTTACTGAGTGGGACTATAAAAGACTACAGTACAGTGAAACTTCCTGATTTAATAAAGTTTCAATTTTTTTCAAATTCTACAAAAACAGAAAATTTACAACAATATTTTTAAAGTAATTTTCTGCATGAACAAATCCCAATAACTTTTAATGGCATGTTTTTTCGTATCTGACGTCTACATTAAAAGAGAAAAAGTATGTTCTGACACTGGGTAGACAATCAACCTGAGGGGAGAACGCCAGGCTGTCAGTGTTACGATGAGAGAGAGCGCGAGCTAATTGGCTTCTAATCACTCAGTAAATTGTCTAATTAAGCCGACAGTTAATTAGGCTTCGCTTGCACAGCAATCTGGGAAGTTTTTTTATGTGTTCGGGTCATAGGGAAGACGTGGGAGTACAGGTGACAGGGGGAGATGTGGGCATGTACAGCTGTGTGTGTGTGTGTGTGTGTGTGTGTGTGTGTGTGTGTGTGTGTGTGTGTGTGTGTGTGTGTGTGTGTGTGTGTGTGCGCAGCCATTCCATAGAGCCAGCTAAGAAAATTGGGGCTTAAAAGCCCAAAACCTGACTTGAATAAACCCAAAAAAGGGTGTTTCCACAAAAGTTCTAATTCAAGTTTACACATTCAGACTAATTCAAGTCAGATTTAAGTAGTCGGGTTACTTGAGTACACTATTCTCAAGCATCAGTCCACTTCAGATGATGTTGAACACTGTAATTTTAAACATGGATTACTACATTTCATGTCTATATATTGTGTTGTAATTGTTTTCTACTCATGTAGCTTTTATCCTTCTATTGAGGTAAGTTGGAATACAATGTGTGTAGCATAAGCCATATACCGTAAAAGTTGGGTTACATGCCGCTCCTACGCTGTAGCAAGCTAGGAGCGCTAGCTAGCTAGCGCTGCTGCTGGCTAGCGCTGCTGCTGGCTAGCGCTGCTGCTGGCTAGCGCTGCTGCTGGCTAGCGCTGCTGCTGCTACTGCCCGCTCTGCCCTCCCCTCTGCCCAAGTCAGGTGTCGAGCCTGGTCCCGCTACCTTCTGTGGTTTTCGGGGAGCTAGCTAGTTAGCAGGGAAGTAACGGAGCGCTAGCAGGAGCCCCGCTGGCTACAGCGGGGAGCTAACGGGGACACTCACCGAAGGTAGTAGCGGCTTGTAACCCGACTTTTACGGTAATGAAACATGTATGTAGGTTTATCATTTATGATTGCGTCCATTATTAAAGTATTATTTATTTAATTAGATTTTTCTATAAACTAGACTGACAGAAATAGGTCTGGCTTGTTTGGTAAACTTGCTTTATGGAACGGCAGTAGTTTTCATCTGGTTCAAGGTCATCAAAGACCAGTTCTGGCAGACCAGTTGGCACTAGCAAAAAAGAAATATGAATTTTAAGTGCAGGATGAAAAGAGTCCTTTTACACAGGTCCAAGGTCAGAATAGAAGCAGATTGTAACACAAATTAAATATCGTTCCTTCCATTTTTTTCTCTGAAGTTTCCTGGAAAGAACTGCAGTTTTAAAGTACTGGAATAAAGATTTATTTATCTTTAGTACATCATTAGAAACTTAATAAATGTGTTATGTACATATATCATATCATATATTGATATACTTGCCTGAAGACATAACTCCACATTCATGTTCAGCTAACCTGCTGTGCACTGTGCTCACTGTCTCCATGGCAACATTACACTTACCGTCATCCTCAATGTTAACATCACGCAAACCAAGAATGAATGTCAAGATAAATCTATCCCATTAAAAAAAGAAAAATGTTAAAGTACTGTTTTCTGTTGATCTTTTTCATCATGGTTCATTCATCCCACGGACATACAAGCAAAGACCTTTTCAAACCGTGTAAGAGACTCATTGAATGGTTGCAGCTCTGCTTACACTTGGCACAAAGTCAACCGTGTGTAAGCTGTGGCTCAGCGGTAGAGCGGGGAGATCGGCGGTTCGATCCAGTCCATGTCGATGCGTCCTTGGCCAAGACGCTCACTGCACCTCCAAGTCTAAGGCCACGGATGAGTTTTGAGGTTTTTGGGCTTTACTGTCTGCTCAGATTCAGCCAAATGCTGCAAAGCTGATTGGACGGCGCTCCTCAGTACAGATGGGTAATGACCCCAAACATACTGTGAAAACAGCCCAGGAGCTTTCTTAAAGAGCCAAAGTCACCTGATCTCAACACAAGTGAGCATGCTTTTAATTTACACCAGATAAAAGTGAAGGCAGATAGACCCACACACAAGCAGCACCTGAAGGAGGCGCAGTAAAGCAATGCAAAGCTTCTGAAGGGAGGAGACTCAGCGCTGGGGGATGACTTTGGGTGTATTTATATATATATATATATATATATATATATATATATATATATATAATGACTATGGGAGGAAGATTTCAGGCAATCATTGACTGGAAAGGATTTTTCTCCAAGTATTACAAATTATCATTATATTCACTATTATGTGAGTTTGTCCAATTACTTCTGAGCCTCTGAAAATGTGGGGGACTGTGTAAAAATGACTGTAATTCCTAAACAGTACATGTTTTTGTTATATCCATTGAAATAAAGCTGAAGGTGTACACTTCAACCACATATTGATGCTTTATTTAAAATCCATTGCAGTCGTGTAAAATTACAAAAAATGTGTTCTCGTCCAAATACTTATGGACCTGACTGTATGGCATAAGTCATAGATGTAGATGTTTCCCACTACATTACTTAATAAATGACACACTATAACAAAATAATATATATAATCATAAAAATATATAGAAGGTTTTAATGTGTTATGGCTGAAAAGAAGTTTGAAAAGCAAACTTTGCTTTTCAAACTTCTTTTGTCACACCCAGCATTCATAGCTGCCATACTCTTTGAGTTTGACCAAGGACAGGCTATTGTTCACTGAATCCATCAGACACATTCTCTCTCTCACACACAATCAGTCCTGTACACTGGTGCTCTGTATTCAGAGCTGCTGAGAGCCTCATACAGTAATTGAAGGAATTCGTAGAAGATATTCTGCATTCATAGCATACACACTTCCAGCTAGAGTATATAGCTTCACATGCTAAACCTCAACTACAAATAAATACATTTTTATGTATTCAGTTTATTTTGTATAGCCCAAAATCAGAAATTACAAATTTTCCTCAGAGGGCTTTACAATCTGTACACATATTATTAAAATAATTCTTGAGGACCTCCCTCCATTCGTACAGAGATTAGATTTACGTTTCACTGTCAATGGATTCACGCGACACCACCGGCATCACGAAGAAAAAACACCTGGAGTCAGGCTCCAAATAATGCGTTTGTGTCCGGACCAATCAGCAGCCTGTGAGACGCTGCCGGCTTTCGTCTGGCCACCAGGGGGCGACTCCTCTGGTTGTATAGAAGTCTATATAAATGACTCTACTTCTCTCTTGATTTATTCCCTCAGTAAACATTGTATACATATATGTTTATGGTCTCAATCTCTAGTTTCAAGTCTTTTCATTTATTAAATTATGGTCCCATTTAGAACATGAAGCCAGGTATGCTTTAAGGCGGGGCTTAACGCATACCATTCCCTGTTGCAAAAAGCCAAGATGTCGACAGCCATAATCCAAGATGGCCTCGGACAAAAATCCAAACTCACTGCCTCAATGGGTGACGCCACGATGAAAGAAACGCAGCGCCCAAAGCATCGGCTCTCTGAACTCTGATGTTTTAAGCGCTTGAGAAAATGTGTGGAAAAAGTAGCAACCGAATCCAGTCCAGGCTTACTGTGTTCTTTATAGTTCAAACACTTCTAAGTCATTGCTCTCTCTCAAAAGTGGTGCTCACAATTATTTTAACGCAACATTAGGTAGACAGCGAAGGAGAGGGATCATCCCAAACAACAACAACAACAACAACAACAGGACCTGGCCTGCTCACACAGGCTGCACTGTCACACTTCAGCGGCTCGTATTCATTTACCTGCCAAATTAGACTCCGTACTTCATGGTGCCTGTGGACAGAGGGGGAGGCTAAACACTGCCGGCTCATTATCTCTCTAGTTACATGTTTACCGTTTCTAAATACACCTAATTGGGAGATCAAAGCGTCGGTGACTAGCTCTCCCCGCGGCTGAGAGGGCAGCCGACCGGAGGATCCGCTCGCCGGCTAATTTGATCAAACGCACCCTTTTGTCTCGTGACTTGGAGACGGGGGAGACGCTCCGCTACATGTTCGGGATTCGTTGCCGTCTTTTTTTGGGTGTTCGCACCAGAGGAACAATAAGTCCGCTGGAGGGGAAATCTTTTGTTTCATTGTTTGCCTTCCGACCTTTTCTCGGTTGAGTGAAGAGGAGTCGATCTTCAGTGTACGGCGCCGTTGATGCTCGTCAGGAACGGGTTTCTATTCCAGAGGACACGGATTATCATTATTATTCAGTTTGTATTATTGATTAAATAGGTACAAATAAATCAAGACCCCTTAACATTTCTCAGGTTGAGCAGTATCATCCTCAAAAACAGAAATGCTTGGAAAAAAATTACAATTACAAAAATAAATCAAAGACAACAGCTATCTCAAATGAAGTTAAAGTTACCAAGTAAAGAAAACCACTTGAGAGCATTCTGGTCTTCAACAAGTTTCCATCAAACTAAGTATCTGCATGTGTGTATAAAGTAACACAACATTATCAACACACCAAAGTTAACTCCCCGTGGACCGTAACCAGCTCTGCACATCACTTCAAATGATCCAAACTTTCACAGAATACAATTATTCACGTCAGAATTCAGTCTTAAGAATTTGTTTGATTTTCACTTGGAAGAAGTGGAAACGAAACGTATCTTTTTTCTTATTTTCTCAACCTCTTCAACTCTCCCTATATGTTATTCCCAGAGGGTCAGGGCGACTTACCCCGAAGGACAAAGCCGGCTCGGCCCAGGAGACCGTACATCTTCTTTAATCATCGATATCAGAGGACGGCGAGAGGAGATGACATTTAAAGTGAAGGTCTAAAGTCCTGCAAGTAACCCATAAACAAATAAATAATAGTTTCATTAAAATACCATTCACTTGAAATTATTTTAATTAATGTTTTTTAGAACAAGCACTCCAACCCATTTTGGGTTGCAAATAATAATTATCTCCACAATCCATCACTTTATTCATTATTTTTACTTAATTAGCCCCATCATTTTCAGCCCAAATATTGTGTTTGTGTACCTCAGGTTGATGTATTAGACCTGTAAATAAAGAACTATTTGATGAAAATAGTTGTAATAAAGACGAATGATGGACTGCAAACATTACATTTAAAAAATATTAACAATGAACATTCTGTTATAGAGAGGCCTTTAACAGTTTCCAGTAGCAGAGCATGAGGGCACTCATGAGCGGGAGAGTCTCTGCTGTCCGGACCTGACTAGATCTCTGCATTTCACGGCAAGACCCGCCCTTCAGCTGCAGAGGGGGATTCGATTGGTTGAGGATGGCAGTGATTAGTTTTTGTCTGCGGGTCATCTTGATTATTGCATTTAATAACAACAGATTTCACAAAGCACAAGTGTGTGAGTATTTCCACATTCTACCGATGTTTAGTTAGAACCATGTGGTGACAGACCTATTACCTATTTACTTGTCCTTTCTCACAGGAACACTACTTTAATAGTAAATCATCTTTTATGTATAAGGTGTCACTTGGTATCAGTGAAATGAATCCCTGTATTTCTTTTTACAAAACACATAACCAGGTGCGACATAATATACTCGAATACTTAGGGATCTCTCACACACACACACACACACACACACACACACACCCCCCGTGGTGGAGAACGGGGGCTGAGAATCTGCTGTATAGTCTGGAGGAAGCGTCGGAGCGTCCGTGTCAGGAAACACTGATGAATGAGCGGACGGGAGGAGGAGCGAAGGAAAAGGTCTGGATGCTGAGGACGAATAATGGCTGCATCTGAAACACAATATCCTTCTTCATTCATCACCACCTACTAATACCAGACCACACACACACACACACACAACCACACACAGTGCTCTGATGCTCATTTATTTAGTCTCCAGCAGAGACACTCTGTCACTGGTTCAAACAGCAGCAGAGCAACTACAGTATGGTGTGTGTGTGTGTGTGTGTCAGTGAGTCCCTCCCACACACACACACACACACACACAGCACTGATATTTGTTCTCTCTTCACTCACTGAAGAACAAGAAGAGGATGTGTGCGTGCGTATAAAACGTTGTAATTTATTAGGTACAGACATTTTAGTTGTCTTCTGTTACAGGACTGAATACACACACATGGTAAGTACATGGGTGTGATGCTGACTCTGAGTATATTTCCTGTCACAATAATCAGAAAAGCAGCAGCTGCAATGAGTCGGTCAGTCAGCTGTTCACATGAACGGCTAAAGAATGAACACATGAACACATGAACACATTCGAAGTGCCACGAAATGAAGTAATAATGCGGAAGAGTTTACTTCGTATTTTACTACTGAATATCCCATAATAAGTTTACAATGAATGAAAATACCCCAAAACGTGTGATCCATCAGGAGGTAGGGTTTTCTTTCTGGGATTTGAGGCAGAGGGAAAAAAAAGATAATTTATGATATTTAAAGATTTTCTGAGAAAACCTCAAAACAGGATTTCATTTTGTTTTATAAGACCATACTTTTGACCATACTTTCTAAATGGTCCAATATATTATAATATATCCAATATTATAGAGACCTCTTACTCATATGCGTCTCCACTGGACTCTGTCCTCTGATCATATTGATTGATGAACAATATGAAGTACAAATCTACACCCAGGAGGTCAAAACTAGACAATTATTGTTTTGCATGACCCCACCCCCACCCCGCAAACACACACACACACACACACACACACAAATCCGTATCCTACACCAGCTCAGTGACATGAAGCAGGTAAAGCTTCTTAAGCAGGCGACAATGTGGCCGACGCCCGTTAATAAGAAGCGCTGGCCGGTCGGTTTCCACCCAGACGGACTGGGCTGGAGGAGCGCTGGCTCTCTATCGCACACAGCCAGGTGCTCACAGAGAGGATTAGCGGCTATCGCTCCATCTGCAGGGATCAGGAGCAGACACTGATACGCTTATTCAGTGTGGAGGAAGTCATGTCATTGCTTAACGTAGACTTGAGCTCAACTTGGTGACCGGATGGGATCCAGTCAGGGGGCTAAAAAGGTCAATGATGGGAGCATTGAGAGGCATTTTATTGGGAACACCCCAACGATCAAATACAGAGTCACGAGTAATACTCTGTTTTCAGTCTTTTACCCTCCTGTTACCTCCAAATGTAACACCATCTTTGGTCCAGATATTTGGGAGGATCTCAATGCCGAATTAGTACGAGTACATTTGGAAAATATGACATTTACCTTTGTTATGTGACCTCCACAGTCTGAAAGGTAACGTCCCCGGTGGCCCCGCATCACAATGAGACGTAATGCTTTATTTCATAAATATCTGAAACATATCAAGTTTGTTTCAGATATTTAGTGTGGAGGTGGACGTCCCGGACCAAAGCGGTCCATTGTTTGGAATACTGTGCAGCATTTATTTGGGATGAGTCATGTTCAACTTGGTTTAAAGGGGAAGTGGTTGACGAGTAAAATATTGTGTGTCCATTACAATGTTACATGTGAGATGCCTCAATGATGGCATTTCTCTTTGTTTCTGCTGGCAACCCACATTAGTGTTATCAGGATGCTAAATTGGCTAAAACATCAAAATGTGAACTCTTGAATGAATTCGAAATACAAATTCGACGTGAAAACAGTTTGTGTTCACTTAAAATATAAATTGAAGGCTGGTAATTAACAAATTAGTACATGCTAGTACATGCTTAGAAGAGTTAAATTAGTTTTACATTTATATGACATACATTTTAACGTTAATTGGCCTGATTCAATTCATGCTGAAATTAACACATGGATTCAATGTAATTATATTTGACGGCAAAAAAATAATGTCAAGGACTTTTAATTTGTTTGGAAGGACACATTTATGCAAACTCTGAACCCTCAGTCGAGTCCACCAATGTGTGTGTGTGTGTGTGTGTGTGTGTGTGTGTGTGTGTGTGTGTGTGTGTGTGTGTGTGTGTGTGTGTGTGTGTGGTCAGGCAGAGCAGCACACATGATCATTTAATGATGGCTTAGCAAACGGTACATGTACCCTCGACAAAGATGAATGACGCTCCAGGCTGGCAGAGACCGTTGCATGACATGACGCGTCTCTCTCTCTCTCTCTCTCTCTCCTCTCTCTCTCTCTCTCTCTCTCTCCTACAGTTAGTAAGCTGGAGCATCTGGGGTCCATTGGGGCGAGCGAGGCAGAGAGCGGGGCCAAGCCTTTGATTTTCCTGTCACGGCTGCTTATAATGATTAATGCCTGGACTTTGGGGCCACTCTGTGTGATTACGGGGCTCCTGCTCCTCCTGTACCGCTAACCGTGGTGTCTGGAAATGCACATGCATGCACTGACACACTCCTACTGGAAAAAAATACACAATTGGACTGGTGGTGTCCTGTTTACCAGCACTAAATGGTTTGTGCTTTCCCAGGGCCTTCCCACTGATTTCAGACCCTTAGAAAAAAATACAAATAAAAAAAAAAAAAAACATCTGAAGGAGAGGAGCTTAACATTCTGCAGAAGGCCCTTTTCCCTGTGCATGTCTGTTTCAACAAATCCTCCAAATGAAACAATTACTTTTTCCACCTCACCCCATTTTCTCATAGACTTCCATACAATCCACCTCCTTTTTGCCGATAGGAATCGTCCCCTGATTCTCCCTGTCCATTATCTCAGAGTGAAGCCGATGCAAAAGTTTCTTAAACTTGCATTCTCTCTCCTGACCACCAGGGGGCGACTCCTCTGGTTGTATAGAAGTCTATGCTTCATGTCTTAAAGCTGCATTCTCTCTCCTGACCACCAGGGGGCGACTCCTCTGGTTGTATAGAAGTCTATATAAATGACTCTACTTCTCTTGATGTATTCCCACAGTAAACATTGTAAACATGAGTTTATGTCTCAATACAGCATGATGTTCATTTGCTAAATGATGGTCAATGGCGGGGCTACATCGTAACAGATCACAACCACGTTGTTGTCCGGTTTATGAACTGTCCATGTTTTCTTCTGAGAGTTTTTATTTCATGAAAGTTAATCGCGTTTTTTGTTGCCCAAAGATATCTTATTCAGCTTTTGTACTTCTTGTGTCACTTCTGGTTGTACAAGATGGTGACAGACAAAAACATTCCACAAACCACTGGATGACGTCACGTTCAATTCAATTCAGTTTATTTTGTACAGCCCAGAATCACTACGTCCACTCCTTATATACAGTCTATGTCCATAATTGACTGATTTCTCTGTTATGTTTGTGTCATGCTCACAAAGTGCCCAACTATGGGTGCACAAGGAGAAGAAAAAGTACATCTGCATTGGTTAAACATTTCATTCCATTAGGAAATTACAGGCCTCAAACTAAATGGTCTGCCCTTCCTCCTCAGCTTGTGTTTCCTTCACAAAGCACGACTTAAATCTTCATTGTCATCCAGCAAAAAGAAATTCGGGGCTCATTTTGCTAAATAAGTGCATCCCTTGCGTCCTCGCAGACAGGACCGTAAAGCGTCTGTCCTCCTCTGGAGGGACATAAAGCTGCCTGATGGTGACTCTCCACAGTGTAGAGAGATCTTTGTCTTGCTTAAATCTTATTTCACATTAAGTTCATCGACTGTCGTTATTCTTTATGAGACTGTGAGTTTGTAACTTTTGTGTACACCAAATATTAAACAGCTATTTTTCTGTAAACATGAGAAACATTTTGCTCCTAATCTCCTCAATATTACAACGTAACCTATTCTGGAAACATGTATGACAAATAAAATAACGGTTAATAAAAAAAAGGATTTCAACTCGGGGATGACCATTAAAAATGTCCCAATTAATTACCTTTTTATTGAGTCTCTGATAAGACATCTTCGCAAGTCTATTCCAAAACCGCCGCATTTGACATTTATGGAGGTTCACAGCTCATATCTCCACTAATGGCCAACACTGTCGTCAATTTATGGACTCCCAAAGACGATTGAACGACTCTGTGATGCACAACGTTACAGCTTGTATTCTCACAGTGACCCCAAACAGCAGAGGCACAGTCAGACACAGGACCATAACACGAGTCATACAGAATCCCAGATTATTACATTGGGATCTCTACTGAACAAAGTTAAACAGTGTTCTACCCTCACCGAGCTAGAACAGGCACTGCTTCTATATGTATACTGTATATCTATATAGATATATAGAAGCGGTCCCTTTGGGTCTACAAGTATGTTTGTTGTTAAAGTACAGGCCTGTGGGAGTATTTTAATATAGGCTATATATATATATATATACACACATTGAAAACGCCATAAACCTCAAGTAGTTCTGGGGCATTGTTTACTCACTGGGTCACGTTTACTCTCTGTAGCTCAGCACAATCATGCAGCAGAGAGAACTCAAACGTTTATTTTGTGCACTACAAGACAATTACCATGCCAAAAATCATAAAAAAATAAAAAAGCAAGTTCTTTTTTATAATTCATTTTACAAAAATTGGAAAACGCTGGGATCTATATATCCAACACCTTTCCAGGTGTCAACAAGTGTTACTAATGTTAGAAAAAAAGAGGCTCCAAGTGCCATTTCTACACACGTCCTTTCATGTCCTCGCCTCGATGGTCTGTGTTCACCAGGAAAATCCAGCATCGCTTCCTAGTTGCACTGAGGATCATAAAGGATCTGGATAAAGGATCTGGATAAAGCAAAAGGTTTTTCCAGGGCGAGATTTTAAATGACACATAGAACATGTTTTTGATGAAATATCACAATGTTAAACTTTGTTTGGCTGCTTTTCATATTGCAAGCGTCTGTCACACATGATGTGTTCAATAACCTTTTTTTTTACAACTTCTGAAAAGAAAACATGCTTTTCAATCCTGGAGTTCAGAGGGTTAAAGACTTTTCACACAAGGAGAAGCTGAACTTGAGTTGAATTGCATAAATATACTTATACATTGGTCATCAAACACCGACATTGTTTGAACCTGAGTAGTCTCTATATGTCCTTCACCCCAAACATTTTAGTCTTAGCACATTGTGGACACGACTTGTAAACACTCATTAACGGCTCTCTGATACATTTCAATCCAGGAGAGCGGTGCCGTCCTTTGAGCTCGCCTCTCGATAGTGATCAGCGGCAGTCGGCTGTGAATACCTCACTATTTGATCTGGCATTAGCAGCTTTTGCAGACTTTAATATGACGGATTATCTCCTCTTCACGTCTATGTAACACTCTTGACCTCCCCTGATCACTGGGATTCAGAGGGGTGGAGGAAGAAAGGAGCGAGACGGCGAGAGGGGGGTAGAGGATCCAAGCGGAGAATGGAGGAAGGAAATCAAGGACAAAGAGAGAATGATAAAGAGAAGGGAAAGGGAAGACGGTGAGGTTATAGTTTGGCAGTTATTTGTCCATGAGCCAAAATTATGAAAGATGAAATCTACGAAAGGTCTAAGGATCCCCAATGCAATACATCCAATCCATCCAGAAATTCCAGTGAAAACTACAAATGTTGGTACAACAAGCTTTGCCACATTTGAATGGAGAAGTGAAGACTTTGCCGTTCTGGATGCAGGAGATGAAAAGTCAGAGGACCACTGGGGAACATGTCGGTACCAGGTTGAATTATCTCCAAAACTCGGAAGACACGCCACACAAACAATTGCAACTGCAACTGCAACTGGCTGTCCCAGCATGCAGTTTGTTGGTGTAATTTTATAAAATTATACAATTATTAGTGTTACAAATTGTTTATGTGTCACAAACTGTTGTGTCTTGGTGTTTAACCCTGTTAAAGAGTGTTAGTTGTGGGTTATCAATTGTTGTTATACATTAAAAACCACGAGTAAAGTTTGAACCATGATTGAAGTCATAATCATGATACCTAAGACCCTGCCCTCTATGTGTTGCGCTATGAAGAAAATAAATGTTACTCCCTCCCTGAGGGAGTGTGTAGTATGGTGTGTTGGTGGAAGTTGCAAACAACTGAATACCCCTCAGCTCACTCCTCCCTTTCCAAAACTATGGTCCTCCATCTCCAGGAGGTGGAGGACCACATGGTTTCTCCGTCAGCAGCTGGTCAGGAACCTCCTTTGCCACTCTATGGCGAGAGCCATTGTTTGCAGGTGCTGTAGAACTTCCACTTTGGGAGCAGTGTTCTCCAGGCAGAGGGCCATAAAGATTAGGTCGTATAAGTAGGAAAATCCTGATCCTTTTTGTGGGTAACGGCTCCAGCACTGTTTCCATACACTCGGAGAAAGTGCGTGAAGCCAGAGAGTAGCCGAACGGCAGACAGTTGTAGTGGTATTGCATCTCCTTGAAAGGGAAATGCAAGGATTGTATTAGTTTGAGGATGACAGGAATGTGGAAATAGGCCTCTCTCAGGTAGATGGAAACAAACCAATATCGGGGAAGCACACATTTCCCATGTCCCGTCATTGCAAATCCAATTAGCTAGGCCTGCTAATATTTGCAGTTTCCATTGGAGTAAATAAACACACTTTTTAATTAATTCAGTTTGCTCAAAAACATAACCGTCTAAACTCTGACTATCTTCTACTCCAGCTCTGTGTACACTGCGTCAACATGGTGACCGATGTGACGTCCCTAGTTATGGTTACTAAGTGAAGAGTTTTAATAATGTTTTTATTACTGTATAATGATTAATGTGTTAATGGATTTTTAGAACAAAGTTGCATGTTGCTGGAAACAGTGAACTGTCTCTTTAAGGGATTGTAGTTCTCTAGTTCGCCTGAGGCGGCGGAGCTGAACATTGACTTTTGAAGTAACAGAATCAACCCTTTCTGTAGAAGAAAAATAGCTCCGCCCCTGAAGCTGCAGGCCCAATGAACAAGTAGATTATTGCAAAGGTGTTATAATAAGAGATATTAACCAATGGATTTAAGCTCAGTGGCTGAGAGCCTGAACTAACTTGCATGAGAGGAAAGCAGCCTCTTTTCTTCTGCCGCGTGAACGACTCAGATGTGTTGTCTGGAGTTTGCCGTGGATTAGAAGAGCTCGATGGAAAGCATAAACTGTCTATCTATCATTTTTTATTAAATATACTTTTATTATAACTCTTTTGGACTCTGGACCTTATTCCCCGCACCACCTCTCAGGACCTTTTGACCACATTTCTTCATAAGTTATGATTGGACTCTTGCTATTCTGGGGAGGGGTTTAGTCAACAGTTATGTCCAGTGTAGATGCAATTTGAGGATTAGTCTGCAAGGCCATGTCTTTGACTTTTACAGAATGGCAAAGATATAAAAATGCTTCCACGAGCCTGTACTTTAACTCACTGGACACTGGAGGTCATTTTCAGTCGATTTTCTCGATTTGACATAATTTTCTTAGATTCACCTTTTAAGGCACTTGCATATAAGATATATACCCATGTTTTACATCATAAATTGCATAACAATCTCAGCTATCTATATAACCATTGTCAAAAGTGTAAAGAGAAAAACTTTATAATATGACACTAAAGCTGAAAAATGGAATCTCGATTTTTGGAAATTCTTCATATCGCTTGAAAAAACCTAACTTTACTCAGGTGGTGACTCTGTTTAGGTGATGGCAATTGGTTTACCAAAGGTTTTAGGTTCACAAAAGCAGTGAAATATATGAATAAAATGTTAGATACATGTAAATAAATGTCTAAAACTACATTTTTTATTATCGTTTTTTGAGTAGAAATATGGTCTTTCACACCTTTCACCAAAATGATAAAAATGGGACTGAGAAATGACTTCATAGTGCAGATAAAGCTTCATGATGTGTGTGCAAATGAAAAATTACCATCACAACACTTTAAAAAAAAAAATATATATGTATTATATATTTTTTTAAATTACAGAATATATATTGAGAAATATAAAACAGAACAAAAACTAGTCAGACTATTTACAATATACAAGTATGGCTTGCTTTGCTTCAATGGCATATCCTCATGCCATGGCATGCCAGTCATGGAAACAGTTTCTGTTCAGCTGCAGGCAGAGGGGAACGTTACACGCCTCGCACTTCCATGCCGTGTCTTTTCGCACTTTCTTCATGCTGCAAAGCTCGCAAACCCTGCGACCCGCCGTTGACTTTGTTTTGGGGCAGGCTGCAACAGCAGCAGAGACGGGCACAGGACCATGACCTGCAGGTGCCGGTGTGGACCTGGTGTCCGGGCTGACTGGAACTTGATGACGGGGGGAGCAGTGTCCCGGTCTTCATCCGTCCTCCAGGACAGCGCAGGTGCAGGTGGTGCACGTGCTGCTGTCTTTCTTGATCTGGCCTGAGGTGAAAGCAGTCGCCGGGCAGCACGCGCCCTGTTTGCCGGCGATGGTGTCTTTAGTCGTTGGTCAACGCGCTGCCTCTTTGCTGGCCAGGCTGGTCGGGGCGGCTGGTGCTCCTCTCTGTAAAATAAATCAATACTAGTCAGTTGAAAGAAAGATGACGTAAAGATTGAGCAGAATGCTCCGCATTCGATGTATAAATATTATTCAGATCATGACTGTGGTAGTAACGTGAGCAGAGTGTTGTACAAAGCAGACTGTGTATAAACATTACTCAGATCATAACTGTGGTAGTAACGTGAACAGCAGTGTGCACCGCGTGGCGGGCTCTCGTGCTCTCGTGCACAGTGTACACATTACTAGTTTGCATCATGCAGTCTTACAGACACGTAACAAAGTTTAGTAACTACACTTACCCATCTTCCTCAGAAGAACTAAAGCCTTCGAGCTCTGACGACGACGCGATTTCGTCCTCCTCCTTGCTGCTCTCCAGAATCATGCGTTTTGCTTCCTCCGTGTTGAATCTCTTTTTCGTCATGATGTTGATTTTCTCTGACTGAAAACTGTAGCGTGTGTAAATGCTCAAGTGGGTAGTCCTTTTGAGATTTTCCTGAGTGTACATTGGCTGTTTAGTTCACGAAATGGCGACGGACATATGACTCAACAAATCACAGAGAAGGATTTTTTTTTTTTTTTTTTTTTCAGCGTCAGATGACACACTGCTGCCCTTTAGCTTGCTTGATGATGTTAAAATTATGCTGGGCTCTGCCTGGGCAGGCACCCGGAAGCAGGAAGTCTTCTCTTTCCGCCAGACGTAAAATTATATTTCTACGATGTATTATCTACCTAGCTGCCTGGAAAATAAATGATGGTAGGTGTTCATACTCAGTCAAGAAGTGGCATCGCAATGGAAAGTGAACTGTACAGAGTCCAACTAAATCAGAAAATGTCACGTATGTTTACTTCTTTTAAAAAACATGTCCAGAGTTCACTTTTTCACACCTTTGTTTTACCAACATGCAACTCAGCGCAAAAGTTAATCTCACAACCATAAATAAACTAATGCAACCAACTCACATCTCAGAATCAACTCACTGGAAACATTTGTCTCCAAACAAAAACCCTCATTACACAATGATCTAATGTCTAATTACTAATGTCTCTAAAGTGTATTTATAGATTTGGCATCGATTGCATAATCACAAAAGGTATCACAGTATACAGTATGTCACACAAAAGGCTTCTCTCAATAGGCTCATTGTTTGTGGAGAGTAAATACAAATGCACAAAATCAACACACGTGGGAAATTTTGTATGCCTGATCCATCGCTTGATCCATGTTCTACCTTGTGATTGACAGGTCATTATGGTCTTCTTAGAACTTTAACCCTTTCACGGTGTGTTTTCAGTTCACACAAGTTAATTGGTAATTTTCTGGTGTTTACTGTTTACGGTCCTTAGCTCCACCCCCTTGTGACACGTATGGTTGCAAAAAAAACAAGATGGCTACGGCCAAAATCCAAGATGGCCATGACACAGAATGTGGAATACCCCTTTAAATATCAAACCTGTATGTGCTGTGGAGTTTGTGAATCCGTACAATCCTTTGAAAAAGCAATACTTGCAGGCGGACGGTGCTGCTTGTAGAAAATTAAATGTCAAGTCCACCTCTCCCATGTCGGTGTAGCAATTATGCCCAGACTTTGGGAAATGCAGCAGCACACAATAGCACCTGCCCGCAGTGCGTTAAGGACAGCTCAGGGGCTAATGGGAGCCCTGTCATATTCTGTCTTGTTGATCCCACCATCAAAGTTTTTTAACCTTTTTTCCGGCTGACAGAGCAGCTGATGGAGCCCGGACTTGATCGCTCTATTTCACACAGTTAAGATATATTCTCACATGGGAGCTTCCACAATACTCTGCTGAGGCTATATAGAGCACAGATTATCATAAATACACACACACAAACATGGCAACACAAATACAAATCTGATTTGTTGTGCACAATATCAAAACATATTGTTTTATACAGCTTTTTGGCTAATTTTGTAACTTTTCCAGCCTTAACCCTCTAGGGTCTGAGGTCATTTTCTCAATTTTACATAATTTCTTAACTTCACCTTTTTAAAGTGCATATGATACATACTCATGTGTTGTATATAAAAAATTACAGATAAATCTCCGCTCTCTATATAATGAGGCACCATTGTCCTAAGGCATATATGTCAAACTCAAGGCCCGCGGGCCAAATCCGGCCCACGGTGGAATTATCTTTGGCCCGCAGGATAATATCTAATTATGTTTATTATTTTTATTAGATTTTTGTTAATTTGTGGAATCTAATATTAATCCACACTCCCATTAAATGCCAGGAGGCCAGAGAGACATCAGGTTTCTTAAATAATACTGCCCAGTTAAAAGCTGACATGATCATTAGTTGGCAGAACCATCTACCCAACACACTACGTGGCCTGACTCCCAAATCGAGGCACCACGTTGCAAGATAAAGGCCCAAACTCACACTGTGGCCATGCTGTGCCTTATCATGCAAATGAGTAACTAATTATGGATCGCTGTGAATAACATTTTTACAAGAAAAGACTTTTCTATCTTGGTTTTCCCAACGAGGCTGTGTAGAGATACGTGTGTTTGGCATTGTGACTGGGGGTGATAGTATAAATCTTCATTTCATTATTCTTATGTATATGAAAGTTCAGGTGGTGCAAGGTCAGTTTAACAGATACTGTCTGTGAGAAACGTTCCTCAAGGTTCCACGCTCGGCACTTCAACACTCACACCTGTTTATCAGTATATTGACATTAGGGAATAGACTGGTCGTTGCACGTTCCAGCCTTGTGAGAAAAGATGAGGACACGATTCTCCTCCTCTTAGACAAGTTAGAGCCAATAGAAATGTTAGATGTTCATGACGGAAAACCGTGTATTAAAGAGCCGAACTTCCGGCTGTCCGGGGTGTTTTTGGACGGTCAACCTGCGTGTTGACTGGCTAAGTTCTTCCGGAGGCTACACTAGGCATCCAATAATTAATACACGCTAACAGGGGGTAAAGGCACATTTATCTTCCACATAAGCGTTTCTGATTGAGGGCATGTCTACACTGATGCAGTACATGTGGAAACAAGCATGTTCTCCCCCTTGTGGGCCTCCATCAACGCTAAGCTGGCAATTTATTTTGGTGTGACGTTCCAAGAGATGAAGGTGTCGAACTGTCGTGGTTACAAGTTGATTGTAGATCCCGATCGTCAACTATGGATATGAACTCTTGGTAGTGACCAGAAGATTATGATCACAGATAGAAGCAGCCAACATCAGCTTCACCTTTAGAGAAAGGGTGAAGAGCTTGGAGTAAAACCACTATTCCTTTGCCTCTTGATTATTTTAAGGAAGCTGTTGAAAACATGTCCCTAAATGTGTTGGCAGTGTTGCCGTACATGTTGTCTAATCAACAAACGTGATATTAACGCGTGAGAATGGAAGCCTGTGTCCTAGTGGCCCCGCTCACTCAAACATAAAGTTAAGCGTGGACGTTATCGCACTGCTGTCGCTCTCTGTGACGATTGCAGTGACACATCTTTCAACTTCTGACGGCCCGCGTTAGCTTGAACTACATTATTGGCTATATTCTTTTTTCATGGTGTTCCATGCTGAAATAATGAAGGAGAAAGCCCTAATGTCCTGGCTAGAGGGCCTCCCTGTGCCTTGGCTGAGACCCATTTAACAAGACCATTCCCTGCCGCGGGGTCTACTCCCACCACATAACGACATTTATCATCCTGTACGTAGGTGTAATTATTATATTTAGAGAGCAGAGCCACTGGGACACAACTGAGCACAGAGAGGTAGCGCGGGTCAAATAAAGAATTACTCACAGAGAGACCTGAGATATATCTTTGTGGAGGTGCTTTCATTTCCAAAGCTGCAGACACGGTGAGCACTTTAAGACAGTCAGCCATTTGTTACTGCTGCTTACAGCTGTCTGCTTACAGGTTGAGTCCTGTAGAACTCATGTCTTACGATAGGAAAACATACTTTCTCCGGCTACGAAGAGCACACAAATCCTTTGTTTTACAGATCACATGTTATGAAATGTAATGATTTGGTTTATTATAAAATAATGCAGACAATGTACAGAGCTAAAGCAAAGTCACTGCCAGACCGTGTACAAAAGTTGTTTCAATACATGAGTGTAAATATGATTTGAGATGTTTGTAAGTTTACTGTACAAAAAGCTCTTAAAAGAAGATGTATTTCTATTGTAGGAGTTCAGTTATGGAACAACGCTAACATGGATGTAAGAACTGTCAACTCATTTATGGTTTTCAAAAGGATTATTTAAAAAAAGAAATTGAGGGTTACAAGTGTGAATGAAATATATGTATATGGAAGATGTATGTATATATTTATTTTATGTTTTCTTTATTTCGAATTAATTATCTGATTTAATTGTTAATAATAATTTAGGATAGGAATATATAAGCATGTTTTGCTTCTACCTATACCTTTTCAGTCTTTCTGTTTTGTATATTATATAGAATATTGTATTGTATTGTAATGATTGACTGAATAAAACACACAAACAAACAAACTATAGGGAACCTTTTCTTTGCAGCAAATTAGGTAAAATAGCATTCCAGACAAAAATGCTCCCAAACCCCATTTCTCCAAGTATCTTTTATTCACTGTCGCAATTCAGAATAAGACATGAATAAGATGAGTACTGGAATTTCTTTTCTTCCACTTAAAGTACTGCTGCTAAGACAACTGGCATACTACGGCTGTAGAATGCTTGTAAATAGATTATTCTGACAGTAATTGTTTTGGGTACTGAACCAACAAAGGATATTAAGTAGTTCATATACAGTGTATTAAATACAAGACGCCTCTAAAGAAATGTTAGTGCAGAACACACACCATCCCATACTCATATACTGCACAAACTACTCAAAATATGGGTCGCATCGTGTGTTGCAGACATAAAAAGTGATGCATGTCGGACAGGAAAGGAGGAATCCACGACATGAATTAGAACACCAATGTAATGCCAACCAGACTGAGGCTGTCCCAGCCAGCATGTCCATGTGGGGCCCATAAGGTTTAAATTTGGGCTGCAGATAAGGGTCCCAAGTGGGTTTGTCCGCAGTTTCCACGGTGGCCTCACCTGTGTTTGCCCATACTGGGTTTATTCACCGGTTTATTCACCGACTTTAAGAGGGATCTGACTGGGCTTTAAGTGGGACCCAAATTGGCTACAAATTGGCCTCACCTGTGATTGCCCATACTGGGCAAACACAGGTGAGGCCACCGTGGAAACTGCGGACAAACCCACTTGGGACCCTTATCGGCAGCCCAAATTTAAACCTTATGGGCCCCAAATGGACATGCTGGCTGTGCAGTGCGTTGGACACAATGAGACAGCAACATCACTCAAGGACAGAGAGAGAGGGCAGATATTATATGATACACTTTCACGGGCTAAAGAATGCACTAAATATTAAGGACATTATATTATACGCTCATGAGACAATTTGCTGTCACAAACACTGTTGATATTTAGCAGAGTTCTGGTAAAGTTTGCCCAAAAACCCCACGTTCATGTTTTCACTCCTACATATCATATTACAACATATAAACGATGTTGGCATTCCTATTAGTACTCTACTCTTGACATTCCACTGCTCACAAATATTTTCAATGATATGTTTTTTATTTTTATCATGAATCAAGCTTGGCAAAACCAGAATAAGAAAAGGCAGGAAGAAATGGCATCTCTCCGCCAGGATGTGTGTGTTTCCCGCTCCGGCTGAAGATCGACTGTGCGGCTGCATCAGAGAGCCAATTGATTTTTCCCTCGGCTGTCTGCTGTTAATGAGCATCAGCAATATAACGCCTGTGATATCTTCCATTTGCTTGAGCGGCGAGAGTGCTACTTTGCCAGACCGAGCATGAAAGAGCTGCGGGTTTTTCAGATCAGCCCGCCAGCCGTCCCCCCCTCGTCCCCCCCTCGTCCCCGCCGCCTTCTCATGCGCTCTTAATGGAAGCGGGACAAAGAGCTGGGTGCGCCGGTTCCTTGTAAATTAGCAGCCTTTGGATGTGTCTCATTTGAACACACAGAAAGCACGAGGGCGCTGTGAACTAAGGCGGACTACTGTGTGTGATGCGTGAGGAGCTTTGCCTGTCTCATGCCTCTGTGGGGCGGGGGGGGGGGGGGGTCAGCTCAGCTCAGCTCTCCATTCCACGTGTGTGTGTGTGTGTGTGTGTGTGTGTGTGTGTGTGTCACTGTTAGGCGTTGGTGTGTCCTCGTCAAATGAACCGCCTATCTGTAATTACCGTATCTCAGTGGCGTTCTCGTTGGCACCATGGCTTCCTTTTTCTAACAGGATGGAGACGTCCGCAGTCGGTTGACTCCTCCCACCGCCGTCCTCCCGTCCTGCAGCGCCAAACGTACCAAATCGTCCCCGTTGTCCCAGTCCACGTTCTCTCTCAATGCCATTGTTCCTGCCTTCCACCAGGTGCCCTCGGGACGTTCCGCCCATCCACTCACCTGTCCCACTTCCCTAATCGGCTCTGCCTGGCCCCTCCCCCTCCTCACCTGCTTCTCATTCCCTCGTCAGCCACTCTCCACATATACAGGTCCACTTCCTGTACGCTTCTTTGTCAGGTCGCCTCAGGCTGTGCTGGGCCGTTTCTCAATACCAAGTACGCTAAGTCCAGACTTGTGAACTTTTGGAGTTTGGACTTGGGAGTCCAGACTCTCAAGGACGGAGGACGCAGGACGTCTTTCTGCAGCTGAACAGCAGCTGACTTGATGACGTCACCACCTCAGCTGTCGTTGTCATGAGTTACTCTGATTCATCACTGTAAAGTATTTTTACAGTCAAACTAAATATGACAACCCTGCTTTTTTTGCACTGGTTTCACAGACATGCACATATCATTGTGTGTGTGTATATATATATATATATATATATATATATATATATACATACATACATACATACATACATACAAGGATATGTGTATATATATATATATATATATATATATATATATATATATATATATATATATAGGCAAAGAAGTGGAATGTTCTGCAATGGCCAAGTCAATCACCTGACCTGAATCCAATGGAGCATGCATTTCACTTGCTGAAGACCAAACTGAAGGGAAAATGCCCCAAGAAGCAGCAGGAAGTGAAGACGGTTGCAGTAGAGGCCTGCAGAGCATCACCAGGGACGAAACCCAGCGTCTGGTGATGTCTATTTTTCATTTCAACTCCATTGTTGTGGTGTACAGAGCCAAAATAATGAAAAAATGTGTCAATGTCCAAATATTGATGGACCTAACTGTATACTGCTATATACACATATAAGCCAATCTCACAAGGGTTTCTGTACTTACAGCACTTGACATTGTTCTTGTGGTTGAGGAGAAAACCCAGTTTTACGGCTGGGGTTTAATATACTTTAGAAGAGTGCACAACGCAAACTTAAAGGCAACTTGAAAATATACATGACTACTAATGAAAAGGCACTTCAAAGGCTTATCCTAATGTATGGTGTCCCAGGTCTACAAGCAGCCGTGCTCCTGCAGCTCCTCAGGGGCACAAGGGGAGCTGGGAGCAGCCCTGCCTGGTGGTCGTGCCTCCGTTCCCCCACTGGACTGTGGAACCACACCAATGTCCCGACACCCTCTGTTGGCTCGATGTCTCCTGTGAGGCAGATGTTATGCAGCACTGCAGAGGCTTGATGACTGAGGGGGCAAAGGTGTGGTCGACCTGCAGAGCCCTGAAGAACAGCGATCTCCACCGAGTCTTCAACGTGCCAAAGGCCCGCTCTATGACGGAACGGGCCTTTGCATGATGGTTGAAGCGGCTCTGCATCCTCCCTTGCACTGGTTCTGTATATGGGGTGATGATGGCCACAGCTCTTGCCCACAATAAAGTATCCTGTGGAGAGTGTGAAAGTAATTACTATTTAATTGACCAATTGGTGGTTTTTGATGTATTAAAAACGTACCTGACGGAGAATACAGAGCCTCTTGGTTCTCCAGGACTCTGGTGTCATGGATGGAGCCAGTATACCACACAGGTGTTAATGAAGAGGCCCTTACCATCACAGACTGCCACTGAATGGAGGGAAGAGCCTTCTGTTGAGGTAATCCTGGCCATCCGGTCCTAGGGGGTCTTTATCCGGACATGGCAGGCATCAATGGCTCCCACACACCTGGAGAACACTGGGCTGCTGGCCAGCTGTGTGGCCAACCTCACCCAGTGCTGACCTCCTGGCAAAGAGCTGCAATGTCCTCCACTCCAGTGTGCACCACTCTGGAACAGTGAAGGCTGGACACCACCCTGTATGGTACGCCGTGTGCCAACCAGTGACTGGCAATCAGTAGATGCACGTCATGTGACCAGCCCAGTGTTCTTTGATGTCTGAACCCTCAAAAGAGCCTCCATGAGAGTCCACCAGCCTGTAGTCCACCAGCCTGTAGTCCACCAGCCTGTAGTCCACCGTGAGAGTCCCACCAGCCTGTAGTCCACCATGAGAGTCCCACCAGCCTGTAGTCCACCAGCCTGTAGTCCACCATGAGAGTCCACCAGCCTGTAGTCCACCAGCCTGTAGTCCACCATGAGAGTCCCACCAGCCTGTAGTCCACCAGCCTGTAGTCCACCATGAGAGTCCCACCAGCCTGTAGTCCACCATGAGAGTCCCACCAGCCTGTAGTCCACCAGCCTGTAGTCCACCATGAGAGTCCCACCAGCCTGTAGTCCACCATGAGAGTCCCACCAGCCTGTAGTCCACCAGCCTGTAGTCCACCATGAGAGTCCCACCAGCCTGTAGTCCACCATGAGGTCTTTCTGACTATCAAAGGACTGGAATGTGAGGATTTAGAAGAGCAGTGACTGGCTCTGGCTCAAACTCATCTACAAAATAAGGAAATAATTTCTTCCTACACCAGGTTTTTCTAAAATGTGATTACAAGTTCTTTTAGTTTTGATTCTTGTTATTTGTGCAACCACTGACTTGAGGTGTGTGATGCTTACCTGTTGCTCTCCCTCCGGTTTCTTCCCTTTTTTCCCTGTGAAAGGGTTTTTACTATCTCTTTAGGGGAGTTTTTCCTGATCCGATGTGAGGTCCCGGGACAGGATGTTATGTGTACAGATTGTAAAGCCCTCTGAGGATAACTTGTATTTGTGATGTTGGGCTATATAAAATAAACTGAATTGAATATTAAACACACGATAGCTGCAGACTCTTGCACACAGCAAAGGGTTGATGGACATCTTGTGTTATTGTGTTAAATATGTTGTGTACCACTTGTACAGCTCTGGTACCTTCTTTCATTAACGCCATGAGCTACAGCTGGTAGTTTATCAACACATAATGGCGTCCCTCCAGCTGCTGAATGAGTGAAGTGTATGACAGTTGAAGGGTTAACTAGCATGACCAGATCTGTCAGTACTGCTTTTCCTCAAGAGTTTACTGCCTGCAATCCAGGAAATAATGATCAATGTGGTCTTGTGTACCTGATATAAAGTCACTTTTGTTTGTAAAATCTATTTTTTAAATTACTATTACGGCAATATGAATCAAACTGATGTATTCATTTTAAGTCTTTTCTGTGTGTGCTAATTGACTCTGCACCTGTCGGCAGGGTGCTCTTGTTTGTGTGACTAGCGGTGGGCTTCCTGCTGGAATAAGACCCTCTCTGGCAGAAGGCCAGTTTACCAGCATCCCCTTCCATAGGAATCAGTCAAATGATGACGCCCAACATAACTGCAGTCCGAGCCAAAGGACTGCGTGTTGTTCTGATTGATATTACTGCAATGACTGGATTTCTATTTAATTTTTATGATTTTTTCAGTGAACCAGCAGATAGTAGCCTGAAGGAAAGTACACTGTTAATAAGATGATTCCTTTGTGAAGGGCTCATTGCGTGGGTGGAATATAGTTTAATAACACACATCTTTTAACTTAACACCTTCTAGTGGTCTTTGCTTGGTAACATGTGGCGTGTAGCTCAATTGAGCTCATTTTAATTCATCTAATTCCATTAATCTATATTGTGAATAATTTGTCTTATTTACACCTTTCTGTATTTCTTATCATAATATTTGTTTGTTTAGCCAGAATACCATTATTGCAATTGCAATTGCTTGTTATTTACTTTACTTGTACTTCACTAAACTATTTCTATGTACTGCTGCTTCTACTTTTTACATCTGATTTAACGCCAGAGCGCCTGCTCTCTGGGCTCACGGGTGCTGAAGATCCAGGCAATGTCATGTGAATCTTTTACTCGGGAGACACACTTTCTTTAGCTTCACGCACCATCGAGCAAATTTCACTGCACCACCTCGGACGCTTCATCTTTTTATGCGTTCATGATTTAACTCGTGGAAAGCATGGAGAGCTGAAACAACAAAACTCAGGATTAAATCAACTGAACATGAACAATGCTTGTCCATCTTGATTAAACCATAAAATGTTGACATCACTTATGAAACATGCTATTCAAGCCTGGGATAGTGTGTGTTTGCAATGCTACAGATTAATCTGCCAAAGTGAGTGCATCAGGCACTGAAGGGTCATCTCCTCAGCACTAATTCTGTCACGTTACTACAGCGCTACGTTCAACATGTTTGGAGGCACTGTAAATGATATAAGGGGCTCCCACTGTGACAGGTCTCAAGTTTCACTGCACTCTGGAAAATGTGTCCACTTGCCCTACAAAATCAACTTTTCAGGGATTGAGAAGAACCAATTTGTCCCCAGACACTGACACAATTTTGTGGCCTTTCACTGTCGTTTCTCCTATGTTTTTTTGCTGAGCATGGCTGAGTGCCACCTCTCAATTACAGCGAAAGAGGGAAATGACAGGATGAACCGCGAAGACACGGCGCCATTCATTTCTGCAGATTACTCTTCAATATCAGCCGACAGATTAGCATGAGAGGCCGGCACAAATAGTCCCAATTGTGGCTGTCTGCACTGCAAAGTGTGCGGCCATTACCTCAGAGAGTAGAGGGATGTGTGTGTGTGTGTGTGTGTGTGTGTGGCAAGCCTCCAAGAATGTGTGTAACCCAGAGACACAGAGTGTGTGATTGTGTCGACATTAAATGGCCTTAAATTGTCCTTCAGGCCATCAGGCGCTGCAGTCATGGTTCCCAGGTGATGTCCGGTTATCTCCATGGAGACGCGTCGTTAAGGGGCAGTCGTTAGGTTCCTGTTAGCCGAGGTCTCTGTGTGGAGATAACGAGATTCAGGATGGCACGACAGCCCGGATGGTCTAATGTAGTGCTTCTCAAATGGCAGGGTCGAGACCCGGAGAGGGTCGAGAGAAGCTCTCAGAGGAAACAACAACATGAGCTTTACACTTTCCATTCAGGGTCCTTTCCATGTCCTCCTCTCTCACGGACCTACATTCAGCCGAGGACCAGGAAACCCTGCACCATTGGTGCTTTACATAGTAGTACTATGTATATAGTACTACTATGTAAAGTGTGTCTTTACATCCCAACAGCCATCAATAAATGAAAATGCTCTTAAACCGGATCCCCCAACATACGATATGTGGATCCAAAAAGTATGGGACATCTATCAAATGGAGCAAATCACATATTCATTAAGGCTCCAGAAGCATATATTTAGTAAACGATGGAGTCCTGTCGCAGCATTATTATTACACTGAGGTGATTATTGTCTGTTGCTTGGCCCTCTGGTAGAACTGCTCTAGTGAACTCTCTCTACACACACACACACACATGCACAATCCTCTCTGGAAAGCATATATAGTACATACAATACTACACTCGGGAGTGGACTATTATTGGTTCTTCATCTTATTTAAATTATTTATTTTATTATTTGTATTTATTTATCCCCTCTTTTCATTATTATTATCCTTATTCCCCCTCTTTTGTTTTCTCTTTTTCTTGGCGTGACCACCATGTGATGTTTGTTGTTCTTTCTGTGTGTTCATGTGTACCAAGACATACAACTGAAAAATTGACAACGAATGTGACTGTTTGAAAATATATGCTGTTGTTATGTTGTTAAAAGTGAGTTAAAAAAATAAAAATAAATGAAAATGCTCTGATAAAAAATAAATCTGGTGTGTGTGGCAGTAAGAAGCCAGTGGCTGGACGGCCTGTCTCCTTCCTGTATAATGATACGTGTGTGCATGGATGCTGTAATTAAACAAAGTGCTATGCCACACGTCTGGAAAAGGTTTGACTAGACCTCTGACTTCTGTAACTACCATCATTGACCTGGGATGTCACGCTGAAGCAAGACGCTATCTATCCTGTCCAACACATGAGAACATGTTAACGGATTATGAAAGTACTTCATTTTTAATTTAAAAATCTCTTTGCGTTGGCTCGTGCACTACTGCAAGTGAACTGAGCTCATAAATAAATACAAGATCTCACCTTGTGTCCCATATCTTGGAGACCTGGAGGTCAGGCGTCCCTCCAGACATCATCTTCATGATCTCTGTAGATCTTATGGCATTCCTAGTATGATCTCAGACACATTGATAGTAATGTTTCATAAACAGCCATGTGTTGTTCAGACAGATAAGAGATCTTATTCACCTGTGGAACTGTTATTCACAGACTACACATTTAGAGGGGAAGAGCCTAACAATAGGCTACATGAATAATAATTACAGGACACACACAGTAGCTACGTGGACAATGAAAGCTCGATATTGCATTGTTTATGAATGCAGACACAGCGTTGTCAGAACTGATGTAAATGTGTTAACTCGCCCCCAGGCCTTCTTGGCTGTCTGCCTCTTTGCCGTGAAGAGACGCTCATGTTGGCTTCTATATTGTGCAGCCGGGAATGTCAGTACTGGTGCACAGTATTTCATATCTACATGACCTACAGAACAACTAATACACAACGTTTACCCTGTTGGGGACATGGCTGTTGACACGATCAGCTAAACATGAAATGAGTCAGCCACAGCACTGATGTGACCGTTTGTTTTAAACAGAGGTCCGACAAGTAACTGATGCTGCATCACACTCGTTAAGAAGGTGCTGTTATGACACACTTTAACGGGTTGTGGACAGAATAATAAACGTAAGCATGTCTTGCATTTAAAAAATCAAATAACAGGCACTTCTGTTGTTTTTCCGCTGTCACGTTCAAATGTTCCAGATGTTGATTGGAGGCGGACAGAATGTTGACCAACAGAACAGAATGTTGACCAACAGGACAGAATGTTGACCAACAGAACAGAATGTTGACCAACAGAACAGAATGTTGACCAACAGAATGTTGACCAACAGAACAGAATGTTGACCAACAGAACAGAATGTTGACCAACAGAATGTTGACCAACAGAACAGAATGTTGACCAACAGAATGTTGACCAACAGAACAGAATGTTGACCAACAGAACAGAATGTTGACCAACAGAATGTTGACCAACAGAACAGAATGTTGACCAACAGAATGTTGACCAACAGAACAGAATGTTGACCAACAGAATGTTGACCAACAGGACAGAAGGTTGACCAACAGAATGTTGACCAACAGAATGTTGACCAACAGGACAGAAGGTTGACCAACAGAACAGAGTGTTGACCAACAGAACAGAATGTTGACCAACAGAATGTTGACCAACAGAACAGAATGTTGACCAACAGAACAGAATGTTGACCAACAGAATGTTGACCAACAGGACAGAAGGTTGACCAACAGGACATAATGTTGACCAACAGAACAGACGGTTGACCAACAGGACAGAAAGTTGACCAACAGGACAGAATGTTGACCAACAGGACAGAAAGTTGACCAACAGGACAGAATGTTGACCAACAGGACAGAATGTTGACCAACAGAATGTTGACCAACAGAACAGAATGTTGACCAACAGAATGTTGACCAACAGGACAGAATGTTGACCAACAGAATGTTGACCAACAGAACAGAATGTTGACCAACAGGACAGAAGGTTGACCAACAGGACAGAAAGTTGACCAACAGGACATAATGTTGACCAACAGAACAGACGGTTGACCAACAGGACAGAAAGTTGACCAACAGGACATAATGTTGACCAACAGAACAGACGGTTGACCAACAGGAAAGAAAGTTGACCAACAGGACAGAAGGTTGACCAACAGAACAGACGGTTGACCAATGTTGGCAACCCTGCAAGCTGACACGAGGACGACCTTTTGTAATAATTGCTCAATCCTCTCTCACCTCGGTTCCCGACCCTTGAGCTCCAGAACATTCCCCCGTGCTGCGAGGAGAGGATGAGAACGTTGTGAAGGTTTTACGCTGCATGTCGATCCCTGAGAAATGAAATAACCCACAGACGTGTTGTAGTATCTTCAACCCGATGCACTCCACAGACCTGAACATGAATGTGCTCTTTTCACAGTAACCAAGAGCTACTTGGTTAGGTTTGTGGAAGAAAATATCATTATTTGGCTTCAAAATTACTACAGAATAACCGATACTGTACGCTGTGTGACACATAAATCAAGGTTTCCTCCTCGTACACCAGGGAATCAAACAGTGTCTCCTGGCTGAAAGGCCACTGTTTGTTGGACCCATGCACATCTACCCAACCTATACGCTTTACGCTTCCTCGTCCGTGATCACGTGGATAACACTACCTGAACGCTACTCGGCATCTGTCTGTATTATTTTTTTTACACGTCTTGAAATACAGATACAAAATAAAGTTTCACGGTGTATTCGCATCCATCTTTTATCAAGCTGGCCTTTATTGTGAAAGGTCAGAACTGAATGAGTGAGGCTGTTAACCTCTTTAACCCCCGCGGCGCCCATTATCGGACAGGAAAGAGACTGCGCCACACGTCTTTGTCAGAGCTTTATGCAAATGTTCTTACCCAGCATGCCTCAAACATATGGTGTGAAGGCAAAAAGCTTATCATTTTTACATTTTTGACTAAAACTCCATGGTAACTCCCCAATGCTTCGTTTTATTGTGATTTCTTGCAGATTCCGATTCTTTAGGTCATTATCTTTACAAAGAGGTGTCTTACTACTCTGCAGGTTGTTGTTTAGGCCTTGAACCATGGAGTTGGAACAAAGAGGGGGCGGCTCGACAAGCCATTTTTCGGGAATCTTGATAAAATTATGCTTAGATCATGCTGGATGTTCATAGTTATGATCAAAATATGGTATAAAAGTGAGTTATTTGAAAATATAAACAATTAACTAAATTCTGAAAAAAATGATATGAAATAACACAACTATTAGAACTCATAGGGGGTTCATACGACTACTTGAAGAATGGGTACAGGGAACCGCAGAATGCCTCATCCCCCACGTATGGGGTCGCTAGGGGGTAAAAGGTTAATGTGCTGCTGTTGTCAATGTGGGAGTCATAAAGGGTTTGACATTATTTTATTAGCTTCATGAAGCATCGGCGCTGTGGACACGCACGCCGTGGAGTAGACGGTCTACATTTCATGCAGCATCTATTTTGACCAGACTGCATTTGAAGCGAATGATCCTTTAAATACTTAAAGCCTCTGTGTGTTCAATTTAAAAATGTTTAATTTTGGCGTTCCCTACTGTGGATCCGCCCTCCGGACACCAGCCGAATAACTTGTAAAAACGCTATAATCCACATGATGATGAGGGATTACTACGGCAGCAGCAGCAGCAGGAGTAATTCAGCAGCTTCACACTACACTGGTCCAAACCTACAGCTCCCAATATCCGGCATGCAGAGTTTAAAGGGAAGGGGAATGTAAAAATGCACGGTTTATACAGTGAATAAAATAAGAATTGGAGGAAGAATCCCAGTTTGACGACCCTACAAAGCACTGGAAGGACGGCCGAGGGGCTCCTGTGAATAAAGTCCATGGGGAATCCTGGCCAGTAGCCTCCAGCAGATAGATGCTCTCTGTCGGGTGCGTTTGATTCCACCGCCCTCTGCAAACCTCTTCATACACCGCGGCCCTTTTTTATTTATGTCATTACTTAAAACCAGCCGCTGATATTAAGGAAGCAGTGCCTATATAAGCTATTTTACAGCGGGGCTTATTGTATGGCTCGGAGGAGAAAGTGGGAATTAAGAGGGAGGAAAGGAAAGGAAGGGAGAGATAAGGAGACAAACAGGACCTTTAATCCAGTGGAGGCTCCCAGCAAATACCTGTCTCTGTGATGTTTTTATTGCGATAATAACGGCAGCATCGCAGCGGATTTGTCCTGATCTTGTAAAATTATAAATATTGATTTTGGAGACGGGAGAGAGGCTTTTGATTTGAGAAGGCGAGCCGGCTCTTTCTGAAAGCCCCGATAACGGACCATGTTGATGGAAGTGTGGATCAGTGTTGATACTGAGTTTTCCGCCCGGTCTCGAAGGAAAGAGGGAAGCTATCGAGTTTTCTACAGACTCGGTTTAATGTCGTCTGCGGCCGCTTGTCTTTCTCATTTCCTGCCCTGTGATAGGGCTCCGGCTGTGAACAGATCATGTTTCTGCAAAGAAAGAGTCACGTTACGAAAATAAACACGGCCCTTAAAGGGGACTTATTATTCTCATTCACCGGTTCATCCAAACACGGTTACATGCTTCATTGTTCAAAGAAGACATTATGTTTCTCATTCTGTCTACAATACTGCTTTTAATACGTCTCTGTCACATCATGTATTTAGTGTTTGTGTATAAAAGCTGTAAACATACGTCTTTGTGTGGAGTCATCTTAACACTATCAGGATGTGGGGGAGGAGTATGATATGAAACAGAAGATGTTAAACGATGGGATGATGAATAGTATTGCAGTTTCATAGTCAGAGTTAAATGTTCCCCTTTTATTGGGTGACATTTTCATATCTCCTGTTAAAACTGTGTAGCCTTTTTAGAGAGCATGTTATGTTTTTCTATGACACAAGAGGAGCCTTCCTATAAAATAACAAGATGACTGAAACCCGCCCTGAAAATTAAATGCTTTATTTATAGGCAATGAAATATAAATTATACATGAAGCACACCGTAGCAAAGATGACAGGTTGTACAATCTATTTCCTTTCAGGAGTACGAGGCCGGGAGAGAGAGAGAGAGGTAGATGTGTTAACATTGTAGGTTATTTTTACTGATAATTATCTGCATTAACTAAAGATCTGTTCACAAAACAGGTGGTAATAGTATTTTTCAGTTTTCCCTCCCATAATATACTGCTCTAAGGAAAAGTATCTTCAAAGTAATTTCCACCATCATAAGAAACGAACAACCACCACAAGAAACCATAAAACAACTATTCAATATCCAGTCATTCTTCTGTGTGAAATCCTATTAAAATGCTGAGCTGGTGATTCTCCAGAGAGCGCAGAAGATGCTTTAGTTAAATAGTTTCCATCCATGGATGGATGATACTGACCAGGGGACATTTTAGGAAACGCGTTGCTTAAATTCACATCCAGATGTTTACACAGGTTGGTCCATCCGTCCCCTTTGACTGCAGGAGGAAGTCTTGCCTTAATGTCCAAAGTCTTATTGACATAACCTGCTCCGACTCGTGCAAACCACAATCTGAAGCACTTGACCTGTCCCGTGTCCCGGTGCTGCTTTGTGCTCTCAGATGGAGGGGGATGTTTGGCCAATTTGACCCGTCGTCTCAGAAGCCCCCAAATATTGAAACAGCAGGATGTAATCCCAGATTTGGATTGGGAGACATTCAGTTAAATGTTTGCCCAGCCACAAATCGCCGAGGGCGTTGCCAAGTGGCACTGAGGCAGATGATGCCACCGGGCTGGAGCAGTCGAGGGGGGATGAGGCGGCGGTAGTTGAAAGAGTCATTCATGGAAGGATGCATCAGCGGGCGGGCCAAGCAGACCACGGAGAGATCGCTGGAGCCGCCAGACGTTTCCTGGCTGGGCCCCTGTGTGCTCTCATGGGGCTCCCAAAAGCCTTTGGGCTGCCTCCCAAAAAAGCCCTCAAACTCATCCCCGAGCACCTCCCGCTGCGACGAGGACGAGGTGGTCCAGCCACCTGCGCCACACACACCCGGGCCGCCGCCAAGCTGCCACTCCACGGCCAACTGCTTGTGCCATGGTAAACCAGGGTTTTCCAGCACGGCCATAGATTGCTGTGATTTGTTACTTTAAAAAGAACCTAACCCCTTCAGTCATATTCTTCATATTCCTTTTAAGAGCACAATATTGTTATGTTCCACTAACGTTCCCGTTTACATGCAGCAGTGTGTATTCTGATTACCGTAAAACATCCTCATCCTCATCCTCTTCCTCTTTAGTGACTCCAAAGCCGGGTCCATTCTCGGCCGCGTTTGACGGGTCGATGCCCGGACATGTCGCTTATCACGTCAAGATGGCAGAAAGTGGAGCTGCTTGAGTCATTTTGCATCATTTTTTTCAAAGTTTTCAAAGTTTGTCTTGTCGGGCCGTGTGAACACAGCCTCATCCCGCCATTCCTTCGACCGTCCTCTGGAAAAGATCCTGACGTCCAAGTCCTCCATCATGCTTCAGAGTGGGTCTGTTTCTCCTTCTTTACTTTTGAGCCTCTCCACACAGCTTTGCAAACTGTTGGCTAGCGTTGGTTTGTGTTCGACGCACAGAGCTGGTGGGAAACAGGAAAGAGGACACATGTCTTCATTGGAAAATGCTCCATTCAGAATAAGGCCGTTTTCAGAATATCCAAAGTGAATAGTGATGTTTACATGAGCCATATTAGATTCCGAATATTGTCATATTCGGAATGATAGCGGAATTTGAGCGTTCATGTAAATGTAGTCAACGTTGCAATGTCCCCACATCTCAGAAAATATGCCCACGGATAACTACATCTAATTTAAAGCAGGAAGTCGGCCTGTAATTTGCGTCATAATTAATTTTACAGACACAGAAGTGTGGTTGTTTTTCCCTACATTCTCCTTCTGGTACACAAGATGAACCAGTGAATCAGTTCAATGCAATTTGCTGATAAGAGTGCACATCACTATGAATCTGAACTTCCTCGACTGAATTGCTGTTCTTCTTTTTTCCGGTGAGGCCGGGGTCGGCGGTAAAAACAAAACATTCCTCCGCCATAATGTGATTATACATTTTTGGAAAAAAGAAAAACCTGATGAAAATGTGACTTCACCAGCACAAAGCTGCAGCACACCCAGAACCCTCTAGTCCCTCTGACTCGTGGCTGATTGTAATTTGCAGCTTGCGGTTGCGTGAAAGTGTTTTCACCTGATTTAGAACCGTAACGTGGAACTCATGCTGGCTGTATTTAAAATGTGCTAAAAATAAAAGTCCCAAACTCCTCCACCTAAATGTTCAACAACTGATCTCTGGGAGAGCCGCCACCTTCCAGTCCATTCCCACTAGTCCCAGCAAAACCAGCAGCCGTCCCAGCCCCCGTCTTCCACCTCGTTAGAGGCGCTCGAGGCGGCTCGCCCTCTGAATGCTAAACCGAGGCCGAGAGTCCGGCCGCCGCGCATTAATCAGATCCGACTTGCATATCTGAGCCGCTTAATTGCATGCAGGGAGAACGTCAGAAAGCAAATGAGTCCGACATGCCAACGTGTTAATTCTACTATTGATTTCATGGACGCGCCGTTCGCTCTCTCAGCTCATTAAAGCCGACGTGCCGGACCGCACAGACAGAGCTGCTTCAGTGTTTTCTTCATTTTTTTGGAGAAAGAAGCTACATTTACATTGACCTTGTTCAATACTTCCTGGTACAAAAAATACTAACTACCAGAGTATATCCTCCACTAACATTTGTGGGGGGAAGGGATTCTAGTTAATTTCCTTTCAATCAAAGTCGTTAAACTCAGCTATGAAATGTGACAGTCACAGCATGAAGATCCCTTCAGAGGTTAGCCTCAGTGGCGGCCGGCCAATAGAGGGCCACGGGGCCTGGCCCCACCTTCAGCCACCAAAACATTCTTTTATTAATTATACAAATGTTAATAAATTATACAAATTGTTTTTGCGCTATGGAATATACCCAGTAATATTTGTAAAATAGGATATCTGCGCAAAATATCTGCTTTTCCTGCTTATCCTCTCCGCCCATGCACCTCTCTGCTGCCTCCGTGCCCAAGACGGGTCTAATGGGCAGTTTAGCCCATCACTGATTAAAGATATAAATGAGTATGAGTGACATACAATTTATCCAATCAGCGTATGAAATAGATTCAGCTTGGGGCCAAAATAATTCGGCCCAGAGGTTTGCGTTCTCGTCTCTTGTTCTCGTCTCTCGTGTGTTTTAAGATGAGATACTTTTGTTTTGAAGGCGGCTCGCGTAGTTAAACAGGAAGTGGCATTGTGTGCGGATTGAATGTCGAAAAGCTACGAAAAATATGGTCAGTTTTGTTACAAATTAGAAACAGTAACGGTTTTAGCACTCCCCCGTAGAGGCACAAGGGTAGTTAAAGTTGTAATAAATATGTATGTTTTCAAGAAATTAGCCTGAGTGTTGGCTCTATGTGTGTGTGCTATTGATGCAAACAAGGAGTAAGCTAACGTTTTTGTGCCTTTGTACACAGCTCTTACGTTGGTTTTGTGAATTTATCAGCGATCAGCTGATAAACTAAACAGCAGGCGTAGGTTCCAAATCCACGGCCCGCCACTGCTTGGTATGTTTTGGTGCATCTGCTTGAGCAGAGCCACTCTGTTGTGGAACCAGAAGCGTTCAAGGTCCAGGAAGAAAGTTAGGACATTTTTGCTCTCAGCGGACCTAAACCTACGGTTCACGAAATCTGCACTAAATGAATTACTAAAAATATTGAACTTCACTTAATCAAAGTCACACCTGGCAGAGATACTGTTAACGCATAGTGCTATACTATAGTAGGAAAAAAAGGCGATGATATGCATAATTAAAAAGAGGAAATATATCCTGGAAATCATTTAAAAAATAAATAAAATCTATGTCATATCATCAACCAATAAACCAGTAACACATATACTGCTATATGAACCTCTTAACTAGTCTCACACGTGTTTTCTGTATATTATATATTTTTTAATCATTCAAATAGCCCTTGTGGTTGAGGAGATATATGTATTCTGTATTTAGTATGGGTATGCAAACCATTTTTGAATTTGAGTAAAATGGCTAAACGAGTTAGCTTCACTCTTACATCATAGCAGATGGATGGGGAAGGAATGATCCCTGTGGTTACATGAGCGTTCATGTCACAGGTTGTGTGCTGCACTGTTGGTTCAACTTGTGGTGGTTCTTGAAAGCATGCTACCAAAAATGAATAATGCCACATTTACACCCAAAACTTAGTGGGTCAGCAAGTGTGCAGCAATAAGTAGAATAAATAATACATGTTATGTGGTCGGGATGCTTGTTCATGTATTTCGAGGAAGACTTTTTATTTTATTAACAGCTTTTAAACTGAAAAAGTTCAATTCAGTTTATTTTATATAGCCCAACATCACAAATACAAGTTATCCTCAGAGGGCTTTACAATCTGTAACATAACATCCTGTCCCGGGACCTCACATCGGATCAGGAAAAACTCCCCTAAAAAGATAGTAAAAACCCTTTCACAGGGGAAAAAGAGAAGAAACCTTCAGGAGAGCAACAGAGGAGGATCCCTCTCCCCGGATGGACAGAAGCAATAGATGTCATGTGGCCAGAATGAATAGCGTAGTTACAGCACATTCAATGAATATGACAGAAATTATTCATATAATGAGTAGTAGGCATGGTCCATGATCCTGATAATCCATGAAGCAGAAGGCGGTAGAGAGGAGGGGCATCAGCAGGGCCATGGCAGCAGGTAGGAGACAGGAGGCAGGAGACAGGAGGTAGGAGGTAGGAGGTAGGAGGCAGGACCGGTTCCAGGCAGCCACGATCCATGGAAACTTGAGGCGAGGAAGCACAGAGGCTCCCGGAAAAAAGTAGAGTTAGTAATGTGAATTGAAGAGACAATAATTTATCCAGAAGGAGAGAAGAGGAGCTCAGTGTATCCTAAGATGTCCCCCAGCAGTCTAGGCCTATAGCAGCATATTGCCGTGTTCACACCAGACGCGGCGCGAATTATCGGACTTATTAAAGGACTGAAAGTGGAAGCTGATTCCACAGAAGAGGAGCACGATAACTGAAAGCTCTAGCCCCCAACCTACTTTTTAAGACTCTGGGAACCACAAGTAACCCTGCATTCAGTGAGCGTAACGCTCTAGTGGGGTAATATGGCACTATAAGCTCCTTAAAGTTTATTTTAATTATTGTAATTATGTGTTAGGAGGACCCAGCAAAATAAGCTTTTCGTTGTACAGAATAACTGCCTGTTATCTGTGCATATGACATTAAAAATATCTTGAATCTTAAGATATGATGGTGCATCACCAGTTAAGGCTTTGTAGGTAAAGAGAAGGATTTTAAATATGATTCTCGATCTTACAGGAAGCCAGTGGAGAGCAACTAGTACAGGAGTAATGTGATCTCTCTTCCGAGTCCTTGTTAGTACACGAGCTGCAGCATTCTGGATCAGCTGGAGAGACCCGAGGGACTTTCCGGAGCAGCCTGATAATACGGAGTTACAGTAATCCAGTCTTGAAGTAACAAATGCGTGGATCAATGTTTCTGCATCGCTTTGAGACAGGATGTGCCGGATCTTTGAGATGTTCCGTAGGTGTAAAGGCAGTCCTTGAGAAAATAAAGTCGCTAAGTGCCAAAAACTGCAGTTCCTCAAATGGCCTCTTGAGACCTCTATGTTTTAATGCCCAACATCTTTATAGTCTGGTACAAAAAGAAAGAAAAAACGCTTTTGGTGATATTAAGGCGTATGTTATGCATAATTATGGGCATGGCTGCTTTGAGTGACAGGTGTGGTCGCCAGCTGCTAGCTGTCTCCTCTGCTGTGTTGCCCGGGCTGCCGGGGCTCCTCAGAAACCTGTGGCTGACATTACAGAGACTAATTGTCCACATGTTTTATACAGGCTGTGGTTGCATTCAGTGTTCCCCCTAAAAATGTGCGATAAAAAAAAAGGGCCCTTTTGAAGGATCGAACTAGACCCCGTGACATTAGCAGGTACGTTAGCGTGGCGTTCACTGGGCTGCGGGCGGCCGGCTGCCTCAGGGATCGACCACTCGGACTCTGATACCACGCTGACGGCACTGCTTTGTGACGACCTGTCAAAATGAGGCGGATACCTCATGTTCTGAAGAAATGAACCTTTTGGTTTCAGATTTTAGTTATTTTTTTCTCAAAGGACAACACAGGGTTATGTGATGTACATAGCATATGTCTATTAGTATCAGTTGGACTTCAATCTGGAATGAATGTTGAAACCCGGGTACGCCTGATCCTTCTGCTCATAGTATTACTGCTGCACTTTAAAACACACCAACACGTAAAACTCTACCTGTGTGCTCGTGTGTGTGTGTGTGTGTGTGTCGGTAGTATGTGTGTGTGTGTGTGTGTGTGTGTGTGTGTGTGTGTGTGTGTGTGAGAGAGAGACAGAAGGATGGGGGTGTGGGGGACAAAGAGAAATGGAGAAAAGGGCCGGTTGTCATAGCAACTCAGTTTTTCAAGGAGAGTCAACCATTCATTTCCACACTGAAGACTGCAAGGGAACACTTAACTCTGTTCTTCGCCTAAGGATACTACTTTAAAAGCCCCCCTCCTCCTCCTGGTCCTGTCTCTCTACCTTGCTCGCCCCTCACTGAAGTGTCAATCTGAAGTGAAGCATTCCGGCTTTCGGCTGCCACTCCATTCCGCCCGCTCTTTTCCTTCTCTGTCTCTCCCTCTTTTCTTTTATTGTCTCTCTCCTCCCTGCACCTCCCGCCTGCTTTCAATTCAAATCCTTGACGCAAGGGAACTGAAACCTGTGATGGAAACATCAGCACGGACTCAACTCCGCGGTTTTATCCCTACACATTCGTCAATTATCATATTTAAAATGGTAATTACTGCTTGTATTGAAAAAAAAACGGTGTTGCATCGTGACTACAGTATGAGCCCCACCCCCCCTCGGACTGTGAGATGCTCAGATTTCATTCTGGTCCAGGTTTGGGACAGAAAAAAGAGACTATTGATGTGCTGAATGTGCTGAGCCTCCTCTCAGGGGTCAGGGGTCAGCGACAGAGCTCCTCTGACAGAGGGCCGTTTGATTCCCCGCTGAGAGGGGCATTACCATGATGATGGGACTACACCTGGTCATTAGCTGCCGCCCGTGAGAGGAATGGACCTGGCTCTCTGCCCTTCACGGCCTCACCGGCCTCCCCGTCATGTGGCTCACTGGCAGGGTTTTCAAAATGGACTTGAATGACTTGGTCGTTAGGGCATCGAGGGTTCCGGACGTACAAGGCGGCTCTCTGGTCCCGTTGAGGTTTTTACTGGCTTGAGAGCTTTAATGCCCACGGCTCTCCTGACCTCATGGAGCTCGGCGGAGGCCCTTTCGCCCAAAAAGAGGGATGCCAGTGCGAGGCAGGGACTGATTTGACACTGTCCAGTAGTGACAGCTCCAGCCTGTGTGCCGCTCACCAGGTGCGGATAAATGATGGGAAAAGCTGCTAAGGGTCTACTGGAGTCCCATCTCCTGATCTTTAAGCAAAGTCATTTGGCGACGCCGAGAAGAAGCGGACACGTTTCAGCTTCTGTCAGCTCATCCGTCATTTTGTAGATGGTTCCCAAGTCGGTCCATTGGTTTGAAGCCGGGGCGGCCATGGGGGATACCGTTGGCCGACGGGGTTGGGCTGGTCCAATACCGGCCCACCATCACCAACCGGCCCTCCCTCTGACATCGCCGAACCCGCTTATATTCTAGAACAGAACACGTTAAATGTACTCTAATACCTAAAATAAATAATCACTGACCCAATATCTATACTAGTCCTCGCGATCTGTATTCACACTCATGGTTTCTATCTTCTTTACTCATCTAGTCTCTTCCGTCAGTCTAACTTTGTTTTAGGTGTTATTAAATGTCAATCACTCTAGCATCATATTAGGGGAGCGATATTTGCAGGTCAAGACAAACATCCGCAACAGGGAGACTCTCTTGCAGCCCGTACTTTCGATTAAACGTTTACGTTGTTAACAGGTTACGCTTGCGCGGCACGCCGATTCTTGGCTTCTTGCCAAAAGCTGACCTCAAGACCCCCCACACAAAAGAGGCTGTAAACCTAGGGGACACACTGTGGTTCGTACTAATTCTACCCTCTGATTCCAGTTTCTTTATCATGTGGTCTTTCTCTGCTGACATTCATTCCTTAAGGCTCTGTAGTTATACGTATCATCTGATACTAGCCCAGTTAAGCATATTCATCTAGCAAACTAGCCCTACCTTGGAGTGTTACAATAGCCAGTAGCATGTTATTCCATGTGTTTCCATTAAAGGGGGAAACAGGCAAATTGGTTGATCCAAATGTTATAAAAAACTAAAACATATTCATGTAATTTCGATATAATAATCCAAAATAATGTTTTGTGTATGTGCATTTTTCCCAGTAGGCCACTGTGATGCATTGAGTGGGCCGGTCTGACAGGAACACCCCCCAGTCCGGCCCTGGTTTGAAGTAGTTGGAATTAACATGGCCAAATCTTCCTTGGCAACACAATACACTGTAATGAAAAGCTTCTTAATTTGTTCACTGACCTCATCATTGAAGACGGAAGCCATTGGCGTTTGAGATGGATTCTCTTTGGCCAACTCAGTGTGTGGTGAATCTACAGCCCGACTCCATTTAGATTCCCTTTTTGGAGGGAACTTGAGGAAGCCAGCACTGGACATGGTAGAGGAGCCATTTCTAGAGATTTTAAATGATTGCCATTGACGTGTGCGAAAGCAAACCCTTTTATTGTTTCAATAACCTAATGTTAACATACAGTTTTAGAAGAAGTACTCAGACCTACTTCAGTAAAGGTAATAACTATAATGTGTAAACAAAATGTCCATATCAAAGTAAAACTGGTTGGTCCGGCCAGAGATGTTGGTCAACATCATGTCGGCCTGCTGTATCTAATGTGTCCGATGGCCGTCCAGCTAACCTGAAACCCAGCTTCCTCCACAGAAACAAGAACGCAGACTTTCTCTTTAGTAACACAGGAAAATAAAGAAGTTAGTTTGACCTAATCTATTCTAGATTAGTTTTAACACGTATAACAGGCATCATTGCAGTACAGTATCTTCCTGTATAGTGTACCATGTGCACACCAATGGTTTACCTGGACACACTGCTACTGGCTCCTTCACCCACACCACTGCTCCTCTGAAATAGCACCTCGGAGAGCTGTTTCATATTTAATTTATGTGTTCAAAACTCCGTCTATAGTGGAGAGGCTGATAGAATTGTAATTTGCAAAGTAATTTATTTATTACTTTGGCTTTCTCTTTTTGACCATGTTGCAAATGTCCGTACATGCTGAATACTGCTGCTGTGCCACCAGCACGAGGTGGCTGTGCAGTCCTGTATTTGACAGAATTCACAAATATAGCATTATAGATAGTATATCGTATGCAAATTGTACTGTAGTACTGTACATACATATATTGCATTGCAGTGTAATTTTCAGACTTGCATATACCTTGTGAAAGAAATGCTGTAACTGTAAAGAAGAAGTACATATGTCCCTGTTCCCAATGGAATGTTTGCACAATGACGCTGTGGATGTGTTGACATTAGAAGCCTCTTCCACTGTTAGACCGTGTTATTTCTTTTCCACCCCCGAGCAATGCATCTGCTGTCCATGTTCATAAATGGTAGTGAGTGTGCTGTGCGTGCAGGGCCGGCGATTGCTATAGGCGAACTAGGCGACTGCCTAGGGCGACAAATGGGTTGGGGGCGCCCTCACAGCGCACATTTCAGCACTGTGAGCAATTCGCGACCACGCGACCGGGGGGGGGGGCGCTGGCTCCCGCGAGCAGGGACCAAGACGCATATTGAGAAACGGGCGCTGTAAACATCTTAACGCTGATTGGCCAAGACACGTCACATCAGAGATGTTCTATTACGGAGATGACAACAACTCGGCCAAAAATCTGAATTTTTTGTCGAGAAAACGGGACGCTGATTGGCCAAGACTCGACACGTCACATCAAAGATCTTCTATTGCAAAGATGGCTCACTCGGAAAAAAAAAATCGTTTGTGCGGCCACTTTGACTGGCCCGTGACATTTGCAAAAATGAAGCGGTCTAAACCATCTGGAGCACAGGGACGAAAACGAAAAAAGGAAGAAGAGGAAAAGAAAGTCAAGTATAGAGGTAAGTCTTCTCATCTCAGCCATTAAGGTGTCAAACGAAATACATTTAGTATTGTGCATCACCTAATATTGGACGTTTCATTGCTGTCACTTAGGCTAGCTATAGCTAGCTAGCAACTGTTACTTTGCTAATTTGCTACGTAGGCTATTACTAGCAAACGTAACTTCACTGATAACCTACATGGATGTACATGTCAAAAGACCAGTATCTGGATAACGTATGCTAGTTATGAAAAGTACAGTTGCTGTCTACATTCATTATAAATGGCATAAGTTCTGTTTAGTGAATTCACAACTAGCAGGTGCATACACACACAGTAACCATGTTGGGAGATAGTGGTGGTGTTCACCCTTCTGTACAGTTCCTCCCCAGGAATATACTAAAATGTATATGTGTCTTTTGTTTTGTTTTTATTTTTTATTTTTGTTTTAAATTGGCCAGATGCACTCAGGCAATGTTTTCAGAGGCCGGCACCTGCTGGAGAAAGGACGCCTGATTCGCCTCCCTCTGAACTTTGTAAGTAGCCTACACAACTAGTACTATTGTTGCTGTTTTTGTTATTGTTATTATTATTGTTATTATTATCAATTATTACTTTCATAATCACATCACATTAATACTACTAATTGTAATCAGTAGCATTATCTAGCCTTGTAGCAGTGGTGGCAGTAATTGTAATTTATCTACTACAAGTTACATGGTCAGATAAAATGTATTTGTACAATGCAACTATGTGGTAGGATGATAGAAATGACCAAATGCAATAACGAACAGCATGGATGAACTCTGTGTTTAAATACAGCTGCAGGAGAAGGGACATCCAGTAGTACTCAACTGTACTTAACCTGTCAAACCTGTCAAACCTTGTTAACCATAGTCATTCCCTATACAGCTTGTATCATGTTTTGAGGTTTGTTCAATAAACATATTTGAACAAAAGAGTGTTTTGCACAGTTTATGGAGTTAATTTAATCCTAACTTTGAGTGTGTAATAAATTATTTAAAATAATAAAAAAGAAAATGTTCTGAAACTATTCTGGTGTTTGTTGTCCATGCACCATTTATTGTTGAACTGCATTGTAGAATAGTAGAATTATAAGTGGGTGAAAAACTGCTATGCAAAGTAAAGCAGTTAAGTTAAAATATGTCTCTTCAGTGATGTAAAGTATTGTGTGTATCTGTGTGTGGGGGGGGGGCGCAAAACTCAATCTCGCCTAGGGCAACCAAAGGGCTAGAGCCGGCCCTGTGTGCGTGAGCTCCATATCTATAACTTGATTGGTCGATAGTAATTCCTACTTCATTACCGTCACCTGCCAACGTGGCGTGACCCAAACATTCATCGTCATAGATATGTATAGAATAAACACCAACGTCTGACTGATTGTGATAATTGCTGAATGCAGATTTGAATGCTCATTCATTCACACACACATTGCACGTGTGTGAATGAATGAGCATTCAAATCTGTTGTGAACAACAAAGTCATTTTTCAGAGATCCTCTCATTCAAGGATTGAGCCAAAGTGAAAGAGATCAACCGTTATGGGTGTCAAGCTTGAAAAAATATGAGCTTTTATCATTTGTGAAAAAATACACAATTACAAGTAATGTTGAAAGAAAATGTTTCAAATAATTTATATTAGAATATTATTTTTCATTTTTCACAACTATTACTAATTGTGCTTCTTTCTCCTCATACCTGTGCTGTCCGAGAGGGAACCGGCAACAGTGGACACCAGTTGTCCCGTACAGCCCAAGTGTGGACCTGTATAACTGTGATGGCACTCTGAGTGTGTTTAAAAATGAAATATATTATTATTATTATGAATGTGCATCAACAAACCCATGTTATTGATCTAGTCAAACTCAATCATGTTCTTTTCTTCTATTTTTCTCCCTTTTATTTTAGATTAGCCCTTTACTTCTGTTTCAAGCTCAACACTGTTTAGTTAGATCCACTCAAGCTGAGCCTTTTATATGTTGTTGCAAAAAAAACTAATCACAAATCATGATTGGAGGGACTGGTTTCTTCACTAAGTAGCCTGTTCAGCAGCCCTCCAAAGCCACTCGCCAGCCATGCCGCTGTTGAGGAGCGTTCAAGAGGACACAGCGGGAGTGAGTTGTTAAAGCTGCTCCAGCCAGCGGGGGCAGCGCTGAGCATGGGCTCTACCACGACCGTCAACGAAAAACCGCACTGGCTTTTAGACCTGAGTTTAGCTGGATTTTAAAGCATGAGCAACAGGGATCATTACACATTCACCAACAAGGGGAGCCTAGGTCCACTGTTGGATTGGAAGGTAAGTGTGCGCACACACACACACACACACACACACACACACACACACACACACACACACACACACACACAGAGCTGAACAGACGTGCCGATGCAAGCTCTCGCTCACAAAAGCTTCTTGACGCCCCTATAATTAGATTTCATTGTTGTTGCTGGAAGATCGTTCGTACATTTCTGTGATATTGTTCCTATTGTCACCTGCAGAAAGACAACAGCTTCTCTGCATGTCATCGTTACACCAAGGTTCTCTCACACAGAGGAACCGTTTACTCACACACGTGTTCATGTGTTCTTCTTCTCATCCTGACATCAACTTAAAATGAAAAATTATACATTTTACAGCCTTTATTTATTTTGCAATCGTTACATGCCTCATTGTTATTCTTAATGCAGGGGCCGACTGTAAAATGAGGTTTTCTAAAGGGAACCTGGCGCTCAGAAACACACCACTTTCAACCACATGCAGGGACTGCTGAAATCAACACAATTTAAAAGTCCTTGTAGTGATTTTAATACTTTGATTCAATAAAACAGCGGTCCCCAACCACTGGGCCGCACAGAAAGAATGAATGAAAAAAAAGTTTTAAAAAAAAGGTCTCGGAAGATGTTTTATTTGGAAAAATGACCGGATACATCCGTCAGGGCTCCCACTAATGCAGTGTAATGGTGAGTTGTATTTTTACACTTTATCTCTTGGAACACTGAGGTCATTTTCAGTCGATTTTCTCGATTTGACATAATTTCTTAAATTCACCTTTTAAGGCACTTGCATATAAGATACATACCCATGTTTTACATCATGAATTGCAGAACAATCTCAGCTATCTATATAATGTGGCACCATTGTCATAAGGCAAAAATGTAAAGAGAAAATATGACTAAAGCTGAAAAATGGAATCTCAGATTTTTGTGTTCAAACATAACTTTACAGGTGGTATATAGGTGGTAACTCTGTTTAGGCGATGGGAATTGGTTTACCAAAGGTTTTAGGTTCACAAAAGCAGTGAAATATATGAATAAAATGGTAGATACATGTAAATAAATGTCTAAAGCTAAATCTTTTATTATCGTTTTTTTTGTAGCAATATGGTCTTTCACACCTTTCACCAAAATGATAGAAATGGGACTGAGAAATGACTTCATACTGCAGATCAAGCTTCATGGTGTGTGTGCAAATTATTATTTTTTGAATAAAAATCTGTATTATGAATTACAAATATATTTACACAATTTATATGTTCAGAAATAGAAACCAGACCCGGGCTGGTGGGGATGGCTGTGGTAGAGCGGCTGGTGGTGGTGAATCCTCTCTGTAAAATAAATGAGTAGTCAGTACTAAGTTCACACAGTGTGAACAGTTCAACAGGTGTACATGTGCAGTGAGCTGTGTACCTACGTTACCTGGTAAACAGTGTCCGGGTCGTCGTCAGTCTTCCACTACAGCGTAGTGCTGGTGGCTGGAGAGAAGCTGCATGTTGTCCACTGCTGCAGATGTGAATCCTCTGTAAAATAAATGACTACTGGTCACTACTAAGTTCACTGAAAGAAAGTTACGATTGCACACCAAAACAGTAACAGAGCTCCAGCAGGGACTATGCTCAGAGCATGAGCTAACTGTGCTAGCGGCTAACGTAAACAACCTACGTGCGTACCTGCGTTACGCCAGACTGGAGCAGCAAGGGAGCAGCTAAATGTGCTCACTCTGCTAGCGTAAAGATGCTATTGCAACACAAAGTGTAGTATCTAAATACACTTACCCATCTTCAAATGGATCCCTTCTGTCTGCATCTTCCTCTTCGTCGCAGGAGTGAAAGCCTTCCTCGACGCCGCTGCAGCTTCCTCCGTAGTAAAACAGTATTTCGTCTGAAGAGACTCTCTTGGCACAGCGTCACATCACTGCTGCCCTTTCTCCTTGCCTGATTGTGTTAAAATGTTGGAGGGTTCAGGCTGGGCAGGCACCGGAAGCATAACCGAAAGTTATGTTTTCACAACAAATATGAAACATTTCCAAAATCAAGATTCAATTTTTCAGCTTTAGTCATATTTTCTCTTTACATTTGTGCCTTTGGGACAATGGTGTCTCATTATATAGATGGCTGACATTGTTCTGTAATTTTTGATATACAACACATGAGTATGTATCATATGCAAGTGACTTTAAAAAGGGGAATTTAAAAAGTATGTAAAAAAAGCCATTCGTGTGTTATAGAGACGAGTGTATGCTCTCAGGTCCGAATGACGTCTGTGAGGCGTTTGAGCCCACTGGACAATTCAAATGAACTAAGTGTTGGCTTGTGAAAGCGCCATTAACGGATCTTGGTTATGGTGCATGCTTTCATACAATTTAAAAAAATAACTTAATCTGAAAGTACTTTTCATGTGTATCTTAAATCGTGGACATAACAGGACATGGATATAATGATGGTTAAATTGTGTTGCATCTTCAATGTGTGAGTGAAAAGCCCAATATTCAATCGTCTTAATCGTGAGCCTCCACACTTCATTTCATATCGGTTCTTTGTCGACATCGAGGAAAGCCAAAGTGAACGAAGCCGGTCTGTTCCTCCAAAGTCAGATTGAGTCAGAAACGAGTGGCTGAAGACTTCGCTCCGCTTCTGCGTGATGATTCGTATCAAAGAGCGGAGCAATAACCCGCGCACTACGGAGCGCCTGACAATAACAAAAGCAGACGAGCTCGATGAACACTCCATTCCATTCAGAATCAAAGCTGATGGTGCGAGGGGGGGATCCCCGGCCAACCAGCGAGCCGGAGGATTATCCTCTGAGGATTATTAAATTTGCTGGGTGATTCAATTAAATGTTTTTTTTTAATGCACATGGTGGAATAACACTGGTGTCAGTACAGTTGCAGGCACGAGCGCAGGCCCTCCTCTGGAGTGTTGAAACGTTGAACCTCGCTCGGCCCTTGTGCTCTGGCGCTCACAGCCGCGTTGGCTGCAGGGTGCACGCAGAGGGTCGTGGGGCGTGACTGCACTGGCGCCGGCCCCCGTGCAGAATTAGCGGCGCAACGGTTGCAGAGAGAGAACTGCAATCATAGCGAGACGGGTTCAATCACACGGACGTAAACACGTCATGTATGCACACGCTTATGCGGTCGTCACCATCATGCAACACACCGTGTTCAATCAAATCATTCGCCCTCAACTACCTTCAGACCGGCGACAGCGTGGAGTTCACTGTAATGCTGTTAATCATTTGGAAACTAAAGTGCATGAGCAAATAGCCAAAGATCAGTCGCTTTAGCTTGACTATTGACAGTAATGCAATGCTAGTAGATTTATTATTATTGCTCAAGGGTTCAGTGGTGAGCAGGGTCGTCCTTCAATCAGAGGATTGGAGGTTCGATCCTCGGCTCCGCTAGTCCATGTCGATGTGTCCTTGGTCAAGACACAAATTGCTCCCGTAGCTGTGCCTATGTTGTATGAATATTTGTGTGAATGTAAGTTAATCCTGATGGGCAGGTGGCTCCTCCCATCAGCGTATGAATGATGTCAGGTAGTGTTAAAGAGCTTTAAGGACCCCTTAAAGCTCTTTAACACTACAGGACATCATTCATAAGGCTAGAAAAGCACCGTACAGGTCCATTTACTTACTTCACAAAATGTTTAATATTGACTTACATTCATTTAGCAGGCACATGTGGATAAATGAACGTACATACCAAGAGCATGAAGTTGAGGCTCAAGTGATGTAATAGACGCATCGCTCTCGCTTGGCGGAAGTAAAGTAACACCTGCTCACTGGAGGTTTGACCAGGATCGAGAGTGTGTCCTTCCTAAATTGTCATCCTTCATCACAGAGGATGTTTCACACTTAAATAAAGCACAGGGTTTGTACCAGCTGGCAGAGATGGAACCTCCCGTCCTGGAATGAGAGGGATGCTGGCGAGAGTTTCAATGCTGGCTCGCCACATTAGCCTCCTCTAAGCAGCGTAAACAGCAGGCGGGTTGTTTGTTCACGGCGACAGCAATGACTGACATAATGGCTGTCGGTCCATTGGAATTCAAAGTTGATGCCATACATTCTCAATGAAATATAATGAATGAGATTATTTAATTTGTTCTTAATTAGTCTATGGCAATGAATCAAAAAGGACTCTGAGCTTTAACATAACTGAAATTAAGCATTCCCTCTAATCAGTAGCCAAAAGCAGATCATTCATCACCAGGAGGAGAGCGAATACCCTTTTTCATTTGTAAGCAGTCACCTGGTCTGCTGCTATTTTTCCAGAACCTTGAACGGCAAAGTTCCATAATTGTTCAATGAGTTACAGTCTAATGAAGGCCTCTCAGAATGGGGCTGAATGATTGCCTTAAATAATAATAATTCAAGTTGTTAATGCACTGCTGGTGATTAATAAGAGTTCAGGAGAAAGTGAATCAGGAGAAATGTAGCAGAGAATGTGATGTGAATACGAAGAAGGCTTTATGTTTACAATAAGCAACGTGTCCTGATAAATCCTTGATATCCACGCAAATCTGCACTCTTCCCCATCAACTGTTATTAAAAAGAATGGGACGATTCTGTTCACTCTTTGGCATGGAAAGGTGAGCTAGTGGAGGAGACAGTGGAGGAAACAGTGGAGGAGACAGTGGAGGAGACAGTGGAGGAGACAGTGGAGGAAACAGTGGAGGAGACAGTAGAGGAGACAGTAGAGGAGACAGTAGAGGAGACAGTAGAGGAGACAGTAGAGGAGACAATGGAGGAGACAGTAGAGGAGACAGTAGAGGAGACAGTGGAGGAAACAGTGGAGGAGACAGTGGAGGAGACAATGGAGGAGACAGTAGAGGAGACAGTGGAGGAGACAGTAGAGGAGACAGTAGAGGAGACAGTGGAGGAAACAGTAGAGGAGACAGTAGAGGAAACAGTGGAGGAAACAGTAGAGGAGACAGTAGAGGAGACAGTGGAGGAGACAGTAGAGGAGACAATGGAGGAAACAGTAGAGGAGACAGTAGAGGAGACAGTAGAGGAGACAGTGGAGGAAACAGTAGAGGAGACAGTAGAGGAAACAGTGGGGTAGACAGAAGAGGAGACAGTGTGGTAAAAGCCAACCTGGACTACAAGTCCTGAGACAGCATTCCTCGACTTGTTCAACTTATTACTCAAAGCACCGACTGTGGCTCAGTGGTGAGCAGGGTCGTCCTTCAATCGTAAGATCGGCGGTTCCATCCCCAGCTCTGGTAGCACTTGTCGATGTGTCCTAGAGGCAAGACACTTGAGTGGTCCAAAGACTAGAAAAGAGACGTTCAGGTGCTTAATAGTGCGCTGCCCAAGTGTTCTTGCAAAAAGTAAAAGGCTTGTTCGCACATTACCACCAGGTGGGTACCCAACTGTGCATCATTTTCTGCTTAAGACCTGTGACGACTGTCCGGCCGCATTGTGATTTTTTGGTACTAATGTACTACACACAAGGATTTGTAATGCTTTATTAGACTCCTACAAGCTCCTAGGGTTACGAAGAAGTGTCTTTTATTGAAATCTGACTTTGTAAAGTGTACTTATTAATGATCTAGTGAAATGTTATTGTCCCTGCGCGGAAGTGACGGCGAGGTTATGGGTTTATGTAATTACATAAACTTAACGGTAAGTAAAACACATTCTGAGCCGATAGAACTCTTCCCACAAGGGTTTACTGTATTTCAGCAATTTAAATGAAGTTAATCAACGTTGTGGTTCTGGAGATCCTTTAGGAAACGTCCCTTGACTTATTCTTCTTTCTTGTCCGATAATGGCCGCCGTGGGGCTTAGGGTGCAAAAGGATTTATATATTACTTACGTTAATTTCACTTTCAAGCCAACATGGAGGGAACTTCTCAGGAAACATTAATATTAACGACTCAGCAAATCTACATACCTAAGAAGCTTGTGATATAATCAAAAGCTCCAGAGCAACTTCTAAATGGAAATAGTTTTGTCTAACTTTGCACAATGTTTGTTTTCCATTACCTCACAAATATCTGTATATGATTGAATGTAGTGTAAATGGACCCGTATTTGTAAAGCGCTTTTCTAGTCTTCTGACCACTAAAAGTGCTTTAACACTACATTCACACACAGATGAGAGGAGCTACATCAGGATTAGCAACCATTTATACACCATTGAACAGCTACAGGAGACATTTAGGGTTAAGTGTTTTGCTCAAGGACACATTGACACGGTCTAGCGGAGCCAGGGATCGAACCACCGATCCTCTGATTGAAGGACGACCCTGCTCACGACTGAGCCACAGTCTCCCAGTGTCAGAGTCTCATGAAATATATTGAAGGAATATAAAAGAAGCAAATGTTTTTCTATTAGGATTTCTATAATGGACGCGTTGCCACCACGGTTCCCATCATGCTTTGGGTGACAGTGAGATGTATTGCGTTGCCATGAAGGCAGTCAGTTGGCTGTGGGCAGGCCAATGACATTGGTCCAGTGGGCTCAAACGCCTCACAGACGTCATTCGGGCCTGAGAGCATACAGTCATCTCTATGACACACGAATGGCTTCCAAACAGAATGCAAAGCATCTTCTGGACCTTGAGGAGAAATACTTTTGTCAACATGTATTTTTAGTTGTAGTCCATGAAGCAATATCGGTTGGTCACAAAACATACCAACAGCAGTTTAGTTTATTTCCACCAGAATACTACGAACTCCAAGGACAGAAAGAAGTTTGCCTGTTGGAAATAGACTTACAAACGCACACACACACACACACACACACACACACACACACACACACACACACACACACACACACACAGAGACATCAGTGGAATTGCCCTCAGGCCCGAATCCAGCAACGGGGCAAACAGAGAAATCCACAAAATCCATCCTGCCATCTTGACTGTCATTTCCGGGAATGAAGTGTTGAGTTTTTCCTCTCTCCTCGGAGAGAGGAGGCACAGAGACAAAGCTATTTTCTCTCACTGGGTGCCTGTAAATTTCCTGAGTTATGTTTCCCCTCTTTGCCGGAGCTTTCTCCGCTGTAAGACAAAAAGCTAATCAAAGGCTCCTGCCTTCGGGGCAGGTAACCCCGGCATGAACTAAAAAGAGGGAGCAATATCATTCCATCACTCAGTGCGCCACATGCTCACTCCTCCTCTCCTCCTCTCCCTTGCTCTGAGAAAACATTAGGTCTTGTTATATGGAAATTGGAGGGAGATTTCCTTTTAATGGCCTATTAACACGCAGATTCTCTTATTTTTTCCCCCCAGCTTGCGCAACCATTCAATCCATCAGGATTTGAGTCGAAGAAACATATTTAATTTCTTCTTCTCTGCCATAACATTTAGTATCTTGTATAAGGTTATGGTTGTTGATTTATCTTGACATTGTTAGCACTGATCGTCCAAAGGGCGGTGCTTGAGAACTACGTTTCAATAAAACCAGTAGCGTCCAAAAACGTGAAACAGCTGGCGTAGGGAGAAAATCCACGGCCCGCCACTGGTCACATTCCATATTGATCCATGAGACCAACACGGTCCTCTCTCTTATATTGAAATTACTTTTTCAAAACATGTTGGGCAATTAATGTAGTGTTTGGGTGTCATTTAGTGGCAAGTTAATCAAGCTGTATAGTGGTGTACAAAGGGCAGGACACCACAGACCATTGTTCGAGTCCCGAGTCTACTGCGGGTGTTGGGTTGAAGTTTTGGTTATGTTCAGGTAATGGTGATGGTTTTGGTCAATGTAAATGTAATTGTGTTGCTTCTCATACATCAAATCAGTTTTGATTTCATTCCTTATCGAACCGAGACCAGCATCTTTAGTCGAGCGCTTTTGTCGAAACAGAATTTAGATTTGTATGTTTGACAAGTAGGATGTGAAGTACCCTGCATGAGATTGTTTCCAGCTGCTGAGGCACTGCCCATCTCACTTCCTGCTTGGATGTCTGAAGATACTGATTTGAGCGGAAGCCAGCCAATCAGGGAAGATCAGTTATCGGAAAACCTTTTTTTGTTTTAAGTAGCCAGGCCTGTTCTTGTTCAAGATGGGAAATACTATTCAAATGGTTTATTTGAACCAATAGGAATACTACTTGCACTATTATACTTTGGGACTTATGGTTTAAGTTAAAGTGAACTGAGCGATCACATTGTAAATGGATCTGTACTTGTAAAGCGCTTTTCTACTCAAAGTGCTTTAACACAACATGACATCATTCGCCCATTCACACACTGATGAAGGAGCCACCTCAGATTATCAACCATTCATACACCGTAGAACAGCTACAGGAGACATGTAGGTTTAAGTGTCTTGCTCAAGGACACATCCACATGGGCTAATGGAGCCGGTGATCGAACCGCCGATCCTCTGATTGAAGGACGACCCTGCTCACCACTGAGTCTCAGTCTCCCCTAATTGTGGAGAACGTAACAATCTAAAGATGTGTAGTACGTCCACATCGCCTTCCAGGCAGCTTTCCAACAAACGTCCGCTGGGGTTGAAGAGATTCTTTAACAATTAACCGGTTTTCAGCGTCACTGACAACCAGACCTGCCGTCTAATTGTGACCGACGTTGGGCGCTGTCGATTTTATGTGAACTACTGACACATCGTCTTATGTTGCTTCACCAAGTTAGTTGGGTTGCAACATCAATGCAGACTTTTTTCTGGTCAGCACAATCTCTGTTCTTTTTTTGTGTTAGTTTTTGGAATTTAAAAATTGTGTCTCTGTATATATATATATATATATATATATATATATATATATATATATATATATATATAAGTGCTGTCATATTAGCGCGTTATTAACGGCGTTAACGCAAACCAATTTTAATGTCGTCAATTTTATTAACGGCGTTAACGCATTTTCATTTAAAAAAAATTTTCTCGCGAGCACCACGCCGGATGTAGCTCAACCGGAAGCAAAACAATAGGCACGCCGTTTGGGCTTGGAAGCTAGGCTAACGTTACGGTTTGAAATGAATGAATGGTGAGCGCGATACGGCAAAATGAATGATAAGACGCTAATGAATGGAAAGTTTACTTTCAAAAAGTTGTCAGATGTTCCCTTGACAAGACCAAAGTGGTATGTGCCATTAGTCATTGTGAACTGAGCTATCATCGTAGCCTCTCCAGTCTGAAACACCACTTGATGGTCAACACACAGCTGATGCTAACTCTGCGCCCCCTCGTCATAGCAGACAAGAATGGATGACTTCAGAAACACATGGACACCACAACAAGAACAGACTTATTGCAGCCATAGCTAAATGGTGCTACTGCGTGTAGCCTGTTAGCGTTGTGGAGGACGAGGGTCTAGCTGATAGAATACGCATCGCATCCAACGACAGGACCTACGAGTTACCTTCAGGAGCCTGATGCTATGTTCACAGCTCTCTCTCTCTCTCTCTTTTTCTCTCTCTCTCTTAAGCCTTTGTTTACCTGAAATGTGCACTTCATAATTTTATTTTGTAAACCCTTGTTTACCTGAAATGTGCACTTTATAATTTTATTTTGTAAACCATTGTTTACCTGAAATGTGCACTTTATAATTTTATTTTGTACCGCCCTGTTTGGCAGTTGTTTTTCAATAAAATAAAACATTTGCATAAAGCAAGCCAATCCACTTTTTCATGTTGATAAGAGCATTAAAATGAAGAAAAAAAAATTGCGATTAATTGCGATTAATCGCGAGTTAACTATGACATAAATGAGATTAATCGCGATTAAATATTTTAATCGTTTGACAGCACTAATATATATATATATATGGGTATTTTCAATTGTCAACATCTGGTATTGCGTTATTGCGCACTTCCTGCTTTTGAATTTGTGTAGTGGTTTTTGCATTTGTTTGATACTTCTGGGCCTCCGTACTTCCTATTGCCACCTTTCAACCATCTTTTAAGTCTATTTATACTTCAAAGATATTTAAGATTTGGGCTGTTGCTTAAAGATTATGCAGCTTGAAATCTTCACATGCCCTATCTATCGCTCCCTCCATCCCTTCCTCCTCTTTACCTCCATCCCTTCCTCCTCTTTACATCCCTCCATCCCTTCCTCCTCTTTACATCCCTCCATCCCTTCCTGCTCTTTACATCCCTTCATCCCTTCCTCCTCTTTACATCCCTCCATCCCTTCCTCCTCTTTACCTCCATCCCTTCCTCCTCTTTACATCCATCCCTTCCTCCTCTTTACATCCCTCCATCCCTTCCTCCTCTTTACCTCCATCCCTTCCTCCTCTTTACATCCCTCCATCCCTTCCTCCTCTTTACCTCCATCCCTTCCTCCTCTTTACATCCCTCCATCCCTTCCTCCTCTTTACCTCCATCCCTTCCTCCTCTTTACATCCCTCCATCCCTTCCTCCTCTTTACCTCCATCCCTTCCTCCTCTTTACATCCCTCCATCCCTTCCTCCTCTTTACCTCCATCCCTTCCTCCTCTTTACCTCCATCCCTTCCTCCTCTTTACATCCCTCCATCCCTTCCTCCTCTTTACCTCCATCCCTTCCTCCTCTTTACATCCCTCCATCCCTTCCTCCTCTTTACCTCCATCCCTTCCTCCTCTTTACATCCCTCCATCCCTTCCTCCTCTTTACCTCCATCCCTTCCTCCTCTTTACATCCCTCCATCCCTTCCTCCTCTTTACCTCCATCCCTTCCTCCTCTTTACATCCCTCCATCCCTTCCTCCTCTTTACCTCCATCCCTTCCTCCTCTTTACATCCCTCCATCCCTTCCTCCTCTTTACCTCCATCCCTTCCTCCTCTTTACATCCCTCCATCCCTTCCTCCTCTTTACCTCCATCCCTTCCTCCTCTTTACATCCCCTCTGCTCCCCCTCCTTTCCCCGTTCCACAAATTAAAAACCCCTCTGGCGGTTCTCCAGCCTTCCCAAATGGGTTGGAGGTGACAAGTAGCCTCTGTGAACCACAACACTCACCCCTCCCCCTATCTCCACACACACACACACACACACACACACACACACACACACACACACACACACACACACACACACACACACACACACACACACACACACACACACACACACACTCAATGTATGTGCGCACAGGGACACTATACTCACATTCTCACAATACCAGGGTCACACCCTGCCGCTGTGTGTGTGTATGTGTGCGTGTGCTTGTGCGTGCGTGTATATGCGTGTGTGTGTGTGTGTGTGTGTGTAAGTGTGTGTGTGTGATACCTGGTGTTAAACCGACAGTAAGCCCTTCTTCCTTGCTGTATACCAGCGTCGGCAGCTTGGCCTCGGTGGACCTCACCCCACCATAACCCTGCCTGAGGCTAATCTTGGGATACCTCACACACACACACACACACACACTACTCCTTGTCTTTCTCATTTTTTGTCAGCACACCTGCACACACACACCTGCACTCACGCTCTCCCTGTCAACTCACTTCACATTCATGTTTGCCTCCCTACACACACACACACACACACACACACACACACACACACACACACACACACACACACACACATCCGGTCATGTATGTGCATACAAACACACAGAAAGACATTTCCACCATCTCATCACACAAATATTGATACACAGAAGCACGCACATGCTCTAAGGGTTCTCAGGGAATGTGTAATACATTACAGTGTGTGTGTGTGTGTGTGTGTGTGTGTGTGTGTGTGTGTGTGTGTGTGTGTGTGTGTGTGTGTGTGTGCGCACTTGCCTTTCTATCCAACAGTGGACCTTGGTGTTAGACTTTTGTGTTTGCTGAATTGTGCCGGTACGACACAACACTCCCAAAACCCGCGCCCAACACCATCCGGGCTCAAAAAGGATACGCCCACTCAACAGCAAACCCATCCAGCATGTCTCTGCTGGCCTAAACAGAATCACAAAGTTATAGCTATTTTATCATTTAATTACTTTATTTTTTATATAATTAAAAGTTATCTATTATTGAATTGTTTTTCACAAATACACTACATGGTGACGGCCAGCTAGATGGGTTCTCACACTCCGGGGCACCAACGGTCTCTAAATACATGAATGTTTCAACAGATTTGCTTGATCCCTGTCTAATATCGAGGCATTTACTGAGGTGGTGCTGTGTTAAAAAGAGAATACCTCATTAAAAGCTCAAAGAAAGGGCCTGGAAGGTGTTCCTCTGTTTGAAATGCACCTCAGAGGTTGTTTTCTGAAAACCCTTCAGTGTTTATTAGTACCTCTGATTAAACAGGCTCTCTGTCTGGCTTCTTCAATCCCAACATGGTCTTTTCAGTGGAAGAAATAACATCGGTTTTATCCACAGATTGCTTTCAATAAAACACATTCAAGTAAAACGTTTCAAATATTTCTGCAGATTGTTTTTCATCACTGAAACTGGATGCAGAAGGAGACCAACGCCCTCCGTCGTATGTTTCCACTCTCGAACCCCAGCAGCATCCCATGCTATGCTCCAAATCTCTCAGTATAATTCATCTCTGGATGTATTTATTTTTTCTTGGTGTTTGACCTGCAGAGAGCAGAGGAAATGTATCCTCTTAGGGGCCTTCTGTCATTCCTTTTGATTTCCTTCTTCTCCCTTTTAGAAATCAATATGTCACTAATGGTTTTCAAAATCAAATGTTAACCTTTAGCCATGAAAAGGGCTATTTCTCCTTAGACTAGGACAGCGAGACAGAGGGGCGACATGCATAAACACACACACACACACACACACACACACACACACACACACACACACACACACACACACACACACACACACACTATCTCATTGATCACAGGAGTTGCACAGATAAAAGGACAGTGTTTGGCTTTTATTAAGATTCAGCCAGTCGCTGTCATCAACCCCTGAAATAATGGACATCATGTTTGTAGCTTTTGTATTCATATAACCTTTCATATAGACGTTCCATGGCAGCACTCAATCAAGCATTTTTATGGCCAAATACACCTGCAGTATTCCCCAACAGCACACTGAGGTAAAGAAATGATACAAATTATGAATACAAACATATGTTGCTATTGCAGTCATGCTTGGGCAAATTTCAGCAGCCTCATATCGCAGTACATGTTTAATTGTTTAGCATGTTGTTTGAAGTATATAAACATAGCCCACAAATAATGTTTGATATAATTTCTATGAGCAGCCTTTTGTAAATGTAATAATTCACGCTCAGTTAAAGATGTGTGGTTTTGGCCACTGAGTGACATTCTTTTTCAAACATTCACATCCTCGTTAACAACAGCAGAACGCTTCGGATCCAGACTTGGCTTCTAAAGAGGCGGATTATTATTCATCATGTTTATGTATCTCGCTCCCTGAGCCTGCTTGCAGGGGTTATCCTGTGAGGAGGGTTGGGGGGGTCCCAGACAACATTGTTCAATGATACACAAGTATCACATATTTAGCTACAAATTTGTAACTTTTTGAAATGGCAACACGTAAAGTAAATTATGTAACGGACATATGTTGGTTATAATAACTCATAATAACAATATAATAACTGATCTTTGGCTTTTGGTTTCACACGGGACACGGACTGTGATCTTCTAGGTGAAGGTCTTGTGTGTGTCTTGTGTGAAGACCTATTCATCTCCTCCGATCTCCTGTTAACTTCGCCAAAGCAAAAAAACTAACAATTCCAGTCCAGATAAAGAGGGATTTTTACCTAAAATTACTTTGAAAATGTATTAAAGCGTCACTTGGATTTGTCTGAACTTTAGAATACATGGGAAGTGTATCCCCCCCTCATTTAACCCACTCACTAATGCTGCAGGGCTTTTTGAACAGGAGGAGGGATTAATGTGACCGAGAACCCTCTGGAACGTCTCATGGACGCCTCCACAACGGACTTCAAGAGTATCAAGTGTGGAAGCAAAATCAAGACAGGAAGCTGCAGTTTGATGCTGAGGGCCTGATTAATTATTGAGCCTCTTCTAATTTGAACAGGACTTAACGGACTCTGTGGACTGACGAGAGCAGGTGACCTTCAAGAATAATTCTGTGAATAAACCCACGCACAATATTTCTAGCCACAAGTATCCACTCACTAGCAACGAGAAATAGAACGTACCACAGGCACATACAGTCCAACAATAAAAGAGATAAGAAGCCCTTTATGAAGCAGTGACACTGTGATTTGCTAATAGGGGCCATCAATCAGGTGCAAAACAACTTAGTCCCATTAGGTGGGTGGAGGGAGAAAACGGAGGAGGGGCCAGGAGACAACCACCGGTAAAAAGTCGCCTTGGGTGGGTGAAGGGGAGCCGGAGGAGGGACCTGGGGCACGGCTGAGATAGTCCGGGGGGTGGGCCGGAAGACGGGCCGGAAGACGGGCCGGAGGACAGCTCACAGGCGGACAGGCGCCCTCCGAGGGACGGAAGACGGCAACCAGGCATACAGACGCGCTCCGGGGGGCGGGCCGGAGGATGACCACCAGGCGGACACATGCGCTCCTGGGGCCAGGAAGACGGGGCTCTTTGCTCAGGAGAGCCAGGAGGTGGCGCCGCCTCCGGGAAACGGAAACCAGTGGGAGGCTGCTGGGGCTTTGTAGAGCGGGACAGGGGCTTCATAGAGCGGGGCTCCGGGGATTTCGGAAGCCGTGTCCGCTCCTGGGAACAAGGCTCTGAACGGGAACAGGGCAACCACAAAGAGATGCAAAAAACAACAACACAGAGACTCAAAACGAACACAAACAGATGCAAAAGGACCAGACTCAAAAGGACCAGACTCAAAATGACTACTCAGAGATGTGAAATTACTTCAAAGAGACTCAAAACAACCACAAAGAACCTTAAAAATGACAAAAAGCGTTGTAGTCTTTCTTCAGACTGGATGTCTTCTCCTTTGGAGGAGCATGTCAGTGTTTGTTGTCTTATAATCTGTCAACGAATGTCCTGCAAGGTCTCTCCAACAAGTATTCCAAACTGAAAAGCAAGCCCCTTATAGAGCATCGTGTAGGTCCATGCAGAACCCTAACCCTACGTGCAGACAGCAGCCTGAGCAGTACACTCACTATTATGATTACATTGGGCCGTGATCCTTTGCAACATGCATCCTTATCACACTACTTCCACCTCTGATTCTATCAGACAAAAGTCATCATCCACACCAACGCAGAGATAGAGAAACGTCAACAGGTCATACACATCAATAGTTTTGTGGTTTGCATCAACTGTTTTTTCTTTAATTCCAGGGGGGTCAGGGTCCTCCTCTTTGCTGACAAGTCTGGATAATGGCCCAATTTTGCATATTAAACTGAGGCTTTACACACTCTCACCAGTCACTTTGGATAAAACTTGATTTTTAAATGTGTTAAAACACAAACCAATTTAAAAGGGTCAGCATTTCTGTTTTATTATCGTGCTGACCCAGTTGTTCCGTTTAAAGGCATGATGCAGAAATAAAAACAGTAGGTCAGGGGCTGACACAACCATTATGTCTCCCTAATGCAATCCTACGGTGGCTGATAAGGATAGGATTTAGCAGGGAAGTGCCAATTATGATAATGATTCATCGGTTTGTAAATGGGCACCATGTTGAATATGATGTATTAAAATTACAGGGGGGTTCCTTTTACTCTCAACCTTCATTGTTTATTTACACAAGCTGAGTGTAGATACCTGGCTATGAAAGTTTGTATCTGTGTGAGAGTCGGGTTATTGGATAGATGGGGGTTGAAGATGAAAGGGTATATTTTGGCTACCTCTACTGCATTATGTGTATTTTGTGACATTTCTGTAATACATATACTTTGAGAGAAAAGAAGTGAGGACCACAGTAAAGGCAGACAGAGGGAAATGGATGCTTAGCAAGATGAAGAAAGGGGAAACAACTATGACGTTGCAATGTAGAGTCTCCAGCTCCAGAATGCAAAATGCACTGCAATGTGCCTTTCTTCTGAACACTATCTATGGTTACACTATCGAACACTTTCACCCAGAGACACGCTTAATGTTTAAGTGTAACAGAGGTGTCCCTAGATTAGCTGGTTGCAATACCCTGGCTGTAGAAATGAACATGATGGTGGGGGCCTCACCTCCAGTAGGTGGTGCACCTCGGGTCAAAGATGTGAATTCTTTCAAACTCAATCACAGAGGGCCAACGTTAATAACTGGGGCTACGTCGAGGGCCAAACAGGGTCAACATTTATTCAACATGATAGACGGCATATCGGACTAAGTGCAAAAAAGAAACATATTTAGGAAGTGTAACGTATCCTTAAAATCCCAGGTGGTCATGGGAAGTGAAAGTCCAGAATGCAATGAGTTATAATTACAAATGATTTAATAAAAGGTTGAAAAACAGTCCATGCATTCTCGATTGAGGCCCTCTCTTTCTCACAGATTCACAGTCTGTCCCCAGTTTCCTGCCGCCTCCGTGGTCCAAGAGAAGTCCTCCAGTCTTGCGTGTTATTTTATATCAGACATTCACAGCTTAAGGCCCTTTCATTGGTTTAGTTCTACCCGCCCCTAAACACCTCTGCATAGTTCCTGTGTGTCCGTTGGCCCAACTGTTTTCAGGAGCGCGCTATTCTTCTTCTTCTTCTTCTTCTTCTTCTTCTTCTTCTTCTTCTTCTTCTTCTCAGAAGAAGGGTAGATTCCGCGCAACTTCCGGTGTTTCAATGTCCAGCTCCCTCGCCTCCAGCCGGATAGGGGAACTACGCTTCCTTCTAATAAAACAGTCCACTGGCTCCACATGCAGCATGCAAAAGTTGTTTTAAAATCCATTCACACATTAATCATTAAACAGTAATAAAAACAGTGACCTTCATATGCATACAACTACATATCCTTCATGATAATATCCCTTATTAATTATCATATCTCTTATGCATTGTAATGTACACATAAACATTTCTTTATTTTTACATGCGCAAGTCTAGATTTGACCAACTAAACTTTAAAAACACTACAGTAGGCTACATTCTTCTTCTATGCACATGTGCCAGAGCCATGTGGAAGCTTGGAAACTGCAGCGCCCACAGAGTCATTCTTTGCCTTGATCGTATCATTACTGGAGGTCTATCCGCTCCATTTGGACGTCCACAGGTGCTCTTTCCCCGTCAACTGCAAACAGATAGCTGAGCAGTTAAAAGTGTAATTTCTGAGCCGTAAAGTCGGCATATCGCCGAGTGAACTCTGAACGAAAAGGACAGCTCCCATCGCCAGTCTCATCGAGGTCTTTCTCTTTGCTTTCCAAAAATCTGTCCGATTTCATCGTACAACAACAAAAATGTGTTCAGCACTTTCCCTCGACTGGGCCATCGCACCTATGTGTGCACGTCATGTTCAGGATCCATCTCCTCAAGAGAAGACCAACATTGGCGGTGATTTAACCTCTAGCTCTCATGAAGTGAAGCGTCCGTGTTACGGTGCTCGTGGTCCATTCTGAGAGCTTCACCACGCAGCGTTTCCTGCTGCATGATGCAGTGATCTGCTGTCTGCTCACCTGCACGCTTCTCCTCCCACTAATCCCTTCTTTTCACCGCGCTCCATCTGTCGTCAGTCCTGCCAGTTTGTCCCAGGGCAGTTTTATTTCATTCACACATTATCTTCCTCAAATTGATTTAATCCCCAAAAGTTCCTTCGTAACGCACAAACTGGAGTCCACTGCACGGCTGGAGATTGACAGCTGTGCAGCGCTCTGATCCACAGCAAGGGAATACGGGTCTTTCCTGTGAGTTGTAGTACCCGCGGTATGCGTCCTATACCACTGGGCCAGCTATGATGGACGGATGATATTTTCTCGCGGGATGGAAATAATTGTATATTATTATATATTTGGCCTTGAGGTTGACATGTCTGCTCCAAGCTGTGGGCCCCACTGGCTGCTTCAACTAGCTGAAGAAGAAGCTGGATGGGAGCATCTCAGTACACAGGTGAGAACAAGGTGTCTGTATATGTATATGTGAGCGAGGACTAGACGTCTTCAGGGCTGCTGCAGCGCCACCAGGAATAACCCTCAGCGCATTCCCTTTGAGAGCTGCGCCTATCCTATACGTACAATTGTGGGTTAACCAATGTCTGCTCACACAGACTTTACTACACTCCACAAAACGTATTACATAAACACTCAAGCATATTAATGCAGCCAATTGTGCACTTGTTTTATGCTTGTTGAGTTTGAGTGAATGTGGCACTATTTGCAACAGTAGTGTTGAGTTTTATTTATATAGCTGTACCCTTAGAATTATTATTATTTGTTTTGCTCTCGTTCTTGCATCGTCCCAAGCCCCAGAATGGGAGAGGAACATCTGTCGCTGGGCGCAGCGGGCCATGGAGACCCACAGCTCTGCCAACATCATTCCTAATGTCAGTACAGAGCGGCTGCAGCCAAGGCAGCGTGTGATGACACTGCAGAGCACGCGCATACACTTCACTGCAGTCAGACAGCAAGATGTGTAATGCATGACAAGTCTTTACATGACGAGAGGTTTTTATTCCCAGTATGAAGATCTGATCAATTCCTTAAACGTCTTTGCGTTTTTCCCTTTGAGTGGTGCCTGCAGAGGGACAGATGCCGCATTGGGCTGTGACAGCATTGCTTGGCAGCTCCAGCAGAACTGACAGGCACCTAAACAGGCGCCCTGCGGTACTTCATGGAGAAGCACAGCCTCTGGCTTGCGTTCCTGCCCCTGTCCTGGTGCCCAGTGCTGGGCGCGGTCTGCCGTCCAGTTTGGTGCCAGCCATGCACCCCCTGCTGCTAACAGTTAAACGGTATGGCTCCGGTGCATGCCAGGCCCTCTGCCCCTCATGCTCAGCCACATGCCAATGAATGTCCCTTAGCGAACAGCTACATATTTTTAGGGGCATTTTCTTGCCCAGATCTGTTCTCATCGGTTTGGCGGTGCACTAACACATTGGAGCAAAGTGGACTCAATGTAGAACTTTATGGATCTGGAGAGCACTAAAACTGGATACTGGTATTTGTTTTTTAGTTTCAAATTAATTATCAAATAACAAGAACTATGTATGAAACCTCTTTCTTATACATTGTGTTTCGTATTTCTGTAATAATACCATACAGTTGAAAAAATAGATCCTCATGCTGCCCGCTTCGGCCTCTCCTCTATTTGTGTTGTCAAAGTTCGTCTTTGGAAATTACTCGAACGCTCTTCTCTTTCTTAAACGGCACTCCAGGGATTAAGTATTTCACTTCCACAACATGGGGCACTAAAAAGGAACATTAACATGGTAACCAAAGTCCAGACGTCTTCATTCTCAAACCCTGAAGATGTGACAGGATGCCATTCATTGAACCGAACCCCAAAAACATCATGACTGTTGACTACAACATGAAATGTACTACTCTGTCATGCCGGAGAGGAGTGTAAACAGAGCATGTGCAGGATATTACATGCTTGACCCTAAACAGGACTCTCGCTAACTTTTATACATTTTGAATGATTTGTAAATTCTACACCTTCTTCTACTGTTTTCACAGGTTAAGTTGTTCTTTTCATGATGAGTCCACCGGCCTTTACATCAACAATACTAGCAGCCCTTTGACTCTGAGGATTGAGAAGACTCATTATAATATATTATATTATATATATATATATATATATATATATATATATATATATATATATATATATATATATATATATAACATAGAATGTCCCTCTGTCCCACTTCATACACCATTTGTTAAAATGTTTGTCAGGGTGAGAAACTCTTACTTCATGAAGGTACACCACTAAACTGCGTACACCTTTAATGTTGACTTGTCTTAATACTGTCCTTCTTGCCAGTTCTCAAAGCTAAACTCTTTTTCTCAACAGTAACCCCCCTCCTCTCCACAGGTTGTGCAGATGGCCTGACAGGAACAAACACCGTGCAGGGGCCCGATGGGGACCGCAGACGGTGCACTCGGCCAGGCGTCGGCCACGCCAAGCATGCCACATATGGCAGAGACACTCTGGTGAGTGTTGTCTGAATTACCAGCGTACTACCCCCCAACTACCAGCTAACCGGAGCTGCACGGCACCTCCCCGAGGGCCCGTGGAGCCAGATTGGTGGTGATGGCAGTGGAAGGGGATGGTGCTGGTGGGTAAAATGCTTGTGTGTGTGTGTGTGAGAGAGATGGACTGAGGCAGTGATGCTGGTCAGTTTCTCTAATAGCACTGACAGACGGAGCAGATTTGGTCGAAAAGTGGTCCTAATCTCTCCCTCTCTCTGGGGTGGAATGGGACAAAGTGGATGAGACAACCTCCAGTCATTGGCTGGAAAGCTGCTGAAAAATAGTTTTTCTCTTTTTTTTTTCACACTCAGACATTTTACCAAGGAAGGATGGAGTCTGCTGACTCTGGTTTATGTTTGTTCGGTGTGAACAAATTGACTCCTTGAAAGAGTTTACAGGAAGTCGGAGAAGAAGAGCAAGACGTCCAGTAAGAAGGCAGCCGGCAGTAAGACACTGAGCCAGCACTTAGTTCTTCCTTTTTGCTGTGTCGTACTTGTCGGCTAAGGTTTTTTCAATAATGTAAAAATTCATTCCTCAGCTCCGAGACTTTAGTGAGGATGCGTTTGGAGTGAAATTGGAGACAAACAGGAACCATGTCGAGTTTACAGCTCACACCGTACACTCACAGTAAGGCTGTAACTTCAGCTCGTCTTCATCGACGCCTTCCTCAGTGCCATGTTCAGATCTAGATCTCTAATATCCCGCAGTGTTGACCCTGAGCTGTATTAATCACTAATATGATCCACTGTTGATATTAAAGATATTAAGTGATGTCAGAGGTGTTGCTCGTCGTCACTCAGACGTATCTGCTGAAGCTCACTTATACAGTATTATACAGTAAAGCACTGCATTATAATATAGCATTGTGTCCACCTCACAACTTCATCAATAAACTACTGTTATGACATCACCACAGAATCTAATCTGAAGCTGAGCAAATAACAATTATAACACTGCACAATAACATGAATAAACATTAGCATATGATCACATTTAGTTTATTTAGTGACGATCTCCTTGTGGGCTTTAGTGGGCCAGTCCTGTAAGAGACCGGCTGTGTTCCTCCCTTTTCATTGTATCTACTTTTAGCAGTCTTGCAGCAGAAATATCAATATCAATATTAATTGATGGCCAGAGCAACAGAAATAGGATGAGATCATTTTTCCCCTGAGTTCTGGATGTGCAATGATCCTACGCTGAATCCTCTGAAGTGCATTCCCAAAAACTGGGCTGTGACCCACAAGTGGGTTGCAGGAAGTTTTTTTGTCAGGGCCCCAAATAAATCAGCAGAATTTAGTACTAATAATTTATATTTTCAATAACACATGCATTAAACAACATTTATGGAACATACTGTATATTTCTAAAGGCTGGTTCAAGATAATGTACAGTGATGCAGAAATGGCTAAATGTGTTTTTTTTGTTCACGCTACATAAATATTTTGCACTGTGTACAAGAATCCACGAGAAACGTGGACACTAATCATGTTTCCCTTCAACCCCTCAGCGTGTTTGAGTGCTTCCAGGTATTTCCTCACGACAAGATCATGTTCCTGTGTGGCGGTCCTCTTTCTGCTCCGCCTGCTGTATCAGCACCGGGCCCGACAGAGTCTGTGCTAAGTGGTGGCAAAAAGCACAACCCGTGAACCGACCTGTGACCAGGCGCTCACACTTCATGCCTAACGTACGTCAGTGGGCTGATGAAGTCCATCTGGGAGGATGGGCGATCTGAGGCTTCAGATGTGAAAACCGTCCCAGCCAGAACCGGAGAAGTCTGCTCGCTATGAGGCCTTTCCTCTTGATTCATGCCGTCTCCGTCCTCGTGGACTGACGCGGCGGCAGCTGAAACAAAGCCGACGCCGTTGCCATGGGTTATCGACGTGCAGCTGTGAAAGAGAGGCACTTTATGAGTCTGGAATAAAAGGCGAAGCCATCGAGTGTTCCTTCTGTGACAGGAACACGGTGACCTAAAGGCTGGGAGAGAGAGAGTACTCCATCATCGCATCATACTTTCCTGTCAGACTGTCAGCTGGGAAGGATTCTTGTTCTGTCATTACAGGAGGTGATTTCAAGCCCATAATTGATACGGCAGCATTTACACTTCCAGATGGAAAATGTGTCATGTAGAAAAAATAAAAGAACAAAAAAAAAAGGAGGAAAATAAAGAAAATATCACGCTGGACAGTGGTAAACAATTCATGGAGTCAAAACTCCGAAGAAAAACTTCCTTTTCCCTGGAGACTCTCTGTACGTCTGCGTGGAGAAGCAGACGGTTCTGGCTGGCGCTCTCCAGCCCGGCCGGCCAGCTTTTCCCTTTCAACGAACAACACAAATATTATCCTCCTCCTGCTTTTGATACAGCGCTGTCAATAATTCATAGACTCGCTCCATTCTCTTCCTCGACATAACTCTCATCCACCGGTTCACAATGGGAGCAGGGCTACCGCAGCTCTGATGCATTCTTAATGCTATTTATGAGCTTTATTTGACAGCAGTGTCAGCGTGAGGCCGGCAGACCGGGGTCGGCTACCGGTCCAGGAGAAACTCACCGTTTTTACTTTCCTTTTTTTTGGTCCCTCAGCTTTCCTAGTTTTTTTTTGTGGTCATATTTCTTTCCTCCCCCTTTGCTTTCCTCTCTCTCTCTCCTTTCAAGGCTTCAGCCCCTTTTCATTCTTAGTTGTTAATTAGCTCTCCTTATTGTTCTGAACACTCCTCATCCCAGCAGCAGGGAGAGGAGAGGAGGGAATGGTCCTAGCAGGGAGACGGAGGGGCATTAAATATTGATGAAGAAGCTATTGCAGTCGTGCTTTAAGTAAGCAAAACTAGCTTGGTGTTTTTCTTTTCTTGCAGCCCAGCTGACAAACAGCACTGGGCTGCTGGACACGGATACTACGACTAAACTGTCTCCCTGGTAGTTAAAAAAGTCAGTTCTGTGATGAAGGTTATTTTCTAATTATATTTTTTAATAATTTAATAGCAATGGTTCAGCACAGGAATCCTTGCAGTCTGATGACGGCAGCTCAACCCTCATGCCAGCCGATGAAATCAGGTGCCTAAAACGTGCATTCTCTCTCCTGACCACCAGGGGGGCGACTCCTCTGGTTGTATAGAAGTATATGCTTCATGTGGTAAAGCTGCATTCTCTCTCCTGACCACCAGGGGGCGACTCCTCTGGTTGTATAGAAGTATATGCTTCATGTGTTAAAGCTGCATTCTCTCTCCTGACCACCAGGGGGCGATTCCTCTGCTTGTATAGAAGTATATGCTTCATGTGGTAAAGCTGCATTCTCTCTCCTGACCACCAGGGGGCGACTCCTCTGGTTGTATAGAAGTATATGCTTCATGTGGTAAAGCTGCATTTTCTCTCCTGACCACCAGGGGGCGACTCCTCTGGTTGTATAGAAGTATATGCTTCATGTCTTAAAGCTGCATTCTCTCTCCTGACCACCAGGGGGCGACTCCTCTGCTTGTATAGAAGTCTATGCTTCATGTGTTAAAGCTGCATTCTCTCTCCTGACCACCAGGGGGCGATTCCTCTGGTTGTATAGAAGTATATGCTTCATGTGGTAAAGCTGCATTCTCTCTCCTGACCACCAGGGGGTGACTCCTCTGGTTGTATAGAAGTATATGCTTCATGTGTTAAAGCTGCATTCTCTCTCCTGACCACCAGGGGGCGATTCCTCTGGTTGTATAGAAGTATATGCTTCATGTGGTAAAGCTGCATTCTCTCTCCTGACCACCAGGGGGTGACTCCTCTGGTTGTATAGAAGTATATGCTTCATGTGTTAAAGCTGCATTCTCTCTCCTGACCACCAGGGGGTGACTCCTCTGGTTGTATAGAAGTCTATATAAATGACTCTACTTCTCTTGTTGTATTCCCTCAGTAAACATTGTAAACATGAGTTTATGTCTCAATCTCTAGTTTCAAGTCTTCTTCAATACAGCATGATGTTCATTTAGTAAAAAATAAAATAAAAATATCTGAGGCCGGGCTTGAACCACTGATCCTCTGATTAGCTTGCTAACATTGTGCCACAGCTGCAATTAACTGGAGTACTGACATTACAAGAGATGTTGCTCAACTGCGAGGGAATCTGCAGAGGAGAGCCCAGGCTGGTAAACAGTGGGCTGATGTCTGAGGTTTTGGTCTGTATATTTCTAGTTCATTGAAGAAAGACCTTAAAATAGTGTTTATCATCCACAAACCTTCACCAATGAGAGAAATATTGTCGTTATGTATGCGCTATTATGCTGTGATTTTACTTGTCCGGCCCACTTGAGATCAAAATGGGCAGCATGCAGCCCCTTAACTAAAATGAGTTTGACACCCCTGATCTACATGTTCAGAAATAGAAACCAGACCCGGGCTGGTGGGGATGGCTGTGGTAGAGCGGCTGGTGGTGGTGAATCCTCTCTGTAAAATAAATGAGTAGTCAGTACTAAGTTCACACAGTGTGAACAGTTCAACAGGTGTACGTGTGCAGTGAGCTGTGTACCTACGTTACCTGGTAAACAGTGTCCGGGTCGTCGTCAGTCTTCCACTACAGCGTAGTGCTGGTGGCTGGAGAGAAGCTGCATGTTGTCCACTGCTGCAGATGTGAATCCTCTGTAAAATAAATGACTACTGGTCACTACCAGGGCCGGCGATTGCTATAGGCGAACTAGGCGACTGTCTAGGGCGGCAAATGGGTTGGGGGCGCCCTCACAGCGCACATTTCAGCACTGTGAGCAATTCGCGACCGGGGGGCGCTGGCTCCCGCGAGCAGGGACGATTCAGCTGTGAGTTTCCTCATCAAGTACAGAGAGACGCACATATTGAGAAACGGGCGCTGTAGACATCTTAACGCTGATTGGCCAAGACACGTCACATCAAAGATGTTCTATTACGGAGATGACAACAACTCGGCCAAAAATCTGATTTTTTTGGTCGAGAAAACGGGACGCTGATTGGCCAAGACTCGACACGTCACATCAAAGATCTTCTATTGCAAAGATGGCTTACTCCAAAAAAGAAAATCGTTTGTGCGGTCTGAAAAATGTGCGCGATCTGAAAAATCTATTGCGCGGCCACTTTGACTGGTCTAAACCATCTGGAGCACAGGGACGAAAACGAAGAAAGGAAGAAGAGGAAAAGAAAGTCAAGTATAGAGGTAAGTCTTCTCATCTCAGCCATTAACTCACTGCACACTGGAGGTCATTTTCAGTCGATTTTCTCGATTTGACATAATTTTCTTAGATTCACCTTTTAAGGCACTTGCATATAAGATATATACCCATGTTTTACATCATAAATTGCAGAACAATCTCAGCTATCTATATAATGAGGCACCATTGTCATAAGGCAAAAGTGTAAAGAAAAACACTTTATAATATGACACTAAAGCTGAAAAATGGAATCTCGATTTTTGGAAATTCTTCATATCGCTTGAAAAAACCTAACTTTACTCAGGTGGTGACTCTGTTTAGGTGATGGCAATTGGTTTACCAAAGGTTTTAGGTTCACAAAAGCAGTGAAATATATGAATAAAATGTTAGATACATGTAAATAAATGTCTAAAACAAAAGTTTTTATTATCGTTTTTTGAGTAGAAATATGGTCTTTCACAGCTTTCACCAAAATGATAAAAATGGGACTGAGAAATGACTTCATAGTGCAGATCAAGCTTCAGGGAGTGTGTGCAAATGAAAAATGACCATCACAACAATTTTTTTTTTTTTTAAATAAAAATATGTATTATAAAATAAAAGAAAATATGTACAGAATATATATTCAGAAATATAAAACAGAACAAAGACTAGACCATTTACAATATACAAGTATATATGCTTCAATGGCATATCCTCATGCCATGGCATGCCAGTCATGGAAACAGTTTCTGTTCAGCTGCAGGCAGAGGGGAACGTTACACGCCTCGCACTTCCACGCCGTGTCTTTTCTCACTTTCTTCATGCTGCAAAGCTCGCAAACCCTGCGACCCACCGTGGACTTAGTTGGAAGAACAGTTTGAAGAGTTCAATGGGTGTTGCTGTGGCACTGACATGTGGACCTGGTGTCCGGGCTGGAACTTGATGACGGGGGAGCAGTGTCCGGGTCTTCATCCGTCCTCCAGGACAGCGTAGGTGCAGGTGGTGCACGCGCTGCTGTCTTTCTTGATCTGGCCTGAGGTGAAAGTAGTCGCCGGGCAGCACACGCCCTGTTTGCTGGAGATGGTGTCTTTAGTCGTCGGTCAACGCGCTGCCTCTTTGCTGGCCAGGCTGGTCGGGGCGGCTGGTGCTCCTCTCTGTAAAATAAATCAATACTAGTCAGTTGAAAGAAAGATGACGTAACGATTGAGCAGAATGCTCCGCATTGGATGTGTAAATATGATTCAGATCATGACTGTGGTAGTAATTTCAGCATAATGCTCCGCATTGGATGTATAAATATTAGTGGTAGTAACGTGAAGCAGAGTGTTGTACAAAGCAGATTGTGTGTAAACATTACTTAGATCATGACGTAGTAACGTGAACAGCAGTGTGCACCGCGTGGCTGGCTCTCGTGCACAGTGTACACATTACTAGTTTGTACACATTACTAGTTTGTACACATTACTAGTTTGCACCATGCAGCCTTACAGACACGTAACAAAGTTTAGTAACTACACTTACCCATCTTCCTCGGAAGAACTAAAGCCTTCGAGCTCTGACGACGACGCGTCGTCCTCCTCCTCGCTGCTCTCCAGAATCATGCGCTTTGCTTCCTGCGTGTTGAATCTCTTTTTCGTCATGATGTTGATTGTAAAATGTAGTGTGTACGTGCTGTACAAGTGGGTAGTCCTTTTGAGATTGGTTGTTTAGTTCACGAAATGGCGACGGACATATGACTCAACTAATCACAGAGAAGGATTTTTTTTTTTTTTTTTTTCAGCGTCAGATGACACACTGCTGCCCTTTCGCTTGCTTGATGATGTTAAAATTATGCTGGGCTCTGCCTGGGCAGGCACCCGGAAGCAGGAAGCCGTCTCTTTCCGCCAGACGTAAAATTATATTTCTGCGATGTATTATCGGGGTGCTGTGAATATTTTAGAAACTTAGAGAAAAGTTTCAAGTGTCACCACGCGAAACCGCGGGCTCAGTGGACGAAGGGTTAAGGTGTCAAACGAAATACATTTAGTATTGTGCATCACCTACCTAATGTTGAGTTAATTATTATGATTTAGTCGAATTACGTTACTTTGTCAGAAGAAAAAGAGAAGAAAAGGAAAAAGAGAGAAAAGACTGCAAGTCCCAGAATGCACTGCCAGTAGGCCAGTGCAGGCTGCTGATCACTTAATTGGAAACACCTGCAAAGGGAAGCTCTGACAGCAAACATTTCAGCTGAGACAGAGGGTGCATCCCAAGTCTCTAAACTGCATCCCCGTTTCCTTCACTTGCGTCCTTTCCTTGCGTCTTAGTCCCTCCCACCAGGGATGCATAGAGAGACGCAAGGAAACCGAGCGAGGAGAGAAGACGCGAGGAAACATGTTTTAAGAGACATGAGACGTCCTTTCCTCTGAAGCGTCACGTGAAGCTACGTCGGTTTCTGATGACTGCAGCCGCCTGACAGCTGATCACATCTGATCAGCTGTCAGGCGCTTTAACAGCTGACGGAGTTTTATCCGAGAGTTTTTAGCGAACATTCCAATAAAAATGCACTTAAAATATTGATCAAAATGATCGTATGTTTTCAGTTGATTTAATGGTGTTAAACTACTACTTATATTAATAAAGACAAAGTTATCATGAGTGTCATAGTGGAGATGTTTTCTCTGTCTGTTACCGTTTAATAAACTGCATTACTGTGATGTGTATTTATACACAGTGTGTGTATTTATATACTGTGATGTGTCCTGCTTATACGCGCAGGATCCATTTCTACCAGCGGAATGCGTCTTATTTATTTATTTATTATTTACGTCGGTATGTTTTGAAATTCTGATTATTCAATTCAATTCAATTCAGATTATTTTATATAGCCCAACATCACAAATACAAGTTTGCCTCGGAGGGCTTTACAATCTGTACACATAACATCCCTGTCCCGGGACCTCACATCGGATCAGGAAAAACTCCCCTAGAAAGATAGTAAAAACCCTTTCACAGGGAAAAAAAGGGAAGAAACCTGAGGGAGAGCAACAGAGGAGGATCCCTCTCCCCGGATGGACAGAAGCAATAGATGTCATGTGGCCAGAATGAATAGCGTAGTTACAGCACATTCAATGAATATGACAGAAATTATTCATATAATGAGTATTAGGCATGGTCCATGATCCTGATAATCCATGAAGCAGAAGGAGGTAGAGAGGAGGGGGGCATCAGAAGGGCCATGGCAGCAGGTAGGACCGGTTCCAGGCCGGTTCCATCAGCAGGGCCATGGCAGCAGGCAGGACCGGTTCCAGGCAGCCATGGATCCATGGCAGGAGGGGTGGGTGGGGGGGCGGCAGGACCCGGGGCAGGACCCGGGGAAGGACCGGTTCCAGGCAGCCATGAATCCATGGAAAAAGAAAGTAGAGTTAGTAATGTGCATTGAAGAGACAATAGTTTATCCAGATGGAGAGAAAGAAGAGGAGAGGAGGAGTGAAAGAGGAAGAGAAGAGGAGCGAAAGAGGAAGAGAAGAGGAGCTCAGTGTATCCTAAGATGTCCCCCAGCAGTCTAGGCCTACAGCAGCATATCTAGGGGCTGGACCAGGGCAAACCTGAGCCAGCCCTAACTATAAGCCTGAAACAGCCCTAACTTTAAGCGCTATCAAAGAGGAAAGTCTTAAGTCTACTCTTAAATGAGGTGACTGTGTCTGCCCCCCGGACTGAAAGTGGAAGCTGATTCCACAGAAGAGGAGCCCGATAACTGAAAGCTCTAGCCCCCAACCTACTTTTTAAGACTCTGGGAACCACAAGTAACCCTGCATTCAGTGAGCGTAACGCTCTGGTGGGGTAATATGGCACTATAAGCTCTTTAAGATAGGATGGTGCATCACCAGCTAAGGCTTTATAGGTGAGGAGAAGGATTTTAAATATGATTCTCGATCTTACAGGAAGCCAGTGGAGAGCAGCTAATACAGGAGTAATGTGATCTCTCTTCCGAGTCCTTGTTAGTACACGAGCTGCAGCATTCTGGATCAGCTGGAGAGACCCAAGGGACTTTCCGGAGCAGCCTGATAATACGGAGTTACAGTAATCCAGTCTTGAAGTAACAAATGCGTGGATCAATGTTTCTGCATCGCTTTGAGACAGGATGTGCCGGATCTTTGAGATGTTCCGTAGGTGAAAAAAGGCAGTCCTTGAGATCTGTTTCACGTGGGAGCCAAAGGATAGGTCCTGGTCAAAAATAACTCCGAGATTCCTTACGGTGGTGGTGGATGCCAGAGCGATGCCATCCAGGGAAACCATATCGTCAGATAGTTGATTTCTGAGGTGTTCTGGGCCGAGTAGAATAACTTCAGTCTTGTCAGAGTTCAGCAACAGGAAGTTGCAGGTCATCCAGGTTTTGATGTCTTTAAGACACGCTTGAAGTTTAGCGACTTGGTGGATTTCATCTGGCTTGATCGACAGATATAGTTGAGTATCATCGGCATAACAGTGAAAGTTTATGGAGTGTTTTCTGATAATATTGCCTAAGGGAAGCATATATAAGGTGAATAAAATTGGTCCAAGCACAGAACCTTGTGGAACTCCATGACGAACGGCGGTGGTCATCGAGGCCTCATCGTTTACAAATACAAACTGAGATCTATCTGATAAATACGACTTAAACCAGCTTAATGCTGTACCTTTAATACCAATCGACTGGTCTAGTCTCTGTAATAAGATGTCATGGTCAATGGTGTTGAATGCTGCACTAAGGTCTAACAGGACAAGTACAGAGACAAGTCCCCTATCTGATGCAACTAGAAGGTCATTTGTAATTGTCACTAGTGCTGTCTCTGTGCTATGATGCTTTCTAAATCCTGACTGAAATTCCTCAAATAAACTATTGTTATGTAAAAAGTCGCACAACTGATTTGCGACTACCTTCTCCAGTATCTTAGAGAGGAAGGGAAGGTTAGAGATAGGTCTGTAGTTAGCCAACACCTCTGGATCCAGGGTGGGCTTTTTAAGAGGTTTAATTACAGCTACTTTAAAAGACTGTGGTACATGACCCATTAGTAAAGACCCATTGATAATATTTAGTACAGAGGCACAAATTAAGGGTAAAACTTCTTTAAACAGCTTAGTCGGAACAGGGTCTAGGAGACAGGTAGAAGATTTAGAAGTAGAAACCATTGAAGACAGTTGGTCGAGGTTGATGGTAAAAAATCCATCCAGACGCACAGCAGGGCCCACAGCCTCCTCCATGGCCATCCCACCTGAGGATGGACCGGCAGTAGTCGAGGGCAGGAGATCACCGATCCTGTCTCTAATGGCCATAATCTTATCATTGAAGAAGTTCATAAAGTCATTACTACTGAGGTCTATAGGAATACACGGATCCACCGAGCTATGACTCTCAGCCAGCCTGGCCACAGTGCTAAAGAGAAACCTGGGGTTGCTCTTGTTTTTCTCTATGAGTGATGAGTAGTAGGCTCCTCTGGCATTACGGAGGGCCTTCTTATATGTTCTCAGACTATCCCGCCAAACCAACCGGGACTCCTCCAGACCGTTGGAACGCCATATGCCCTCAAGCTTCCGTGATGCTTGCTTCAATATGCGGGTCTGAGGGTTGTACCATGGAGCGAGCCTCCTTTGCTTAATGATCCTCTTTTTTTAGAGGGGCTATCGAGTCCATTGTCACTCTCAGTGAGCCAGTAGCACTATCGACGAGCTGATCAATCTGGGAGGGAGTAAAGTTAGCACAGGAGTCATCTGTTATATTGAGACATGGTAATGAATTAAATACAGAAGGAATCGCTTCCTTAAATCTAGCAACAGCACCGTCAGTTAGACATCTGGTGTAAAAACTCTTGCCTAACGCTGTACAATCCGGTAGCATGAACTCAAAAGTTATAAGGCAATGGTCTGATAAAAGATGGTTCTGTGTAAACACTACTAAATGCTCCACGTCAATGCCATATGTAAGAACAAGGTCGAGGGTGTGGTTAAAGCAGTGAGTCGGTTCCTGTACTCTCTGACAGAAGCCAATCGAATCTAACAATAAGCTAAATGCAACACTAAGGCTATCATTGCTAACAACCACATGAATATTAAAATCACCTACAATAATAACCTTATCAGTCTTAAGGACCAAACTTGACAAAAACTCAGAAAATTCTAAAATAAATTCTGAGTAGAAACCTGGTGCTCGGTATACCACGACAAACAGAATCGGCTGTACTGTTTTCCAGGTTGGATGTGAAAGACTAAGAACGAGGCTTTCAAATGAGTTGCAGCTCAATCCAGGTTTAGGACCCATCAACAGACCCGAGTCAAAGATGGCAGCTACTCCACCTCCTCGGCCGGTGTCTCGAGGAATGTGCATATTAACATGACTTGGAGGAGTAGATTCATTTAGGCTGACATATTCCTCATGTTTCAGCCAGGTTTCAGTAAGACAAAATACATCAATATGGTTGTCAGATATTAATTCATTTACTAATACAGCTTTAGAAGACAAAGATCTAATATTTAGGAGTCCACATTTAATTCTCCTATCGTGTTGCACTATTGCAGTAGTGGTGTTAACCTTTATGAGGTTGTTTTCTATAACTCCTCTTTTGGTTACTTTTGATTTAATTAATGTAAGTGGCCGTGGGACAGACACAGTCTCTATAGAGTTAAAGGTGGGCAGCTGCCCTAAAGAAAATGCAGGAAGTGCAGAGAAGGGTGTAAGACTACAACTCTGCTTCTGCTTCCTGGTCTGTCATGCACGAGGTCGACCAATAAGCTTGGTCATATTTGCAGAAAGGAGATCCGCTCCATCCGAAGTGGGATGGATGCCGTCACCCCTAATCAGACCTGGGTTTCCCCGGAAAGACCGCCAGTTATCTACGAAGCCCACATTGTTTGCTGGACACCACCGTGACAACCAACGGTGGAAAGTTGACATGCGGCTATACATCTCATCAGTCACCGTGTTTGGGAGCGGGCCAGAGAAGACTACCGAGTCCGCCATTGTTTTGGCGTAAGCACACACCGACTCCACGCCGATTTTAGTGACTTCCGAGTGGCGAAGCCGGGAGTCATTAAAGCCGACGTGTATTACAATCTTACTGTATTTACGTTTGTCTTTAGCCAACAGTTTTAAATAGGACTCAACGTCGCCCGCCCTGGCCCCAGAAATACATTTGACTGTGGTCCCTGGTTTCGCAATCTTCATGTTTCTAACAATTGAGCTCCCGACAACCAAGGTTGGTTTCTCAGTGCCGCTGAGTGGCGAGAGGTTAGAAACGGGGAGAGGCTGGCGGTGTCCAGAGGACTGCTTAGATCCCGGCTTCTGCCTCCCTCGTACAGTCACCCAGTCCCTCGGCTGCTCGGGGGCTGCCGGGGAACAGCTAACGTTATCAGAAGCTAAAGCTAGTTGGTCCGCACCGACTATGGGAGTTGGGATGGCTAACGTAGCTAACGTCTGAGCTTCAATGGTGCGGAGCCGTGCATCTAACCCACTGAGACCTGCCTCCAACCTAGCAAATAAACTACACTTCTTACATGTATCGTTATCATTAAAGAAGGCAGGGGAATAGCTATACATGTGACACGCTGAGCAGGAGATAGCAGAAGAGGGAGAGGAGGAAGACATCGCTAGCTGCTAGTGAGGTAGCTAACGATTAGCAGAACAAACAAAGTGAAAACAGGACAGTTAGATGCAGGCGGTGAGCCGCTAAAAGAAGAAGAGAGTTGAGTGTTTAGATGTGAAAGATGTACAGCAGGTGATCAGGCGCTTGTACTGGAGAATATCACACAATTAGCTCGGTTTAGCTGGAGCTGAGACAAGTACGTTATCAACACACACGGTGGAACCGGAAGTGACGCAATACGCTTACCGTCGGAAGTACGAGGACTGTATCAGTATGATTATGACATCATTATAAAATAACCCACAATATAAATATAGTTTCTCTTCATTACGTGTTGTAAAAAAGTGTTTCCTCTCTCCAGCTCTCTGATTTTAAATACATACATAATACAAGTTATTGAGGGAAACAACAGATCAAATCTTTGAAGACATGTTTGTGGTCCTTTTGTTGTTCAGACCTACAATGAACATATTTTAACCAGATGGTGAATAAGAAAACAGATTTAATATATAGCTTGAGTTTAATCTGTAATCGTCATCACTCTGTAATGAAACTCCAGCATCAGTCCGCTCAGCTGCAGCGTCCAATCACATAACAGATGAGCAGTGAGGGGGCGTGTCCAGCATTAAAACACTTCCTGGAAGCCCGCTCTCGGGGCTCCTCGATCATGGCTCTTCCGATTTCCCTCCTCCTCCTCGATCCTCGCTCCTCCGAGCCGAATAAGAGCTTTGGGACGGCCGTCAAAATGGTGGCGCAGAACCACTTCCGGTTCAATCGAGGAGCGAGGAAACGACAATTTAGAGACTTGGGATGCACCCAGAGAGAGAGGTAAGGAGTCAACCGATGGTACAGCCAAAGAAGCCCACTGTTACTGTAGCTTTTATTTATTCATTTGTTGGCGAGAATTGTTTAAAGTTTATTTACATTCTGGTTGTATAACTTTTTGCTTTTTGTGTTTGAAGGTTTTCAACCTAGATGGACCAACCAGCCAACAATTGAGAAATAAGAAAAACAATAAAGATTGAGCTGTGTTGGAAACGAGTTGTCCCGTGCGTCCTTTGGGATCACATGTACCAGGTCATTGCAAGTTGGACCAAGAGTTGACCGAAAAATACGTGGGAACTTGACACTAATATTGGACGTTTCATTGCTGTCACTTAGGCTAGCTATAGCTAGCTAGCAACTGTTACTTTGCTAATTTGCTACGTAGTCTATTACTAGCAAATGTAACTTCACTGATAACCTACATGGATGTACATGTCAAAAGACCAGTATCTGGATACAGGGGCGGACTGGGGAAAAAAGTGGCCCGGAAGTTACAGTCAGACCGGCCCACTCAATATGGCGCGCTGCCACTCAATGCATCGCACGTATCCACCAGTCAGTGGCTTACTTGGAAATATACCCATACACTTAACATTATTTTGGACGATTACAAAGAGATCACATCATATGTTTTTTTAAATAATATTTGGCTCCACCAGTTTGCCTGGATGGACACATGAAATGAAATTATACTTTCTATTGTAACACTCCAAGGTAGGTATAGTTTGCTAGATGAAGATGCTTAACTCTGGGCTAGTATCAGATGGTTGTACGTATAACTACAGAGCCTTAAGGAATGAATATCAGCAAAGAAAGACCACACAATAAAGAAACTGGAATCAGAGGGTAGAATTAGTAAGAACTATATTGTAGAACAGAATATACGATGGGGTGTGAACATCAGTGGTATCAGGTGTGTGTGTGTGTGTGTAGGGGTGTTGAAGGTGCATAACAAAACAATAAGTTAAGTAACAGAACCTAATCTAACTCTGCCGGCCCAGGTGCATTATAGTCTCATGGTAATAAAAACAATATCAGTATACTCCTTTAAAGTATTTACGTTTTGGTGCCATGCTGTCGAATCACACTCAAAAACGGCTTAGTCTGCGAGCGAGTGACGCAACGTCCCCCGGGCCGCGCCGTTTTGGGGCGCAAAACTCAATCTCGCCTAGGGCAACCAAAGGGCCTGGTCACTACTAAGTTCACTGAAAGAAAGTTACGATTGCACACCAAACCCCGTAACAGAGATCCAGCAGGGACTATGATCAGAGCATGAGCTAAATGTGCTAACATTGCTAAGCTACCGTAAACAAACGATTGATAGTTACAGTCTTACAAACACGTAACGGAGATCCAACACTACTAGTTGTACTAAGTTCACTGAAAGAAAGTTAACGGTGATAGTGACAATACACACTGTAGCCAGCTAGCTCCCTGTTAGCAGCAGCACTAGCTGGCTACAGCTACCGTTACTAATGTAAATATGCTATTGCAAAGTTCAGTAAATACACTTACCCATCTTCCAATGGAGCCCTTTTATTGGCGTTGTCCTCTTCATGGCAGGAAACAAATCCTTCAGGCTCTGAATCTCCGCCGTCGCTGCTTCGCTCAGGGTGAACTCCCTGCTCTCTTCATCTAAACATGCACGCATCGTACGACACGTCCATGTTTAGACGCTCAGATCTCGCTGTGTGAATCCCGCACGATGTCGCGAGAAAAGGAAGCGGAAGCGGAAAGCCTACTGATTCCTCTAGAATTGGAAACGTATTTCTGCGCCGTATTATCACGGAGATATGAATATTTACAAAACGTAAACCTTGTCAAAACGCAGATCCGCGTCGGCCATTTCGAAGGTGTTAATGTGATTGACAGCGTTGTTCAGTCTGGGAGTTGTCTGTGTTTTTGTCTGAGAACTTGAACATTATAAAATAACCCACAATATATATATAGTTTCTCTTCATTACGTGTTGTAAAAAGGGTTTCCTCTCTCCAGCTCTCTCTGATTTTAATCACATACATAATAAAAGTTATGTATGTGATCAAATCTTTGAAGACAGTAGTTTGTGGTCCTTTTGTTGTTCAGACCTACAATGAACATATTTTAACCAGATGGTGAATAAGAAAACAGATGTAATATATAGCTTGAGTTTAATCTGTGATCGTCTTCACTCTGGTATGAAACTCCAGCATCAGTCCGCTCAGCTGCAGCGTCCAATCACATAACAGATGAGCAGTGAGGGGGCGTGTCCAGCATTAAAACACTTCCTGGAAGCCCGCTCTCGGGGCTCCTCGATCATGGCTCTTCCGATTTCCCTCCTCGCTCCTCGCTCCTCCGAGCCGAATAAGAGCTTTGGGACGGCCGCCAAGATGGCGGCGCAGAACCACTTCCGGTTCAATCGAGGAGCGAGGAGCGAAGAAACGACAATTTAGAGACTTGGGATGCACCCAATGAGAAGAGCCCAGCTCACATGCAGGGACCGCCTTAGGGACTAAAGGTGTGAATAATAAATAGTTAAATGCACAGACGTGAGCTGAATGTTTTCAAATCTCCTTAAAAGTTCTACGTGTCCAAACGATCATGAGCTCTGAACGGGCACGCCCTGTGATTAGAAAGATGTGAGGAGAACGTTTTGATGGAAACCATTATTAATATTGCAATCAGCTTGACCTATTGTGTTCTAGCTAGCTATTGACCTGTTGGGTTGGGTTTATGTGGTTTTCTTAATGCATATACTTTTGCAGGTTGCATGGTGCTCTCATAATGATCCGCATTGCTGTGTCAAAACTGGAATTGTCATATTTCAATAAGTTTAGTCTAACCATTAGCCTAATTGTTTGTTTTGCGACAGCTAGTTCCATTTTAGGAAGTATAATAATATATGAATATGGGCAGGTGTTTTAATTGTGCGTCTGAGTGAGCGTATGATAGTAGCATGATCAACAATGTGTCAGTAAAGCTCTCAATACTGATTTCCCCGAATCGACCCTGGCACTCTGTTCCAGATCACGTTGGTTACTATTGAAGACGTAAATCTGTGGAACAGCTTACAAACACGTTCTTTAATTTGTCTTTTTTTCAGTCGTTTTCTAAATCAGGTGTTCCCAGCTGATCAATCATTATTGGACAAGAATGACGGTCTGTAGCACAGACGAAGTCTAACAGGCTTTGATATACACACACAATACTTCCGTATATACATTCATTGCAGGGTTGTTTTAAGTCTTTTGAACCAGACTCAGAGTCAATTCTCAAGTCTTCACGACATGACTCCCAAACTCTTCTGATTCTTCAACACTTGGAAATGTACATCGGCACAAAGGCAAAAAATCCCACCAGATGCTTCTTGTTCTCAATGGAAACAAAGCAGTCGCGAGTAATGAATTATCACGTCTGGATGTGTCAGGTAGTTCAATGACAACCCTCAAAACCAGAAGTGCAGCTGTTACAAAAGACCCCGAGAAGACTTTCTGTGCTGTTGTAGATATGTATTTCTCTACACATTTCTTGCACTTTTATTCCAAACATTCACTTTTTAAAACCTGATGAAGGAGTTGTCAATTAGCCTTTGCACTCTTCTTTGAAGCGATCGTATTATACTGTTGATGAACTCATAGCAACCATTTAAATTGGTAATCCATAAAGTCTCTGGATTGGTTCCCACACATGACATATGAGTCAACGTTCCAAGGCTGTGCTCTCAAACATTTAAATGTTGAAACAACCTTGTGTTTAGGGCAGGTGGCATGAAAACAAGTTATTCATAATAGTTCACACAATAAAAGAAGAAGAATAGGGGAAACAATTGAGGTTGATTTGTGTGTACAGACTAATTAATTTGACTATGAAAGGCTAATTTCTCTCATCTGAATTTTTTTTCGGTTTTACGCTGGTGCCAGCAGCTGCAAGTGAAAGTGTGCATTAGGTTGTGAAGACTCATTTTTCGAATTAATTATTCTTGACAGATTGGCAGCGCTCCAAAAAGCAAAATGACATATAATATTACATTTTCCAATATTTATGGTTCGGCAATTCAAGTCTACTCAGCTCCAAGCCTTCAAATCAAATCAAGTTTTACGGCAGTCGAGTAAGTCAAGTCCTGCGACTCCTTCTCTGTCTTAACTCCCTGAGATCTGAGGTCATTTTCTCCATTTTACATAATTTCTTAAATTCACCTTTTAACCCTATAGGGTCTTAAGCCTTTTTCTTGATTTTACATAATTTCTTAAATTCTCCTTTTAAGGCACTTGCATATAAGATATAAGATACATACCCATGTGTTACATCTAAAATTGCAGAACAATCTCAGCTATCTATATAATGAGGCACAATTGTCATAAGGCAAAAGTGTAAAGTGATAATATGAATCTAAAGCTGAAAAAATAAAGTTTGATTTAAAAAAAATCTTTACTCATGTTGGCGAAACGTTTTGGTGCTAGAAGTTGGTTTACCAAAGGTATTAGGTTCACAAAAGCAGTGAAATATATAAATAAAATGGTATTTACATGTAAATAAATGTCTGAAACAAAAACAAATATTATCGTTTTTTGAGCAGAAATGTGGTCTGTCACACACCTTTCACCAAAATGATAGAAATGGGACTGAGAAATGACTTCATACTGCAGATAAAGCTTCATGGGGTGTGTGCAAATGAAAAATGACCATCACAACATTTTTTGTTTTTAAATAAAATATGTATTATTCATAAATAAAAAAAGTATTTACACATATACATGTTCAGAAATAGAAAACAGACTGGGGCTGGTGGGGATGGCTGTGGTGCATCCTCTCTGTAAAATACATGACTACTAGTTAGTAGTTTGAACAGTTCAACAGGTGTACGTGTTCAGCTGAGCTGTGTACATTCCGCTTCCAACGGTAAGCGTATTGCATCACTTCCGGTTTGTTGAAAGTATCCATTTTGTTAAAGCATCCATTTTATTCAACAGGCCTTGAGGCCCGGTTACTTGAGGTGAAAACAACAAGTTTGCTCTCAGGGAAGGGAAAACTCAAATTGTAGAGGAAGCGTCAAAAAGTCTGCGACTCAAGGTCATCACTCTAATCTCAAGACCTAAAATGTGGGAACGCTAGGTGCAGAGGCTTCGCCTGAAAGTCTAAGTAAGATACAGTTTGCTAGAATAAAAATTAGACCTCGCTTGGCAGTTTTGATGAGATACAGTTTGTTAGATAGATAAGAAATGTAGCCTTGCTCAGCAAAACTAGACAAGACACAGTTTGTTAGAATAGATTGCACAAATATGTACAACACGCACACACAATAACGCTTCGCTAACATCGTTACAGTTTGCGCACACACACCAACGCTTGGCTGACAACATGCACACACACTGATACTCGAGGCCTTGGAGGAGTCGTGAGCCAAGAGGGGTGGATCCAACCCTGTGCCTGGAACCGGTCCTGCCTGCTGCCATGGCCCTGCTGATGGAACCGGCCTGGAACCGGTCCTGCCTGCTGCCATGGCCCTTCTGATGCCCCCCTCCTCTCTACCGCCTTCTGCTTCATGGATTATCAGGATCATGGACCATGCCTAATACTCATTATATGAATAATTTCTGTCATATTCATTGAATGTGCTGTAACTACGCTATTCATTCTGGCCACATGACATCTATTGCTTCTGTCCATCCGGGGAGAGGGATCCTCCTCTGTTGCTCTCCCTCAGGTTTCTTCCCTTTTTTCCCTGTGAAAGGGTTTTTACTATCTTTCTAGGGGAGTTTTTCCTGATCCGATGTGAGGTCCCGGGACAGGGATGTTATGTGTACAGATTGTAAAGCCCTCCGAGGCAAACTTGTATTTGTGATGTTGGGCTATATAAAATAAACTGAATTGAATTGAATTGAATTGCTCCAACAAGGGGATCTCAAAGTCTAAACCAGGAGACTCCCCCATCTTAGTCCTGTCCAATCACAAATGCTCTTAGAGACTAGTCCTGTCCAATCACAAATGCTCTTAGAGACTAGTCCTGTCCAATCACAAATGCTCTTAGAAACTTTATAACGCTTTGCACACTCCTAAAGAGTCAGTCTGTCGAGGAATAGAGCTAACCTTCCTACAGACCCGTGTTCACGTATTATCTGCTTGTGTGATACTCTGTTGAATAAACCTGATTGAAGTTCAACTTTACCCTCCTGAAGTCCGATGGTCTTTTCCCGCACGCTTGGTCGTTAGATAACAGTAGGGTGACCAGATTTGAGTTTGTGAAAAAGAGGACACTTCGTTCCGGGGGGAGAGAGAGAGAGAGAGAGAGAGAGAGAGAGAGAGAGAGAGAGAGAGAGAGAGAGAGAGAGGAGGAGAACACTTCGTCGCGGGGGGGTAGCAGTAGTGTGTACCCTATCAGACCATTGCCTTATAACTTCCCCCAACAGCCAGCCCCGTCTCAGAATCAGACTCGGGCACCGGGGGAAACCACCGAAGGGATCGGGACCAGCTAAATGTGCTCACTGTGCTAGCGTAAATATGCTAAAACAAAGTTGAGTTAGTAAATACACGTACCCATCCTCCAGTGGATCCCTTCTCTCGGCATAATCCTCTCCAGGAGTCGAAGCCTTCAGGGCCTGTCTGACGCTCCTCCGTCCTCATCGCTGCTGGCCAAAATTTCTTCAACGTCCTCCTCTGTTGTGAACTGTGTTCTCTCCATGATCTCTAGCTTCTGTCTGACTGTAAACTACAGCATGTATATATAAACCTCAGGTGTGTAGGTTATTGTAGGTCCTTTGTAGCGTAGCTGGGTGGGGAGGGCCTTAGGGATTTCCTGAGTGTTCATAGGTGGTCACAACATTTTTGACACCTGAATTGACTAATCACGGTGAAAGGAGTGTCAGCTTCTGTTAAAGGACACAGAGGAGGGGGCCGGAAACTGCAGAGTTTGGCAGTTCTAACAGTAGCGGATAATTTTTTCTGCGCCGTATTATCGTGGCGATATGAATATTTAAAAAAATTAAACACTGTATATTATGCCAGTGTGATGCAAGACCCCAGAGGGTTAAAGGCACTTGCATATGAGATACATACCCATGTGTTACATATCAAAACAGTCTACAGATCTGCTTCCTTGTTGGCTCGGGCCTGTCAATGAGGTTTGTTGTTGACACAAGGAACAATATGGAATATTACCAAACCAGAACTGGAACATTGGGATGATTATGCTGTCAGGTTACAAAACCCCTCTATTCTTCTTTGCTGTTAAATGTGGCCTCAACTAAATGTCAGTTCTGAAAGGTCGTGGGAGGATCTTCACAGGGGTCGGCCCATTACGAGGTTCCAGGCCAATGAAGATGAACTCCGAGCACCAAAACCCTCACATTCAAACACCGACTTGTTTTGTGTTGCCTTTTAGTCTCGCCGCTGTGCACCAAGCGGAAGCTTCCTACAAATCACTTTACAGCCGTTCTAACAAGTAATATATATGTTGTAACATCTTGTCAAACAATATGAGCTTGTTTAAACTTTATAGCTGCACGAGCTCCACAGACAGCAAGCAGAGCCTTTCATGCCGGTCTGAAAATGGCTGCCCTACTCCATTTGCATTTTGATGATGTGTCTGCGTGAAGTAGGCCCTCAAAACTCCTATTATTGTCCTGCATCCAGCAGAAACACACCAACACACATTAAGAGCATGTGCAAGCAAACACATTCAGCCCTTCAAACGGCACTCAGGGTTACAGACTGAAACACGGGGCAGACATCTTTTGAATACGCACAGTTGTGAGCAAACACTCACACGTACACAATGGGGAAATAAACACTTGGAAGCGCCTTGGCAAATCAAACACAGAATACAAATTATAAGTGTTCATCAACAATGCAATGACACACACACACACATAAAACATTCAGACACATTTATGTTTTTATATTGTGTTGGTGCGACGACGCCATTGGTTGGGACGGCATTATCAGCTGTAACCGCCAGTGCAGAGCAGCGGCCATGAGCTAGCACGCTCACATGCACTGAAAGGTCAAGCTATGTAAACGAAAAGCACAGTGAAGCTCAGAATATGACACACAGAGGGAGAGTGACTGCATTATCTGCTCATGTAGACATTGCTCAGGTAGACTTCCATAGATGAGTCGTTTGATGCTACATGCTAAGCCGTGGTAGCGATTAATTACGTAGTATTATGATGTCATCTGTAAAGAAACGCAAAGATAGACAGTAGTGATACAGACCATACCAGCAATAAAAAAAAGCATCTTTAAAAGAACATAGCACATGAGCAAGAGTCAACACATGGGAAGATACATGCAATACCCACCAAGTTTTTTTTTTACAAATTAAAACAAAAAAATCACAACCATTATAAAGAATAACCAAAAGTGATTTGATTTCCGTATGAGCAGCACTCATTTTCATTATCAAAAGTCCCTTTCCCCTACTGTGCACTTGACGGAAGCGAGATGGAAAATAATCCCCACTTTTACTTCTTAGAACCACTTAAATAAATTGCTCAACAATCACTCTTTCAATGACTTCAGCTATACAAGATAACTTGAAGTAGTCTCATAGTTTTGAAAGGAGAGGTGAATAAAATGCAGATATCTTGAAAGAAGTTGTAGACTGGCCAACTTTAAAATGTCAGGGCCATGAAACTCACTCAGCTTTCCCTTTACCACTTAACAAGCATACCATCATCTCCATGTAACCTATACTTAAAGGCACCAACCTCACAGTTAGCACGGCAACAGTATTTCAATTAAACGATCCATGTGATTATATGCAATGCTCAGAGCTATTGATAAAAAGGCAGGAAAGGCTACTTATGGTGGGCTGGATGGGTCAAACAAACACAGTCTTCAACCAGGAGATTGAGTCCCAAAGTGATACTTGTTTTAAGCTCAACCATGATGTTTTTTCCTCAAAACTAACTAAGTAGTTTTGGTGGTAGTGACCTGTCATTCACCTTGTAGCCCCGGCCCTAAAGCGTCCCCGCTCTATGGTCTGTTTGACTCTAAATGACCATAATGTACTAAATGAACATCATGCTGTATTGAAGAAGACTTTATATAGACTTCTATACAACCAGAGGAGTCACCCCCTGGTGGTCAGGAGAGAGAATGCAGCTTTAACACATGAAGCATAGACTTCTATACAAACAGAGGAGTCTCCCCCTGCTGGCATCAGAAAGAATGCAAGTGTAGAACACATTTGAGAGGTTTTGGACTGATAGCTACACTGCATGCAGTACTTCTTGGTTCTGTCTCTGTAGGTCTGACCTAAACCAACTGTACGCTGTACATTGTATTCTACATGTGTATGTGCCACTGGTGGTTATTTGTTTCCCAGAGATGAAAACGTTGCTCTGCTGTGGAATGGCAGTTACACTCAGTCTGTTTGACAAGATATGATTGTAGCTGCTGTCAAAACCCACTTGGATGTTTTGCATAATGTGATGCCGAAGAAAGAAGCACAGCCATCATCTTTTTATGGATCAAGGGAAACACAAAGGCTGTGTGTGAAGACATTTTTGAAGTTGAATACCATTTTTTGGACATGACAATGTGGGGAACACAGTGTCAGGCTTATTACCATTTTAACAGACATCTGCACAAACACAACAGGCATTGTGCAAAATTCACAAGTAACAGTAGTACAGGAAACAGTCTAAGGGGGTAGAAAACCATTTCAAAGAGCAACGTGTAATGCCTAGCCACCAATAGGTGTAAGTAGTTCCCCTCTACTACGGGCTCCATACAATCTAAATGTATACAAAGCCAACTACTAACTAAGAGCAGAGCAGGAATACGGAAACTTCATCAAAACTGCTGAAACTCTGAGAGCCGGTTAAGACCGCACCGCTATCTTCTGGGTACGTTTTGATAGACGAGAAAGCGACCCCCACTCAGCTGCTGCAGCAGCTCAAATCCCGCCTGCAAAACCCCATCTTCAGGAGTCCCAGGGGGGCTGGTGGAGCACTGGGTCTGACCAGTTTGGAAGAAGCAAAAGAAAGTTTGCTGATCGGTAGGGCTGCAACTAACGATTATTTTAATAATCGATTAATCGGTTGATTATTTTTGCGATTAATCGATGAATCGGATAAAAAAACATAAATTTCCAACCCTTTATTCTAAAACAGAACTGACAGTGCAAAACATCTTCAGAAAGCACAAACAGGTTGCTCCTTGAACATCCCTGAGCTGTTAATTAAAAAAATAAAATAATAATGGACTAACACTAAAAACATACACATGTATGTTTACATCTGCCAATTGTGAGCCCCTTTTACTGTAATTGATCTCCTTGCAGCAGATGCTGCATTTAGCATACCCTGCTTTATCAATATGTATGAAACACTGGACAGAGGGAAGCTGTACTGCTCCTCTCACGTCTGTTCTGACCTCCACCTTCAGGCCCAGCTCCACTTCATCTCATCTGCATCAAGCTGCGCTGCATATAGAGAGTCCTCTTCCTTAAACTCTTTCATTCACATCATCTGATCAATATCTGGGCCTCTTATGACCACGACATCACGTTGTTGGCTAAGCCCAACTACGTGATTTGATTCATTCTACTTTGAGTAAATAAACAACCTTTATCCAGATCCTCGCTGTGCCGGTTTAACGTTAACGAGTGACTGGTGAACTGAACCAGACCGGGGGGTTACGGCATGTTTCATCACGTTACGTTTTTTACAAGCAAGACTGAACTGTAACGGAAAATAAAGTAACTTTAACCACAATACACAACCCAATCACGTTAGCTAACGTGATAGCAAGCTGACTAGCTTCCATTAAAAACAAGTTTAAGGGAAATGAAGACGCTGTAGACATCGTAACGCTGATTGGCCAAGACTCGACACGTCATATCAAAGATGTTTTATTGTGAAGATCACGACCTCAGCTTTTCTCCAATCTCAGAAACGCTGGCCGGCTAGTTGCTCTGCTCCGCTCTTTTTTTTTCTTCTCCGTGACTTATTGACTGGCGTAATAATCGCGCGACACAACGAATCGATAATGAAATTCGTTGCCAACTCTTTTGATAATCGATTTTTATCGATTTTATCGATTCGTTGTTGCAGCCCTAGTGATCGGGCAGAGTTGTGGAAGACCGCCGGGATCAGACTCCCGTGGTGTTGGGGTTCAAGCTAACTGCTAATTGAGGATACGTCTCCCCGAGCAACGTGTCCTTGTACAGCGGTTCATATTACATCAGATTGATTTTGGAACATTGAGAAAAAATGAAGACCCTTTAATTCCTGTTTTTGACTGTTAAAAATCCTTTAATAACCTTAATCTCAAATGTATGCCCAAGCAGAACTACAGCATCGTTTACAAAACTTTCCAGGAGACTTAAAAATGAATGTATCTACATTCTGCTCCAGCATCCAGGACTCAGCACACATCTCAAGTCAACTGTACTCTGTGTGTGTGTGTGTGTGTGTGTGTGTGTGTGTGTGTGTGTGTGTGGAGAGCAGACAGCCAGCTATAGAGGAGAATGAGTTTGGATCAGTTCTCTGCTGAGGAGTGAGCTCCCGGCGGCGGCGTCTCTCAGCAGCATACAGATCAGAGAGCAGACTGTATGAAATGCAGACGCAGTCCCGTGCTCAGTCAGAGGGACGCTGCTCTTGTGTCATGGAGAAATAAACTCTGCCACCTCAGCCGGACCTCCTCTGCAGTCTCACAGGTACATTTAAAATACCACTTTATGTATATTATTTTTCTGTTATCTGAAACTGAGTATCCTTCAGAGGCATTGGGCCAGTGTATAAAACATCTCTCTCACTCTGAGTCCAGTCCTCGTACAACAATACTGTACATATGCATCTCTACTTTGTGGCATCTGGTGAATGCAGTCTGCTGATTTTAGCACAACGTCGATGCCTTTATTAGCGGCGCAATGACTGGTGGACTGATTTTGTTGCCTTTTCTTTTACCCAAAAGATATTTATTCTGTTGTAGTTTTTTATTGTCAGTCTTGAGACAGAAAATGGACCCATATCCTCACTGGGTGTCATCTATAACATCTCTCCCAAATTATTGTCTCTGGTGGAGTTCCACACTTTATCCTTGGTGACATCGCAGGTTTGAGTTTTAGCGCTCTAGTTTTTGGATTTGGGAGAGAGTTGTTCATATTTGCTAATATATTTGGGCTTTCTTAGACCATGGGAATAAAGCACATGACTTTAATGGGCAAAAATGGGCGCAGTCACCCTGGACATAACTTGTTGGAGTCCCTTCCCTCTGGCAGGAGGCTGCGGTCCATCAGGACCAAGACCTCATGCTCCATCAGGACCAAGACCTCACGCTCCATCAGGACCAAGACCTCACAGTCCATCAGGACCAAGACCTCACGCTCCATCAGGACCAAGACCTCACGCTCCATCAGGACCAAGACCTCACGCTCCATCAGGACCAAGACCTCATGCTCCATCAGGACCAAGACCTCACGCTCCATCAGGACCAAGACCTCACGCTCCATCAGGACCAAGACCTCATGCTCCATCAGGACCAAGACCTCACGCTCCATCAGGACCAAGACCTCACAGTCCATCAGGACCAAGACCTCACAGTCCATCAGGACCAAGACCTCACGCTCCATCAGGACCAGGACCTCACGCTCCATCAGGACCAAGACCTCACAGTCCATCAGGACCAAGACCTCACAGTCCATCAGGACCAATACCTCACACTCCATCAGGACCAAGACCTCACAGTCCATCAGGACCAAGACCTCACAGTCCATCAGGACCAAGACCTCACGCTCCATCAGGACCAAGACCTCACGCTCCATCAGGACCAAGACCTCACGCTCCATCAGGACCAAGACCTCACGATCCATCAGGACCAAGACCTCACGCCACAGCAACAGCTTCTTCCCGTCGGCAGTCAGAATCATCAGCAAAGCCCGGGTCCCCCACTGACTGCCTCTGTCACCCCCAGACAGTTCCCTACTGGTCACTCCCCTGCACATCCCTCCATACCTCGTATTTACACATGCCACTTTACTTTACACTTGTCACTTCCACATAATAACTTCATTCCGTGCACTTTATTTTGAATTTTTATATTCTGTAGATCCAATTGTAAATATTCATGCTCCCTTTTTATTTTATTTTTAATATAATAAAAAATGTGGGTGTCTGGATTGTGCAGAGCGGCGCTTAGTACAAACGTATACACATTGTGCAAGGAAGTCGCTTGGTGAGGCTATTTCTACTGCAGGAATCTGGCCCTGCTTTAGTCACTTAACGAAAACTGTATGTCATGTCACAAATGGTCGGATCACGTCTTGAAAGCGACATATTTCAAGAATAAAACATGAAGCGAGGAGAAAAAAGAAGAAGATGGCAAGCAGCTGCAGACCACAGATACTGTGAGTATCGGCCATATTCATTTTAAAATGAAATGACTGTTTTGGCTACGTTCCTGCTTTAACTCATCAAATAGTCTGTTGGAAGAAGGGGATTGACAGGTCAATAAATCAACTGAATGCTGCTTCTCCATGTTTAGATCTGATCCGAGAACTGTGGGCTGTCCTCCTTGTTCTTGGCCTTGGACCATCCCAGCAGTGAGTGTTCAGACATTATTGTACAAAGACCTGTAAAGACACCATTACTGTCGTCCAGATACTGAGAATGAACGCAGTTTTTATGAATCCTCTTCCTCTTTCTGTATTCTTAAGATTTTAGAACATCAAAAGTGGAAAACACCGATCTGATTTGAAATAAAAGGCTCGCCATATAAAACCCTCTGAAAACAAGAATGGTGTTTTTTTTCCTCTTTTCTCTCTCCAGCTGTGTTTTTGTATCTCCCCGCCCCTCATGGCCTCCTCCCGGTCAGTTGAGTGCAGTTAAAATCTCTCCTCTCCCTGAGGCTCTGCCCTTCGAGGTGTTTGAATGCACCGGAGAGCATCTCAGCACCTGCAGTACTCTTTAGACACATAATAGCTGTTCCCGCGCACGGTCCAGGACTCAAAGTGCTTTTCAGATAAACAAGGAAGTCAGCAGAACACAGTGAGTCATTTCACAAAGCATTTAAACCACCAAGATTAAGGACTTCCCTTTATTAAAGCCCGTCCTGCAGCAATCCCACCTCTAGTTTTATCATGCTGGTCTCCTACCTACGAAAATGTAGCGCTATGTTGCTATCCTACAAAATCTAAATGTAGTAATCCATGTAATCATGAGCCAGGAAGTATAAAGACAGCTGGGGTGGATGGGTCAAACAAAAAGCAGTCTTTCACCGGAAAAAAACGGGTGTGAAACGAGAAATCAACGTTGATTTATTTGTTGCGTAAGTAGAATTCTGTTGTTATTTGAACCTAAATCGTGATCTTTTCCTAAACCTAACAAAGTAGTTTTGTTTCCTAAACCTAAGCTGAAGTTTTGCTTGAAAGACTCAAGACGTTGCGTTTTAGATAAAATGACACAGCCGAGGCTTGGACCTTCCCAATGGGGAAAAGTCCAATGCTCAATCAGTAGGTCAGGGACAGACGTTTAGTTTCACAGGCGAAGATACCAACACCTCACCCAACTGATTGACACACTATCACATTATCTCACATTGTCGAATATGAACACAAATGGAAATGTAACAATTTGTTACGTCTTGGATCTCGTTTCTTTGGCGAACAACAGCTCAACCCAGTAGCTTTGTGGAAGAATAAGCCGTTCTTTTCCAAGAACCAACAACTTGTCGCATACAGAATAAACACGTGAGATAAATAATGTTCATTACCGAGCTTTAGAGATGTTGGTGTGTATTTTTAAACTCTGGCCCTTTTTTCTCCACTGCTCCCAGTCATTCTTTAGTTACTTAAGATAACCACGTCCTCACTCTCACTCTGTATAGTTAAGATTGATATCCATCTGAACATCTCACTCCTGGAAAGAATGTGAATGAGCCAAAAACTCACTGTACCTCTGAGTTATGTCGCTGAAATGTTCATTATCAGGCTGCTAGGCTCTGTAACAGCAATAAGAAAAAGGCGAAATTTAAAAAATAGTCTGTGACGGTCCCTGTCTCTGTCCCTAATCACTGCAGGTGTGCGTTTCTCCCTTTGTCCCTGGAGAACAGATGACGTGATGCAGAGCACCTGGTCCAGGAAGGGGGACGGCATAAAACCCCTGCAATAGCGTTGCTCACGGCGGGGCGCGCAGGTCTTCCTCTCGGACGTGGGCTGAGTGGCTCCAGGCCGTTGCTTTGAGTTACCTTGTGCCTTGTAGCCTTCGCTGACAACATCGACATTCCATTTCACACGCACGCACACTGACATGACGGATCTGACTGATTTTCACACGCCATAAAAGGGTAACTATTCTGCTATTTAATACGAATAAAACATCTTACGTTACCCTTCACTGTGGTCTGTGCAGTATTTGTCATGGCCTAAGAGCCGGGTTATGACAGTCTCCATGGTAAAGATGTCTGGAGGTCTGTTGGGGAGTAGATTAATTAAGTCTAAATGTATTTGTTTTACGCTTTAAAGTTGGCCTTTCACATCAAGTTATAACATACACATATTTTACAGGTAACTTGCAGTTACAATGTATGTGACTGAAAGAAAAGAAAACTTCTGTCTTTGTTCCTACTTGAACTTGTATCAACATTGTTTGTTCAGCCTGCTATTTGCAGCCTCCCTGCATCATTACATGTGATACAATAATACACATAATACAAAGTTTTATTTGTCAATTAAGAGCGAAAATGTCACCAAAGACAGTTTTAGCCCAGAAGTCAGGAGGATAAATTACTTTCTTGGCTCCTCTGTTTCTAAGGTAACTCTTGAAGACCTTTACGACTTCTCCTCCCACTTTCAACAGCAGGGCGGCTTTGTTCCATTCAGCCTCTCCCACTCTTTTAAGTTGGAGTGTTACAGTGAGTCTTATTCTTCCGAGCAGGTGCTGCCTTGACGTGTAGTTAACACGACGTATCCGAGCCGTGCGGTCAAGCAGGATTTCTGGAAGATCACTTAAAAAGTTTAATGCTGTGTTCACACTGAACGCGACAGGAATTGTCGCGTCGCGCTAACCGCTCCAGTTTTGTCGCGCGAGTGAAACGAGGGTGTTCACACCAAAGCGACAAGACAATTCCCGCCATGACAAAGGGGGCGTGGCTTATCACAGTCGCTTCTTTCCAACTTTTACATTTTGTGATTTCTTAATCAATCAATCTGGACTCAAATTAACGTAATCCATATTATACACAGATACGACAGCCATGTGTTTGTTTATGTACATATGTATCTACATACTATATACCTTATGTAAACTCACCAGCATTTATGTTTATCATTCATGATAGCATCTGAAGCCATATCAATCAAAAACTACTACTATTAGCACCTGTAGTAGCATTAATATCATTAATAACATTATGACAGTATCATTAATAACATTATAACAGAATCATTGATAACATTATAACAGTATCATTAACAACATTATAACAGAATCATTAATAACATTAAATGTAATGTTTTCTGTGCTGCAGATATCTTGCTACTGGGGACTCATTCAGGACCATCGCCTACAGCGTCCGTGTTGGGGTCTCCACGGTCTCTAGTATTGTCCCTGATGTTGCCACAGCTACATGGGACTGCCTTGTGGAGGAGTTCATGGCTGTGCCACCAGAGGACTGGAGGTCAATCGCTGTGGGGTTTGAGGAGCGATGGAGTTTCCCTCTCTGCTGTGGAGCGTTGGATGGTAAGCACGTGGTCCTCAAAGCCCCTGCCAACTCAGGATCCCAGTTCTTCAATTACAAGGGAGCCTTCTCAATGGTCCTCCTGGCAGTCGTTGATCCAAAATATTGTTTCCGGCTGATCGATGTTGGGGGCTACGGCAGAACCAGTGATGGTGGGATTCTTGCCAACTCAGCTTTTGGCCAAGCACTGCAATCTGGCACCCTCCACTTGCCTCCTGACATGGCCCTACCAGGAGCTGATCACCGAGGACTTCATGAGGCCCTTCCCCGGACGCATGCTTCCGAGGGAGCGCCCGATCTTCAACTACCGTCTCTCCCGAGCTCGGCTGGTTGTGGAGAATGCCTTTGGGATCCTTTCCTCTCAGTGGAGGATGTACAGGTGTGCCATTGAGCTCCAACCAGAAGTTGCGGAGAAGTGTGTGAAGGCTACATGTGTCCTGCATAACTTCCTGCGGAGGACAGCCCGAACTGCAGCGACCATACCGGTTGGAGAGGTGGAGCCACTGCCAGATCTGGGAAGAATTGCTGCCAACAACTCAGAGAGAGAGGCCTTCAGGGTGAGGGAGGCCTTCACATCCTTCTTCTCTGCTGAAGGAACCGTCCCATGGCAAGACTCCGTGTAACGCCGTGCCCAAGCACACCCAAAACGGCTCTTTTAAGAGCCAACCACACATTACTAAAGAAACTTTCCTTTGTTTAAGAGTTTTCTTGTAAATGAAATAAAGAACATGGAAAAAGTAACATTGAATAAATGTATAAATTTATTTTAACAATTATATTAACACATAATAATATGAAACAATATTCACATATTAATATATAATAATAATAATATATATATAATAATAATATATATATAATAATATTAATAATATATATATAACATCATATATATAATGATAATATAAATATACAAGAATATATATAATAATAATAATAATAATATAATATATACAATAGTAACAATAACAATATTTACAAAGTTTCAAAGTATTTATAAAAAATATAAACACTGGTTCCTTCCATGGAAATATTGTCCGCCAGAGATCTATTCCAAATGTTTCAAATTCTTGGCTTCATAAATTACTTTGTGAATTTTGAATTTTGCGTATTCCTTCTGCTGGGGTGACAACATCTCCATGGAAGGAAGCAGGCTTCTGAAAAACGATTCAATCGGGGTTGGTGGAGGTGGAGGAGGTGGAGGAGCGGCATTTCTCTTCAGGGCAGTGAGGAGTAGCTCCTGGATCTCTCTATCTCTCTCCCTCTCCCTGTCGAGGGACCTTCTCTCGGCCCTTCTTCTTCCTGTATGAAATGGAAACACCATCACTACAATAGCTTGTCAAATTAATATTTGTCATAGTGAAATACATACCATGAATGCATAAATTATAGTCATACCAAACAAATGCAATCCAACTTTGGTCATGCACATACCTGAGGGTGGTCTGGAGGGACCAACAGGAGGAGGAGGAAGAGGAGAAGCAGGAGGAGGAGGAGAAACAGGAGAAGCAGGAGGAGGAGAAGCAGGAGGAGAAGAAGCAGGAGGAGGAGGAGAAGCAGGAGGAGGAGGAGAAGCAGGAGGATTAGAAGAAGCAGGAGGAGGAGAAGAAGCAGGAGGAGGAGAAGCAGGAGGAGGAGAAGAAGCAGGAGGAGGAGAAGAAGCAGGAGGAGGAGAAGCAGCAGGAGGAGGAGAAGAAGCAGGAGGAGGAGGAGGAGAAGCAGGAGGAGGAGAAGCAGGAGGAGAAGAAGCAGGAGGAGGAGGAGAAGCAGGAGGAGGAAAAGCAGGAGGAGGAGAAGGAGAAGAAGCAGGAGGAGGAGGAGAAGCAGGAGGAGGAGGAGGAGAAGCAGGAGGAGGAGAAGCAGCAGGAGGAGGAGGAGGAGAAGCAGCAGCAGGAGGAGGAGAAGAAGCAGGAGGAGAAGCAGGAGGAGAAGAAGCAGGAGGAGGAGGAGAAGCAGGAGGAGGAAAAGCAGGAGGAGGAGAAGGAGAAGAAGCAGGAGGAGGAGGAGAAGCAGGAGGAGGAGGAAAAGCAGGAGGAGGAGAAGCAGGAGGAGAAGCAGGAGGAGGAGGAGAAGCAGGAGGATGAGAAGCAGCAGGAGGAGGAGAAGCAGGAGGAGGAGAAGAAGCAGGAGGAGAAGCAGGAGGAGGAGGAGAAGCAGCAGGAGGAGGAGGAGAAGCAGGAGGAGGAGGAGAAACAGGAGGAGGAGAAGCAGCAGGAGGAGGAGGAGGAGAAGCAGGAGGAGGAGAAGCAGGAGGAGAAGAAGCAGGAGGAGGAGAAGCAGGAGGAGGAGGAGAAGCAGGAGGAGGAGAAGAAGCAGGAGGAGGAGAAGAAGCAGGAGGAGGAGGAAAAGCAGGAGGAGGAGAAGCAGCATGAGGAGGAGAAGCAGCATGAGGAGGAGAAGCAGGAGGAGGAGGAGAAGCAGGAGGAGAAGAAGAAGCAGGAGGAGGAGAAGCAGGAGAAGAAGCAGGAGGAGGAGAAGCAGGAGGAGGAGAAGCAGGAGGAGGAGAAGAAGCAGGAGGAGAAGAAGCAGGAGGAGGAGGAGAAGCAGGAGGAGAAGCAGGAGGAGGAGAAGCAGGAGGAGGAGGAGGAGGAGGAGGAGAAGAAGCAGGAGGAGGAGGAGAAGAAGCAGGAGGAGAAGCAGGAGGAGGAGGAGAAACAGGAGGAGAAGCAGGAGGAGGAGAAGAAGCAGGAGGAGGAGAAGAAGCAGGAGGAGGAGAAGAAGCAGGAGGAGGAGAAGCAGGAGGGTGAGAAGCAGGAGGAGGAGGAGAAGAAGCAGGAGGAGGAGGAGAAGAAGCAGGAGGAGGAGAAGGAGGAGGAGGAGAAGCAGGAGGAGGAGAAGCAGGAGGAGGAGGAGCAGGAGGAGGAGGAGGAGAAGCAGGAGGAGGAGAAGGAGGAGGAGGAGAAGAAGCAGGAGGAGGAGAAGGAGGAGGCTCCAGACTCCAGGCATATAACTTAGATCCTGTGACAGATCTGGTTCATCTTTAAATATTACCAATAAAACAATGTTCTAACCCAAAAGTGACGCTGTAATCACAGAGTAATGTTTCTGCAAATACAATAAAATGTTGCCCTTTTAAAGTCACATATAGTTGAAACTATGATAGTATCTTGTCTTTTTTACATCCATGTTAAAACTCAAATAAAAGAAACTCCCTATAGCAAAACAAAGTTGTAATGGTAAAAGTGTTGTTCCTGGTCTCTGGAGGATTAAACTATAATGTAAACACTGGACTAAAACATTTAGATGTTACAAGCAACAGAAAGGTGATCTGAATGGTGTTTAATGTAAAGAATCACAGATGAACACTAACAGACACTTTAGTCTGGTGTTATGAATCTTGTCCTCATAAGTGACCAGACGGTGATGTTGCGTCTTCACTTGTCCACTGACCTGCCCTGTGAGATCTGCTCTCTCCTCCTGGACGGCCTCGTATCTCTATCCTCCTCTGCGTCCTGACTTCCTCCACCCTCCGCCCCGTGTTCCCACTCGTCTCCCGCGGAGTGATGAAGGGGTCGAGGAGCGACAGGACCGCAGAGAGCTTCCACTTCATTGTGGACTGAGCTCCACTACCACTTCTCTTTGCTTCACTTTCCCTTCTTCTTTCCCTGAGGCAAGAGTCCCTCAGACCTTTCCACCTACGGCGGCATATCTCCTCTGACATGAAACACATATATTCCGGCGGTTGGTTCATAGTAAAGTACAACAAATAGCTAGAATAAAAGCATATACATACATTCAAAACTTACCAGGTAGTCCCACGTCCTCGCTTATCTTTTGCCAAGCTTGGTCTTTAATAGTCCGGTTCCGATATTCATATAATGTCGTATTATAAAGTTCGGGGTGCCCACAAACCGCTACGATTATTGCGTCCTCCATCTTGGCTGATGCAACACCGGCAGGACGGCAGAACGAGCGGAACATCTCAACGCTGATTGGCTGACGCAACTATGACTCACGCGTTTTTGTCGCTGGAGTTGGGATATTTCAACTGGCCCCACGTCCTTCGCTCAGTTCGCCCCGCGTCAAATGTTCTGTTCACGCCGCCTTAAACGCGTCAGTGGCGTCGCCCGGCGAAAATGTTTCTGTCGCGTCCGGTGTGAACACGGCATAAGAGACCCCATTACCAAGATGTGTCTTAGTGCTTCAGCAACCTCACCTGGCCTTGTAAACTCGAAAGGGGGGTTTACACCTGTGTGTGTGTGTGTGTGTGTGTGTGTGTGTGTGTGTGTGTGTGTGTGTGTGTGTGTGTGTGTGTGTGTGTGTGTGTGTGTGTGGCAAACCCTCCAATCCACCAGGGGGCAGTGTTCTTTGCCCTGGCTGCTTTTGTTGCAGCCGTTGAGCCAGGCTGTAACAACGTGCGGGGAGAGACACTAAGAGGAGAGATGATCCCTGAGGCTGTGCGTCATAGTGCGATAAACGGTATCAACTTCAGTGTACCTTTTGAGCCTACGGAAAGCCAGAGAGTCCAAAATGGAGAAGCTATCAAAGCATATTAGCCATGGTACAGGGTTAGACACCATCCACCCTTTGTGTTCCCTCCTCTGCCGGAGTAAAGCGCTTTGCAAAGTTAGGAGACAGGCCATGATGGTATTTAATTAACAGTTTGAAGTTGTTAGCAACCAAGTAATGCTAACGACCTTATGAGTTAACGTTAGCAAATGTTGGCTCATTAGATGGGAGAGCTTTATACCTTCTACTTCTTGAATAACTTTTCTTATTGAGTAGACAGTAGTAGTAGACAATTAGCTCAGCAGCTGCAGTTAATAACCAACTAGCCTTGCGAATCTTCTAAAACCAAATATTTTTAAAGACCTGCAGATTGATTTAAATGTGACACTTTCTGGTGTGACTTTCTTCACCAGCAGTCACCACCCTCTCATTCACCTTATGTCATGTGTGTGTCATATGAGCTGTAGAACAGGCTGATGAGGTTAAAGTGAGTATTAGCACTCATTAGGTGTTGGATTCCTCCAAAGAGTGGATCTACTGAACACGCATTTAAAGTGTGACCCATTCAGATAGGTTCCCCCAAATTCACACAGACGTTTAGTCATCTGCCATGCTAAATTACTACTGAAAGTCCATCCGTTTAATCTGTACCGAGTGTTCAAGGAAAGCTTGAGAATAATCTTCATCAAACATTCAATGGGATTTGTTTTATATACTAAGCTCCGTGAGCAGTACACATTAAGTATACATGAAGAAACCGTTATTGAGTCATATTTTATTTCCACCATTCAGCATAGCTCCGAAGGCTCAAACTGAAATTGAAAAGTTCATGGTGAAACTCGAGTGCCTTGATTGATCACTATAAATACGGTTAATTATTCACAGCATATAGAGAGAGATTTGTGTGATTTGAACATCCATCCATCCATTCTCTGCTGCTTATCCCAGGCCAGTCATCCCTCTCCTCAAACAACATTATCGAGGCCTTCCCAGACCAGATGAGATACTGTATAATACCTCCATGGGTTCTGGGTCTAGACCGGAACCTCCAAAGGAAGGTGCCCAGGAGGCATCCTGATCAGATGCCCGATCCACCTGAACTGGCTCCTTTCGTTGAGCTCCCTCCGGATATCTGAGCTCTATGTTGTATCTCTAAGGGCGAGCCTTTAGATTTCAACAGCTGCCTATAAAGATTACGTAAAAAGTGTGCCAGAGGGTGTGTGGCTTGTTACATTAATTGAAGTAAAAATGTTCATCAGTTTTAGGAGATGACATCGAAATCATTTAAAACATTTCTGCTGGTTTGGATTGCACTCTAGGCAACAGTCTCCAACACCAGCATGACAACATTGTTTGACAGAAAATTCAACAATTTTGGTAAATATAGGAAGATTTAAAAATGCATTTTATTTCATTAAGTTGGTCGGAGCTTAAAAAAAAAAAGTATGACCAGAGGCATTGTTCGTCCATCCAATTCTCGTGAAGGCAATACCTCCGGAATGCATATATATACAGTACACTGCAAATTGACTGGTTAGCGGAGGCTTACAACCAAGAGGCGGCTTTTAATTGCATTGACCTATAGAGAGCCTTTATCATACAAGTAACCATATATGGTCATTTTCCTCATGAAGTATTTCAATGAGTGCCCTATAAAGGGTTTTAAACAATACAATAATATGCAGACCAATCCATATTACAAAAATAATTGTTTGTTTCAGTCCTAGTTCATCCCTCCAGTCCAGTCTCACACACTTGGGGAATATGCCAATGAGCACTAAAGCTGTTCTCTGGGCTCGAGGTGGAACAATACTAACACACTGAATGATTCTGAGATTGCCTGTGGAGTACTCCTTTGTAAATGGAGACAGTTCGACCAATAAACAAGCGTTTATCCAACACGAAGCCTGATCTGGGTCCACTCCTCCCAGTAATTCTTCATGTAAACACGGCCGCTGATTGGGGATGCTGACTGTAAGCGCTGCGCTCAAATAACCCGACGGACTCTAGAGCGAAGACGGGGAGAAAACTGTTTACACTGTCCCACTATATCACACAGCAACGACACACACCAGCCGGATCAATGAGGGGAGTCGATAAAGTAAGCTGAACGTGTGCGCTCAATATTCCGGGGTAGACTCGGAGGGGAGACAGCTGTGTGTGTGTGTGGTGGGGGGGAGGTGTCAGGGCATTAATTTTCAAAGCGGCCCAAAATATTCATAGGAATTGCTGGTTGCCCATATTTTATGTGTCATGCTCATCCTCCCAGAGCATCTTAAAGCCGCCCACATCACTTATTGACGCTGCACAGCCTCGTAGCCTCTTCAACCACTCGCTCCACATGTGCCGATGCACATGTGTGTGTCTGCCACGAGCGCGTGTTGTTGCATATTGTGTGTGCTGCTGCCGTGGATTGCGTTGGCAGGGACGGCGATGTCAACCTTGGCTGACTCCCTGCGTAATGCGAGGACTTCAGGCTGGAGGCAATTCTCTTTCGCTTGGTTCCAGTGTCAAGAGAGGTGACCACATGATGCACCTCCCTAATGGTGACACCAGCTGTTCAAGCATTCCTCCAATTCCTGTCGTTCAAGAGCTGGTTTACACTGACGGCTACCAGCTTTTACTGACCCTTTTAAAAATAATGACAGTCCGCCTGGTCCTTTTTGTCTTATTTATCAATAAATATGTCAAAACATTTTCTTTTGTCAAAATTATTTTGGTCCTTTTTTCAGGAGAAATTTAACTTTCAAAATCTGGCACGTTGTGTAATTATATGTTAAATGAAGACGAAGAAGAAGAAGAAGAAGAAGAAGAAGAAGAAGAAGAAGAAGAAGCGTGACTTTTCCTGGACACAACGTTTTTTCTTAGATGCCAGAATGATGACTTTCTCACAGCTTTAACGAGGCCACTGAAATTGTTTAATCTTCATCAACATTTGTTGACGTGGGTGTTAGTTTTTAAGTCCTCCAGAATCAAGGTAAGTGCCTGCCTCCCTTTGTTATTGCCCAAGATAATTACTGCTGTTTTTCCTTTGTTCAAAGGAAGGAAATGTTCCTGCATCCGACTGTTTACTTTCTCAAGGGACAGACATGGGGAGTCTGCGGGACCCTAATCATTTGGTGAGCGAGATAGAGCGGGGTGTCATCTGCATAGGAATGCTGAGCAACCTTGTGGTCTTGAGAGAAAGGTTGAATAAGAGGGGCCCGAGAACCGATCCTTGTGGGACTCCACATTCGTTCAGTTCCACAGTTGCTGATACTGACTCAGTAACCCCTGCCATCTAAATATGAACTGAACCACCCGAGGATCGATCCTGAGAGCCTGACCCAGTTTTCCAGTTGATCTATTTTATGATGCAGCGTGTGAGTGTCAAAGGGTGCAGGAAGAGCCAGGCAAATGTTTCGCCGCATGTCGTGTAGAATCTTTCGGCGAGCCGTTTCAGTGCTATGATGAAGGGGATACTTGGGATATGATTGTTAAGTATTGAAGCATCCAGGTTTCTCTTTGTCAACAACAGCAGCTTTTATTGCTGCTGGAAAGACGCCTGAGAATGTCTAGTGAGCACGTGGGTAGTTTAACTCACTGCACACTGGAGGTCATTTTCAGTCGATTTTCTCGATTTGACATAATTTTCTTAGATTCACCTTTTAAGGCACTTGCATATAAGATATATACCCATGTTTTACATCATAAATTGCAGAACAATCTCAGCTATCTATATAATGAGGCACCATTGCCGTAAGGCAAAAGTGTAAAGAAAAAAACTTTATAATATGACACTAAAGCTGAAAAATGGAATCTCGATTTTTGGAAATTCTTCATATCGCTTGAAAAAACCTAACTTTACTCAGGTGGTGACTCTGTTTAGGTGATGGCAATTGGTTTACCAAAGGTTTTAGGTTCACAAAAGCAGTGAAATATATGAATAAAATGTTAGATACATGTAAATAAATGTCTAAAACTAAAGTTTTTATTATCGTTTTTTGAGTAGAAATATGGTCTTTCACAGCTTTCACCAAAATGATAAAAATGGGACTGAGAAATGACTTCATAGTGCAGATAAAGCTTCAGGGAGTGTGTGCAAATGAAAAATGACCATCACAACAATTTTTTTTTTTTTTAAATAAAAATATGTATTATAAAAAAAAAAAGAAAATATGTACAGAATATATATTCAGAAATATAAAACAGAACAAAGACTAGACCATTTACAATATACAAGTATATATGCTTCAATGGCATATCCTCATGCCATGGGATGCCAGTCATGGAAACAGTTTCTGTTCAGCTGCAGGCAGAGGGGAACGTTACACGCCTCGCACTTCCAAGCCGTGTCTTTTCTCACTTTCTTCATGCTGCAAAGCTCGCAAACCCTGCGACCCACCGTGGACTTAGTTGGAAGAACAGTTTGAAGAGTTCAATGGGTGTTGCTGTGGCACTGACATGTGGACCTGGTGTCCGGGCTGGAACTTGATGACGGGGGGAGCAGTGTCCGGGTCTTCATCCGTCCTCCAGGACAGCGTAGGTGCAGGTGGTGCACGTGCTGCTGTCTTTCTTGATCTGGCCTGAGGTGAAAGCAGTCGCCGGGCAGCACGCGCCCTGTTTGCTGGAGATGGTGTCTTTAGTCGTCGGTCAACGCGCTGCCTCTTTGCTGGTCGTGGTAGTTGCCGTCCAACACGCTGCCTCTTTGCTGGCCAGGCTGGTCGGGGCGGCTGGTGCTCCTCTCTGTAAAATAAATCAATACTAGTCAGTTGAAAGAAAGATGACGTAACGATTGAGCAGACTGTGGTAGTAATTTTAGCATAGTGCTCCGCATTGGATGTATAAATATTAGTGGTAGTAACGTGAACAGAGTATTGTACAAAGCAGACTGTGTGTAAACATTACTTAGATCATGACGTAGTAACGTGAGAAGCAGTGTGCACCGCGTGGCTGGCTCTCCTACACAGTGTACACATTACTAGTTTGTACACATTACTAGTTTGTACACATTACTAGTTTGCACCATGCAGCCTTACAGACACGTAACAAAGTTTAGTAACTACACTTACCCATCTTCCTCAGAAGAACTAAAGCCTTCGAGCTCTGACGACGACGCGTCCTCCTCCTCCTCGCTGCTCTCCAGAATCATGCGTTTTGCTTCCTCCGTGTTGAATCTCTTTGTCGTCATGATGTTGATTGTAAACTGTAGTGTGTACATGCTGTACAAGTGGGTTGTCCTTTTGAGATTTTTCTGAGTGTACATTGGTTGTTTAGTTCACGAAATGGCGACGGACATATGACTCAACTAATCACAGAGAAGGATTTTTTATTTTTTTTTTCCAGCGTCAGATGACACACTGCTGCCCTTTCGCTTGCCTGATGATGTTAAAATTATGCTGGGCTCTGCCTGGGCAGGCACCCGGAAGCAGGAAGCCGTCTCTTTCCGCCAGACGTAAAATTATATTTTTGCGATGTATTATCGGGGTGCTGTGAATATTTTAGAAACTTAGAGAAAAGTTTCAAGTGTCACCACGCGAAACCGCGGGCTCCGTGGACGAAGGGTTAAGGTGCCGCACTATTTCTTCAAGAGTTTTGTTATGAATTGCAGTGAAGTCTGACAAAAAGACCATTATTTTTTGAAGGTTGTTATAACTCTCCTGGGCTGAGTGGAGCTGGGGTGACTGCAGTCTGGGATTTGTTTACCTATCAACAGCAGCTAATAAATCATTAGTGTTCTTAATATTTCCAATAGTAATGCCAGAGTAATGGGAGTGCCGAGTACTGCGTAGCTCCGAGTTGTCTTTGTAGATGTCATGGTCAATCTGAAGATTAGTTTTTCTCCGTCTGCGCTCTCCCTTTGATATGCTGCTGTTGTGGCATTCATGGTGCTTTTATGTTTGCCGGAAACCATTTTAGTCTTAACAGGATTATTTTGTAATTAAAATGAAGAAAATCATCTCCAGACCCTGCTTCTGTGACTGATGTATTAGATGGAGATTCAATAAACTGGTCTTTTCATTAATCTACCTTTTTTTAGATCTAGTCTGAATAAAAGAGGAAGCTAATACATCAAAGGAAATGCCAAAAGGATGAGTACGATCTAGATCCCTAACTTTTACAGCGAGAGTAGGACCCCTTATTATTAATATGGCATGACCTCGAGTGTGAGTCGGACCAGTTCCATGCTGTGTCATCGGGATCTTCTTTGTGAATATTGAAGTCACAAGTCAAAATAAAATATTTGACATAAGTACATTCACTTGACAGTATTTCAGAAAAAAACATCAGTGAATTGAGCACAGTATTTCAGGGGCCATTATATGGTAAGTATTAAAGTGCAGAGACATTCAAAATCGGTTTGAATTGAATTGTATCATTGGAAATAGCAGCAACCCCAGCACCTTCTCTCACCGCGTTTAACAAGCATCAAATCGAGCTGGTGTAAGGTGATAAAATAATACATTCAAAATGAGTTGTTAGTCAAAGAGCGGACATGAAAACCAGCCAACTTTAAAAGAAAAAAGAAAAAAGACGGGGAAAAAGGAGCTTCAAGTAAATCATGTTTATGAAACGAGATGAAAGTGGAACAGTTTGACTGTTTGGGAAATCTGAGTTGGATGAGCTGAATATGAAACTACACCAGGTGATTAGTCCAATCTACACCCAGTTTGGAACTGGGTGTAGATTGGACTAATGAACTATGACAGAGGAGACTTTGTGCTTCTCATTACTGAGTCCAGGGCCCCATTCCTCGTACCGGGTTAAACAAAGTCGATCAAATGTCTTATTATCCAGCTTAAATTACCGAGATGATTGACGTCAGCTATGTCGGTTTCTCAAAGGCTGATCCACCCTCAAACAGTCTTGTTAATTCGAACAAGACGTCATCTGGATAGTTGCGCGTGCACGCTCCTCTTCAAAAGGGAGCATAGTTGAGCACAGATTCCATGATCTTCAAACGCTACAATGGCAAATAAACGCAGAGAAAGAGTGTCTTATTTCTCCGCTGAGAAGCAGGAGATGATCATGAACGCATTTATATTTATTTATGAGGATATATGTACTGTATGTGCGTATGTATCATGTACTATATATGTGTATATTGATGTAGGTGTAGATTACCATATAACTAGGAGTTTGAATCTGTGAATGGGTGGATCAGTATGTATGTATTATTCATAATCAGAAATTCAATCAATTGAAGCAGTGAAAAGAAAGTGTGTGTGATTCTCTGTATTCTTATTATGAGTCCACCTTAAAAAAATTCTATAATACCTATATGTATGTTGTACTAATAACACTGTCATACAATTATGAGTGCTTTCAACACATCCATAAGTTTCTTAACCCTTCGTCCACTGAGCCCGCGGTTTCGCGTGGTGACACTTGAAACTTTTCTCTAAGTTTCTAAAATATTCACAGCACCCCGATAATACATCGCAAAAATATAATTTTACGTCTGGCGGAAAGAGACGGCTTCCTGCTTCCGGGTGCCTGCCCAGGCTAAATAAATGTTACGAACAGAACGGCCAGCAGCGGCTTTCCCGATGTTCTACCACATGTTGTGATCCAGTCTGCATACACTCTGTGATCCAGGCAATACAGTATGTGAGACGGTCAATGCTCGGCTGGGCGTGTGGTGTTCAATGTACGGCTCCAGAAGCTCTCGTAAATAAATGATTCCTTGTCGGCAGAAGGAATCGTACAGGAAGTCATGAGGATGTGAGAAGGAAGAACTCTCTCCCTATAAAACTAATATAACTAATGTCGCTCCTTCATCAATGAGGAAGGGAGCTGCCTTTTTTGTCCGGTGGGAGTGGCCAGCTTATCCAGTGAATTTCAGTTAGCCTGCTGTGGAGCAGGTTAAGGGATTTGGATGTGTTGCTATGGTGATTTTTCTAAACTTGCTTCGAAGAACCGAAAAGCCTGACCTGCGTCATCTTATCCTGACAATTATCCAGCTAACTCAGTAAACCAGGTACGAGGAATAGGGCCCTGGGCCGTCGTGGAGCGAGTGGCTGCGTGAACATGACACCATAATTACTGCGTAGAAAACGTTTCCTGAAATATTCGATTCAGAGACAGGATCTGCTGCATGACATTTATTGCATATGTCTGACTATGGAATCCTCAGCAATCCCAATGTAGGAGAGGGGAGTGGCTTCCTCATATTAGAGATATGTTTGTCTCCACCTTTTTGGTTGCCAAACGCTACTCACTTAGGTTTTTTTACTGGTCTTGCTGCAGACGGAGATGCTCTCACTGTCACTTTGACCATCTGCTTTAGTTAGTTTCCTGGCTTGATTCCCTGTTTGGTAATAACTCGCTGCATGTTCATTTAGTTGTCATGTGAGAAGATGGAGGGTAGACAACGAGGAAAAGAAAAAATACATGAACCCAGGCTGTTTTTGTTGAGAACCTTTCTCTAAATAAATATATGTTGTCTTGTTTTTGACATGTTGGTCAGGAGACAGCTTGCCCTGACTCCTCTCCGCTCTCAGGAGCCTAATGGAAGCCAATGAATGCCTATCTGCTGTGATCCAGCGGCAGCTTTTTATCCCTGAGCGGCGGCTGAAAGACGGGAACACACCAAATCCTCTCTGCTGCCCTATCCTCTCATTCAAGCTGTTAGCGCGTGTGTGTGTGTGTGTGTGTGTGTGTGTGTGTGCCGAATTATTCAACATAGGGGCTGCTGGGTTTACGTGCAGCGGCTGTTGAAAGAGGAACTGGACTCACACACACACACACACACACACACACACACACAGGCCCACACTCACACACAGACACACACATACACATAGACCCACGCACACACTCTCACACACACACACACACACACACACACACACATACACATAGACCCACGCACACACTCTCACACACACACAAACACACACACACATGCATCAATATCAAAACACTGTCAAAACAACTCGAAAATGATGAAACCCCAAATAATGGATGTTAAAGTTCTGTGTGTGTGTGTGTGTGTGTGTGTGTGACCGTGCACCTCTGAATCTTTGTAACTCGGCGGCGCGATCCGAGCTTTTCAGACGTGACGGTTTGCGCAAATGTGCAAATTTGTTTTGTTGATGCTTCTTAACAATCTTCTTAATTTAAATAAATGTTTTACAGCCAAATCAATTTTTTTCAGGATATTCAACCTTTGTTTCATTATCATTCATCTAATACTCGTTACTTCCCTGCTACATTTATTTGGGAGAATAATGCACCGAACACCGTGCTGACAGGACCTGTTGCTACGGTGGCAAGCGCTGGTATACCCGACATCATCCGTGTTCATGTTGATGTGTCCTTAACCCCAGATTGCTCCTGTAGCCTCCGGTGTGTGAATGTTAGCCCCTCAGTGTATGAATGATCACATTGTGAAAGTACTTTGAGTGTTCGGAAAACGAGAAAAGAGATATACAATTTACCAACAATATATAAATAAACATTTAATGTATTATTTCTTTCAAATATTTAATATATATTTTATTTCCCCCAGCTTCAAGAGCTATTGTGTTTCCATAAGCATGAAGCCTATGGAAACACAATAGCTCTAAACCACTGAAGATAAATGACATTTGTTTTTATGCTTACAGTCGAGATGAAATGAAAAATGCCTTTTCAACCTATATAGATAACATTGTTTGTCATATTGCACACCGATTTAACAATAATAAATGTAATTTGTTGTATGTAAATTAGTTGGTTTAATTCCCTGTTAACTGTCCACCGCTCAAACATTCTGTGTCACGCATCACCGTACCAGAGAATACAGACGCTCTATCCACCGTTTCTCTCATTTACACGTTCATGAAACTGTGACATATGCTGATACACCAAAAAAAAAACTCATTCCAAATGGGACAGTTGTGATTGGCTGTTAACTTGTGATGCACACTGGGATTAGGGAACACAATGATCATTAGGAACAATGGGTAAAGTGAAATACAAACTGCAGGAATTCAATAAAAAGTAACCTCCAATAAAGCTGTGAATGAGTCATTGCTGCCTGTCTGCAGTGTGTGTGTGTGTGTGTGTGTGTGTGTGTGTGTGTGTGTGGCTGCCAGTGTCGAGGTGAGAGAGTGTGCCGGCTGGCTCTTTGTGATGTGAAGGACAGGCGACACGGCGTGAAACAATGAACACGGCGTCCATGTTGTTGAGCGGTCCTGTCAGCCTGCAGCCTGCATCACGCCTGACTGTAAATAGCGGGCACACAGAAACAGGTGTTATGACCTGGACAGGTGTTTGTTGGTGCACTGGTGTGTGTGTGTGTGTGTGTGTGTGTGTGTGCTGGTGCGCGCTATGTGTGTATGTATGTGTGTATTCAAGCATACCTAACTCAATCAAAAGCTCCAGCAGCTCTTCAGACCGAGCCGGTGTTGTTGAAATAACTGATTTACTCAAGCGATTAAATTCTTCCACCACCGTACATGTTGATGTCTGTGTGTGTGTGTGTGTGTCTGGGGGGGGGGATCCGTTCATTCATCCATCACCTGCAACATCACACCCACCACTGACTGGATTTGACAAAACTTGAGAGGAAATGAAGCATTTTTTCTCTCAAAATGACTTCCTTTGACCGCAGAGGTTCAGGGAAGTAAGATTCCACTGATGCCAAAAGCATTGAGTGTTTTTATATGAAAATATAACTGAGGTTTTTTTTTTACAATGTGGCCATTTTGCAATAATATCGCATATATATAAATAAACTCTATTTGTTTTCGATATAAAGCCGGTGTAGTAGTGGCCGTGCTTCACATTTAACACTTCAGGGACTGAGGTCATTTTCTCGATTTAACATAATTTCTTAAATTCACCTTTTAAGGCACTTGCATATCAGATACATACCCATGTTTTACATAAAAAATTGCAGAACAATCTCAGCTCTCTATATAATGAGGCACCATTGTCATAAGGCAAAAGTGTAAAGAGAAAATATGACTAAAGCTGAGAAATGACTTCATACTGCAGAAAAAGCTTCATGGGTTGTGTGCAAATGAAAATACTAAGTTCACACAGTGTGAACAGTTCAACAGGTGTACATGTGCAGTGAGCTGTGTACCTACGTTACCTGGTAAACAGTGTCCGGGTCGTCGTCAGTCTTCCACTACAGCGTAGTGCTGGTGGCTGGAGAGAAGCTGCATGTTGTCCACTGCTGCAGATGTGAATCCTCTGTAAAATAAATGACTACTGGTCACTACTAAGTTCACTGAAAGAAAGATGAGCGTGCACTGTGCTCTCTGTAAACATTACTAGTCAACACCGTGCAGTAACGTAACCGTGAGCTAAATATGCTCACTCGGCTAGCGTAAATATGCTATTGCAACACAAAGTGTAGTATCTAAATACACTTACCCATCTTCAAATGGATCCCTTCTGTCTGCATCTTCCTCGTGGTCGCAGGAGTCAAAGCCTTCAGGGTCTGACGCTTCTGCGTCCTCGTCGCCAAAATCGCCGCCACAGCTTCCTCTGTAGTAAAGTGCGTCCACGCCATGTTCTCTCCCTTCTTTATGACTGAAAACGCCAGCGTGTTTACAGAGCTCAGGTGTGTAGGTTCTTTGTGATTTTCTTGAGTGTTCATTGGTCAGTTTTTTCACAAAATGTCAACAGACATACGAATCAACAAATCACAGTGAAGGATTTCGTGTGACGAGTACTTTCGGCACAGCGTCACACGACACCCCCCTGCCCCTCTCTCTGTGGGAATCGTGTTCGAGCTCACGGGAGGAACGAAGCGGAAAGCCTACTGATTACTCTAGAATTTTAAATGTATTTCTGCGCCGTATTATCACGGAGATTTGAATACATGATACAAAACGTAAATATTGTAAAACGCAGACCCGCGTTGCGAGTTTCGGAAGTGTTAAAGGGAACATATTTGGGAACACTTCTTTCACAGATTTAGAGACAACGGTTGGCATCAGTTTCTTTCTTTGTGTCTGGAGGGAGCATCTCATGGAGTGAAATTGCTGGAGTCCGCCTGTGTATGATACATAATCGATGCAGCTACACCTATAAATTGGGAGGAAGTACACATCTCAGACAGAACGCTTCAGGTTTCAGTCAGGAGTGTGTGAAGCACGAGCCGGCTGGTGGAGACAACTGCCCTGATTTAAATTGAGACTTGTTTCTGCAACTGCAATGTGTTCCAGCAGCGCTGTCAGAGAAGCAGGAGACGAGTCCTCTTTGCTAACTGAGAGAAATGACCCGGCCGTACGTTGTTGTGAGCCATGAAAAGAGCCAGTCCAGTTCTATACACGCTGGGGAAGACTGGATCCCCTTTGCAGGAGGGAAGCAACGTTTAAGCTGCATTCCCATCCGATCTGCGGATCCCATCCATTCCAATAAGGGGCTGATTTGGTGTGAATGCGGCCTTGCAGCGACGCGCCATCCGGCCGTCAATAACATCCGCACTCGTTGTTTTGTGGACTGGAGATTAATTTTTGGACATGAATACTTACTTGAAGTATTTTTGTTGCTCCGTCACACCGTGATTGTCTGGACCAGGTCCTCTTTCCTTAACCTCCGAACGTTTTCCATTGAGGTCAAGGAAAAGTTGTTATATTGTGTGATATTAGGCTATACAAAATATAATGTTATTGATTATAAAAGTTCAGGCAGTTGGGAGATTAAGTCCAGACCAAATTGGGTGGAGGTGGTCCACAAAAAAGCCCCAGTACTTGTTACATGTGTGATAACAAGTCTACAATAGAAATAAAACTGTCCAGATTACATGCAAAGTCAATGCACAGACGCGCCAGGCCGGAGTTGGGATAATTCAACTCGCTCAAACGCGTCTATCGCCCCGCATCGCGAAAAATAGTTTTTTTCGCGATGCGGGGCGATAGACGCGTTTGAGGCGGCGCGAACAGAGCGAAGGACGCGCGGCGAACAGAACGAAGGACGCGGCGCGAATTTATGTGAGTTGAATTATCCCAACTCCGGCGGAGAAATCGCGTGACGCAAAGTTGCGTCAGCCAATCAGCGTTGATAATCAGCGTTGAGAAGCTCCGCCAGTCATCACCGGCGTCTTGCCATCGCTGAATCAAACTGTTGCTGGTCCTGAACTAGCGCTGGAAGCGGCTTCATTCAGACGCTGTTGTGGGACTACGGATAATATTATGGACCCAGACACCATGGAGTTTGATGTTCCCACGTATGTGGAATTTACACAACAAGTATGAAGCAGAACTAGTGGTTATTTATTCCATGGTCGATAGCGGAAATGAAAGCTATTTTCATGGAGAGAAGCAACGGAGATAAGCCACGCCCTCTTTGACGCGGCGCGAATATGTGAACACCCTTTTCTTGTCGGGCGAGTAAACTACCGCGGTAAACGCGCCGCGTTTGTTGTGAACGCAGCATTACAAGTTAACCATCAAAGTCTGAGACTCAGATGCATATCTGTCTGTTTTGCTCCTGCTGGTTAGTTCACTCTGGAATCTGATATCGGCCACATTTAAAAGATAATGAGAAATAAATATGATCAGATCAATGAAACAGATTTGAGGACTACAGCGTGCATGTGAACGCAGTGTAAAAACACTTTTGGGTGGCACATGGCAAGACGGAGTCTGTGCTGAAAAGATTTTGAAGAATTTTTTTTATTTATTTTGTGGATTTTAGCAGGACAGGGAGGCAGTTTACAATTTACGATAAACAGAACTCAGGTGACTATATGATGTGGAAATTTACAGTCAGGTCCATAAATATTTGGACATTGACACATTTTTCATTATTTTGGCTCTGTACACCACAACAATGGAGTTGAAATGGAAAAACGTATACATTTGTTGTAGTTCCTACACCGTTCACCAGATTTGGATGTAAATACCCTCAAATTAAAGCTTGATTTTTCCAATGTCCAAATATTTATGGACCTGACTGTAGAACTAGGAAAATGTGGATAAAGTCACAAAAATATTTATAGTAAAGAACAACACAGATATCATGGTTACTTTAAACATAATTCTAAAATATACTGATATTAGAAATGAGGATTGTAAACTATGTGGTACTAATTGGTCAAATCTCTAAACCCTATCAAGTCCAGGACGTGTATGGAATGTTTCCTTCATGCTCAGTGGTGTGTGTGTGTGTGTGTGTGTGTGTATGCTCCCTTGCCTGTGATTGGCCCCGAGGATTAAGAGGCTGGGGGTGACGGAGATGTGTGCTTTGTGACCGGCTGCAGGGCTCCAGACGGGGTCCCACCTGATACAGCTGTCTCTGAAGAGGGAGAGAGGGAGAGAGGGAGGACAACGCTGGATACGGATAGATTGAGAGAGATTGAGAGAGTCACCACGGGGAGAGAAGCATACAGGGGAGTGCACCGGAGCTGAGAGGGGGATTAAGACGGCAGGGGTGAGACGAAGGGGAGAGAGCGCGACGTCGGAGGAGGGGAGACGAATGCGGCTGAACAAGATGGAGACAGAGATGTGAAGAAAGAGAAGGCGAACACAGATTAAAGAATGTGCAAACCGCTGTAGTGACTAGCGTGGACGAGGTGGATTAGAGCGGTTCCCTCTGCTGGGTCCTCCAGAATGCCACCCGTCCCACTGGTCCTCCAGAATGCCACCCGTCCCACTGGTCCTCCAGAATGCCACCCGTCCCACTGGTCCTCCAGAACGCCACCCGTCCCACTGGTCCTCCAGTACGCCACCCGTCCCACTGGTCCTCCAGTACGCCACCCGTCCCACTGGTCCTCCAGAACGCCACCCGTCCCACTGGTCCTCCAGAACGCCACCCGTCCCACTGGTCCTCCAGTACGCCACCCGTCCCACTGGTCCTCCAGTACGCCACCCGTCCCACTGGTCCTCCAGAACGCCACCCGTCCCACTGGTCCTCCAGAACGCCACCCGTCCCACTGGTCCTCCAGAATGCCACCCGTCCCACTGGTCCTCCAAAACGCCACCCGTCCCACTGGTCCTCCAGAACGCCACCCGTCCCACTGGTCCCCCAGTACGCCACCCGTCCCACTGGTCCTCCAGAACGCCACCCGTCCCACTGGTCCTCCAGTACGCCACCCGTCCCACTGGTCCTCCAGAACGCCACCCGTCCCACTGGTCCTCCAGAACGCCACCCGTCCCACTGGTCCCCCAGTACGCCACCCGTCCCACTGGTCCTCCAGAACGCCACCCGTCCCACTGGTCCTCCAGAACGCCACCCGTCCCACTGGTCCTCCAGTACGCCACCCGTCCCACTGGTCCTCCAGAACGCCACCCGTCCCACTGGTCCTCCAGAACGCCACCCGTCCCACTGGTCCTCCAGAACGCCACCCGTCCCACTGGTCCCCCAGTACGCCACCCGTCCCACTGGTCCTCCAGAACGCCACCCGTCCCACTGGTCCCCGAGTACGCCACCCGTCCCACTGGTCCTCCAGAACGCCACCCGTCCCACTGGTCCTCCAGTACGCCACCAGTCCCACTGGTCCTCCAGAACGCCACCCGTCCCACTGGTCCCCCAGTAAGCTGCCACTGACCTTATCTGTTTGCTTCTACTGACACCTCCACTACTTTCAGTTCCTACAGTTCCAACACGTAGCAAAATGGCTAGCCTGAGTATTTATTATCCGTGATTACTCAGGCCGGTCTCATCAAGCATTCGTAGCAATGCCCAAGAACAAATATTTCTCCAGGTGTCTTTTCTCCCCGTTAACCCTCTGGGGTCTGTGGTCATTTTCTCGATTTTACATCATTTTTAAATTCCCCTTTTTAAAGTCACTTCCATATGATACATACTCATGTGTTGTATATGAAAAATTACAGAACAATCTCAGCTCACCATTGTCCCAAGGCACAAGTGTAAAGAGAAAATATGACATAATCTCGATTTTGGAAATTCTTCATATTTCTTGTGAAAACATAACTTTACTCAGGTAGTATAGGTTTTGGTGATGGAAATTGGTTTACCAAATGTCTTAGGTTCACAAAAGCAGTGGAATAAAATGTATATAAATAACCAAATGTATTATTTGTGGCTGGCTTTGTGGCCGGCCGGTGGTGGAGATCTGTTGGCAGGCAGAGACGGACTGGGAGTCTGCATGTTGTCCACTGGACCCTGGCAGCTGTGAATCTTGTCTGTAAAATAAATTCACTACTATTCAGTATATAGTGACAACATTTGATTATGCACCGTTCAGTCGTAGACACGTAAGACGACATCCAACACTGCAGGATCTAGCTACGCGCTAACGTTGCTAAGCTATCGTCAACAAACTAATGCTAGTTACGGTCTTACAAACACATAATGGAGGTCTAACACTACTGGTCGTACTAAGTTCACTGTAAGAAAGTTAACGGTGATAGAGACAACAATTGATTATGCCCCGTTCAGTCATAGACACGGAAGATAACAGCCAACACAGCACTGTGTAGTGACGTGCTAACGCTAAGCTGTTGTTGTTATTTGCGGTCTTACAAACATATAATGGAGGTCCAGCACTACTTGTCGTACTATGTTCACTATAATAGGGACAACAATTGATTACTCACCGTTCAGTCTCACAGAAACGCTGTAGCCAGCTATCTGGCCCGTTAGCTCCGGCTAGCTCCTTGTTAGTGAATCCTTCAGCTCTGAAGCTGCTCCGTCTGTCCCCTCCAATATAGCTCTGCTCAGGACTCTTTGCTTGGCATCTTCTTACTCACAGTGAAGCTTTGCACGCCTCATACATGTCCATGTTTAGATGCTCAGACGCGGAAGTGGAAACCATATCTGCCAGATTGCCCCGGCGGCTAGGTGTTAACACTTGGAGGTCTGGTGGTCAATTTCTTGATTTTTCTTGATTTTACATACTTTTTAAATTCCCCTTTTTAAAGTCACTAGCATATGATACAAAATCATGTGTTGTATATCAAAAAATACAGAACAATCTCAGCTATCTATATAATGAGGCACCATTGTCCCAAAGGCACAAGTGTAAATATGAAAATATGACTAAAGCTGAAAAATTGAATCTTGATTTTGGAAATGTCTCATATTTGTTGTGAAAACATAACTTTACTCATGTGGGATAGCGGTTTTGGTGATGGAAATTGGTTTACCAAAAGGTCTTAGGTTCACAAAAGCAGTGGAATATATGAATAAAATGGTAGACACATGTAATTTAATGTCTAAAATTTTTTATTATTATATGGTGGGGATGATGAGCTGTGGCTGGCTTTGCGGCCTGCTAGGTGATGTGTTCAGGCAGGCAGACGGACAGGGAGGCTGCTGCAGCGATGCTGCATGTTGTCCTCTGGACCCTCACAGCTCTGAATCCACTCTGTAAAATACATTAATACAGTCAGTATGAGTTCACTGTAAGAAAGTTAACGTGATAGAGACAACAGTTGATTATGCACCGTTCAGTCATAGACACGGAAGATAACAGCCAACACGGAACTATTTACCGACGTGCTAACCGCTCGTAGCTCTCGTCAACACACGTTATTTACTGTCTTACAAACATATAATGGAGGTCCAACACTACTGGTCGTACTGTGTTCACTGTAAGAAAGTTAACGGTGATAGAGACAACAACTGATTATGCCCCGTTTAGTCATATATACGGATGATAACAGCCAACAGGGCACTATTTACCGACGTGCTAATCGCTCGTAGCTCTCGTCAACACACGTTATTTACTGTCTTACAAACATATAATGGAGGTCCAACACTACTGGTCGTACTATGTTCACTGTAAGAAAGTTAACGGTGATAGAGACACAATTGATTATGCCCCGTTTAGTCATATATACGGATGATAACAGCCAAAACGGCACTGTGTACTGACGTGCTAACCGCTACGTAGCTCTCGTCAACACACGTTATTTACTGTCTTACAAACATATAATGGAGGTCCAACACTACTGGTCGTACTATGTTCACTGTAAGAAAGTTAACGGTGATAGAGACACAATTGATTATGCCCCGTTTAGTCATATATACGGAAGATAACAGCCAAAACGGCACTGTGTACTGACGTGCTAACCGCTACGTAGCTCTCGTCAACACACGTTATTTACTGTCTTACAAACATATAATGGAGGTCCAACACTACTGGTCGTACTATGTTCACTGTAAGAAAGTTAACGGTGATAGAGACAACAATTGATTATGCCCCGTTTAGTCATATATACGGATGATAACAGCCAACACGGAACTATTTACCGACGTGCTAATCGCTCGTAGCTCTCGTCAACACACGTTATTTACTGTCTTACAAACATATAATGGAGGTCCAACACTACTGGTCGTACTATGTTCACTGTAAGAAAGTTAACGGTGATAGAGACACAATTGATTATGCCCCGTTTAGTCATATATACGGATGATAACAGCCAAAACGGCACTGTGTACTGACGTGCTAACCGCTACGTAGCTCTCGTCAACACACGTTATTTACTGTCTTACAAACATATAATGGAGGTCCAACACTACTGGTCGTACTATGTTCACTGTAAGAAAGTTAACGGTGATAGAGACAACAACTGATTATGCCCCGTTTAGTCATATATACGGATGATAACAGCCAACACGGAACTATTTACCGACGTGCTAATCGCTCGTAGCTCTCGTCAACACACGTTATTTACTGTCTTACAAACATATAATGGAGGTCCAGCACTACTGGTCGTACTATGTTCACTGTAACAAGTTAACGTGATAGATTCAACAATTGATTACTCACCGTTCAGTCTCACAGAAACGCTGTGGCCAGCTATCTGGCCCGTTAGCTCCGGCTAGCTCCTTGTTAGTGAATCCTTCAGCTCTGAAGCTGCACCGTCAGTCCCCTCCAATATAGCTCTGCTCAGGACTCTTTGCTTGGCACCTTCTTACTCACAGTGAAGCTTTGCACGCCTCATGTCCATGTTTAGATGCTCAGACGCGGAAGTGGAAACCATATCTATCCGCCAGATTTTTAACCATATTTATGTGACGTATTATTGTGATGATATAATTTTATTAAACATTTAGACACCTGGTGTAACGCTTCGACGCGGGCGCCGACCTCAGAGGGTTAAAGAGTGGGGGTGGGTCCAACAATGGGAACGACCATGTATATATATATATATATATATATATATATATATATATATATATATATATATATATATATATATACATATGCCAGTGGAGCAGTGATTTCGCAAAACATCCACTCACTTGCTGTGGGTATAATATGGAATTAAAACAAACTAATCCATTTCTTTCTCTTCAGTCTATAGAGTCAGAAAGAGTTCCATGGTTCTTTTCTGGAGCTAATACCTCGGGTACATAGGATTCTAGAAGCTTCAACCATCAGAGTAGCGGACACATTATATATTTATGTACGGGTATTCATTTACAGCTCAACCAGTCAAAAAATGCCATTGCTTGAAGAAACGCTGAGTGATGAATAACGGTTTCCAGCCAGCTGAGGCCTGGGCCAACGTTTCAGAGTGACTCTCAGTTATAAATTACACTCAACGTGTCACCTTAGCTATGAGATATATAATGCTTTATTACATTGCAAAAGAAGCATTCTTCTGGCACTGAATATATGGTAAAGCCTTTTATTTACTTGTAAATGTAAAACGTTACACAAGGCTCATTTTACAGACAATCCACTGGAACTAAATATTATTTAATTCAGGGGTCTCAAACTCAATTTACCTGGGGGCTGCTGGAGGTAGAGTCTGGGTGAGGCTGGGCCGTGAAAGTATTCCACAAAAAAAGGGTTTCAAGTATTAAAAAAAAAGTACAACTGATCCAATCTTCATTAATATCTGTTCAGAAAATGAACGGGTTCTTCAGAACATGAACGGTTCTTCAGAACATAGGCTTCTCTTGCCTACTCCTTGCTGCCAGAGACCTGGCAGCGCTTCCTCTCACACAGCTGAGCCACATTTGGCTTGAGGGAGGAAGCAGTTGAGACCCTCAGTATGGCTTGAAGATGCTCATCGGTAAGTTTGGACCTGTACTTTGACTTATTAAAGTCAAAGTACAGGTCCAAACTTACTCCATGGTGGAGAAGAGCTTTTCACACAGATATGTGCTCCCAAAAAGGCACATGGTCCGCTTGAACATCCTGGAAAGCTCAGGGAAGGTGGGGGGCAATTCTCTCAAAAATTGTCCCAGCTTGTCTGCTTTTCTAATCGCCTCCCTGAACTTGGCTTTGCGTTCAGAATTGCACTGCAGGTCAATGAGCTCCATTTGAAGCACAGGAGGGGCATCTTGCACATCGAAGGAGAAGGGGTCAGCAAAGTTTTGAAAAGTGGCTCTGTGTGTCTTGAAGTCTGCAAACCTGTGATCAAATTCCTCCTGTAGCTTTACAATGGCATCGGCATACTTCTCACCACTGAATGGTGTGCCCGCATCCATGAGTGCCTTGCATGTTGGAAATTGCAGAAGTTTGTCTGAGAGAGCTGGGCTTTCCATAATAAAAGTTTTGCCGAGAATGCTCTGATGATGTCATAGGCAGTACTGACAAGCTGCCCTTGGCCTTGTAACTTCTTGTTCAGTACATTCAGCTCCTGTGTGATGTCAACAAGAAAAGCTAAGTCCATGAACCATTTGGGATCACTTAGCACAGGAACAGCCATGCCATCCTTCTCCATGAAGGCTTTCACTTCTGCTCTCAACTCATAAAACCTCTTCAAGGTGTTTCCCCTGCTGAGCCAACGTACCTCGGTGAAGTAGAGCACATCCTCATATGCTGACTCTATTTCCTCCAAAAAGGCACGGAACGTTCGGTGCTTTAAGCCCCTGGATCTGATATGGTTGATGCATTTCACAACGACAGACATCACATTGTCAAACTTCAGGCATTTGCTGCAAAGGGCCTGCTGATGGATAATGCAGTGCAGAACAATGGCCTCCTCCACACCTTCCTCTTCCAGTTTTCTTTGAACAAGTGCCACCAGTCCATTTTTCCTCCCTGTCATTGATGGCGCTCCGTCGGTTGTTATTCCAGCAAACCTCTTCCATGTTAAACCGGCATCCAGAATAGCGTCACACAGCTGGCGGAATATCTCCTGAGCGGTGGTCTGGCCATGCATTGGAATCAGAGCAACTCCTCCATCACTTCAAAACTGTCGTCAACACCGCGGACATACACCGCTGCGCACTGTCAGTGATGTCTGTGCTCTCATCAAGAGCGACTGAATATGCACGGAAATGTTTGGCTTTCTCCCGCAGTTGATCATATATATTACATGACAGGTCAGAAATACGCTCTGCCGCTGTGTTGGCTGAAAGGCTGATCTTGCAAAACTGACTCTTTTTTTCCAGACAGACTATACTTGCAGCCTGTAACATGAATGTTTTATGAACTCGCCTTCTTTGAATGGCCTTCCCGCCTTAGCGATCATCTCACTGACCACATAGCTCGCTTCAACTGCCGCATCACTCGCTTTGCTTGCTTTCTTAAAAAAGTCTTGTCTCATCAGTAAACACGTTTTAAGATCGGCGACCCGGGCCTCTCGCTCATCTCCCTGGTATTTGTCATACTCCCCTTCATGTCTCGTTGAGTAATGCCGTTTGAGGTTGTACTCCTTGTGCACCGCAACTTTCTCTGTGCATATGAGACACGTCGGAGCGCCCCGGTGCTCCACCAAAAAATATTCCGTCTCCCACTTTACCTGGAATTGTCTGTGCTCGTCGCCAACTTTTCTCTTCACGAGAGAGAAGGACATGACTGGGGCTGGGTGACAGGATATATTTTTCTTCCACCTGGTGTCACTCCTGAATCACGTTTCAACCAAGTGACAAGCGTTGCTAATTCGCGCTGTAAATATAAAACGGCCACAACGATTGCGCAACAACTAGGCAAAAAGGTGCGCGTGAGAAAAACTTGCGCCTGCGGGCCGCGAGTTTGAGACCCCTGATTTAATTGGAATGGAAGATTCATAAAAAGACATAATGCAAGTGACACATCATCATAATGTCAAAATTATTTATTTTACGTTGTCCCGAAATCTATGAAATGCTGCAACGGTTAAAGGGGCGGGTCCTTGTGCTTCTATCCCAAGCTTTTCAAACGGCGACGCCCACTCAGCCGTGAGCGAGAAGCCCTGACGTATCACCACAGTAAGCAAATCAATAAGGTTATGTATAACGCAGTGGCGGGCTGTGGATTTGGTACCTACGCCTGCTGCTGTTTAACAGCTGATCGCAGCTTAGCAGACCCTGACGGCCCGCCACTGGTATAACGTGAACGCTGGCACCTGAGTCAATGTTACGTGTTTTAATAACTGAAAGAGTTAGTACGTATACTCCGTGTTACAATGATCTACAGGGTAAAGTCACTGCTTTGGGGAATGAGCGATATAGTGGCTTCAGGTCCCCGTCGTGAAGAGCTGTGAGGTAAAGAGGCTGTGGAGCAGCAGAAAAACATAATTCAAAATGTTAAATGGTATTTAGAGGCTAAAACAACCTCTGAATGTTTGGATTTGATCACCACTGATAAGCTACAGAAGGATATACAACTTCAGTCAACTTTGACCCCTGAAGTTGTGATGATAAAACAATATTATAACATCCGTTCATGTGGCTGCTCCAGCTTCTTGCCCCGTCAAACCGGATGTTGTTGTCATGTCGACTGTGTCCCAAGACCTCAGCGTCATCAGAACCGGGAGAAGCGCTGTCCGGGCCTGTGAGAAACTCAAGACAAGAGACACACCCGGAGAGAGAGATGAGTATGGTGATCCTCTGCTAAACGCTCGGGTGAAATATGTGGACAGACTTCCACGTTGACGCACTATTCATCTCCCCCTCCCCGTATTTGACTCACATTATTTCAGCCTGGCCGAGGAGGAAATGATCTCTCTTTTAAACACACTGCAATCTATCCTTCCTCCCTCCCTTCCCCATCTCCTCTCTCTCTCTCTCTCTCTCTCTCTCTCTCTCCCTGCATGCTGTTTGGCCGGTGGAGGACATTAGTTAGATTTCAGGAAACTAAATGAGTGTCGACAGTGTCTGACTGTGATCAATGAAGGCAGAGCCTGGCGGCCTGGGCAGGTTACATCTAATGTGATCAGCTGCTCTACACACACACACACACACACACACACACACACACACACACACACACTCTGTCACCCTGGTTAAATGCACTGTGATGAAGTAGTCTGGCTGGCTGGCTGATAGAAGGAGAGCTTTTAATTCATCCCAGACAGTGATGCTTAGAGCACGAGGCAAATAGATTGAGACTGCAGTTTAAAGCCTGAGCTCCACCAGGGTCATGGGAGGAGTCCCGTAATATGGCTCCTAATCACTGGCCCGAGGGCCCATACAGCTCATTGTGCAGCGGTCTGACTGGGGCAAAGCAAAACACTAGTTCTCTCATCACTAGGGATGGGTATCGTTTCCTTTTTCTCCGATACCGGTGCTAAACCGATACTTTTAAAACGATACCGGTGCTAAACCGATACTTTTAAAACGATACCGGTGCTAAACCGATACTTTTAAAACGATACCAGTGCCTGAACCATACTTTTTTATTACCAAGGCAGATTTTTTTCTTCAAATTGAACGATATATTAACTGTTTAAAGTATACTATACATATAAATAAATAAATACATACAAAACACTTGACTTCAAAGTACAGCTTTAAACCTTTTAACTTCAAACTGTAAACAACATATATTTAAAAGAACAGACACCAGCATCAGGTGGCCTGATGGGACCGTGTGCAGCAGAACTCAGAAACTGTTGGATTCTACAAACTGCTGCTTTACTGGACTACACGTCATCATTCATATCAACTGGGAGAGATTTGATCCAGCAAGCCGAGGACGGACGTTCAAAAGCTCGTGCTCGCGTCTCCAGTGATCTCTGTGTGCGCGCGCTGTGTGTGTGAGTGCTGGAAGCCCCGCCCCCTTAAGCCCCGCCCCCTTGAGCCCCACTCTGCATGCCAGAAACTATTAAACTAAACTGTGATAAACGTCAGATCTTCATCTCTCTGACGGTCCTTAAACACATCATGCGTCAGAGAAAGCAACCCAAACTAAACTACGACAGCCCACACACAGACCCTAAACATCACATTCCATCTGCTCAGCTCAACTAGGAAGCCATGATCAACTCGGCTGACACCAACAGTCACGTGACAACAATTCAGAGAATCTTTGACGAAACTGCAGAGAGGTCAGGAGGCGCTGGAAGTAGAGGTGGTAAACATATGAATAGTTCAATATTAAAAGCACGCAGAGCCGCCATCATTGGTAGCACTTACCAAAAAGTTGGCTAGATATTGCTTGCCAAGTTCTGTAAAATAAATTATCAAAGAAAGTTTTTTTTCCTTTTTTAGGATTCATGGCTGTAACGGCACTACAGACCTGTTTGAGTCGTCACTGCTTCTCGACATGATCGTTCGGGATCAAACTGCTTGGGGTTCACAGAGTTAATTTAATAGCTCTTGGAATATGGTGAATTCGAAATAACTGAGACGCAGAAGGTAGAGCGAGTCATCCCTCAATCAGAAGATCGGCGGTTCGATCCCCGGCCCCTCTAGTCCATGTCGGTGTGTCCTTGGGCAAGACACTTAACCCCAAGTTGCTCCCGAAGATAGACCTGATGGGGAAGTGGTGCATGGAGTGAATGACAAGTAGTGTTAAAGTGCTTTGAGTGGTTAGAAGACTAGAAATGAGATATGCAGTACAGTCCATTTACCATTTAACGCTGCAAACAAGCTTCCAGGTCAGACAAAGGAATTCAGGAGAGAAAACTGTCTCTCTACTGAGCCACTTCCTTCACATTTGACCCACTGTACTTTACTGCAGTGTGGACACATAATATCCTGTGCAATGAGTGATTATGATGGATATTTCAGGTAAACTCATTCTCATTTTGACCCCAAAATAAAGTGGTTCAGAGCGGGGGCTGCCAACCTCCGTTCCACTGTTGACCGCTTTTATATTGACAATTTCTTAGCACACCAGCCAACATGGAGCGTGTCACAGTCGAAATAAAGGTCAAATGTTTGGATGTGAACTGGAGGAGGAAACATCTCCTGTTACCTGCTGGCCCGGCCACGGCCAATTTGGTGAAGATTTAGTCAATTCCACCACTAATCACTGTGTTCATACACCTATTGGAACTGCTTCGCTTTATTTATTAAAGATTAGGCTATGCAGAACAGACTTAAAAGGAAATAGGCGGCGGTAGGCTTTTTTCGGGAGGGGAGGGTATATTTCGAAATCGTTATCATTAGTAAAAGATAAAGAATAACATTTTCTCCCCCTGAGAAATGCACACAGAACTATTCAATTCACAAATGTACACAGAAGGGTTTACAAATACATTCCAATGATTTATATAAATAAAAGAAAAAATCACAAATATATTTCTGCAATTGTTTGTGAGAAGCTTCACATTTCCAAGTGGCTTTTTTGAGACTCCCCTGCCGTGCTTGGATTCGCAAATGCATTTTTTTCAATATGGACCTATCCTATCAGATGTCGCCCTCATTTTGAAAAAAATGCATTTGCGAATATATTTGTGAGTTGTTATGTGCGCATTTGTCATTATTGAGACTGAACTAACCCCATAGGATGGCGTTGCTAGCTTTGCTCTGTAGCTTTGCTCTGTTTGCATCAGCAGGTTCACACATGCTGATACAAAGATACAAAGTAGCAGACGGCCTTCACCTTCTCATCAGGCTGTAGCTCTGCGGGTGCATGATGCTGAGCATGTTTCTTTATATTCTCTTGTTAAGGGAAGTAGTTCTTGTAAACTGAAGTAGTCGCTGTTGCTCAGTTTGAGAATAGCTTTTTTGTTGTTGTTTATTTGAACTTTGTACATGTCGTCAATTCAATTCAGTTTATTTCTAAAGCCCAATATCACAAATCGGCCTCAGGGTGGTTTACAATCTGTACAGTTAATAATAATAATAATTTCAACTTATATAGCGCTTTTAAAGATTAGGGGTAAGCAAAAACAAACAAACAGGAAATTTTTTGTAACAAAGAAAGAAAGGAAAGAAAACTGGAGAAGCTGAGGGTCGTAGTGGAGGATAGGTGCAGGTTTTAGCAGGTGAAAGCGAGTTGGAAGAGGTGTGTTTTGAGGGCTTGCTTAAATGAAGCTAGTGAGGGAGCCTGATGGATGTGGATGGGGAGAGCGTTCCAGAGAAGGCCCTGTCCCCCCAGGTCCGGCGCTTGGTCCTGATGGTCTTCAGGGTGTTTGTACCGGCGGACCTGAGGCAACGGGTTGGGGCGTGAAGGGGGAGGAGGTCTGAAAGGTAGGGAGGGGCCAGGTTGTTTAGGGCTTTGTAGGTGATGAGTAGTAGTCTATCCTGTACTTGATCGGAAGCCAGTGGAGGTTGTGTAGGACCGGGGTGATGTGATCATAACGGCGGGTGGAGGTGAGCAGTCGGGCGGCAGAGTTTGGGACATATTGAAGTTTATTGAGGATTTTGTTGGGTGAGCCGTAGAGGATGCTGTTGCAGTAATCGAGTCTGGATGTTATGAGGGCATGGATGAGGATTTCAGTGGTGGCAGAGGACAGGGAGGGCCGGAGGCGTGCAATGTTACGGAGGTGAAAGAAGGCAGTTTTGGTGATGTGGTTGGCGTGGGGCAGGAAAGAGAGGGTGGGGTCAAGGATGATGCCGAGGTTGCGGACCTGGGTGGAGGGGGTGACAATGGAGCCGTCAATATTCAAAGAGAAAGTCTGGGCTGAGCGGGTGAGGGAGTTAGGGCCGATGATGAGTATTTCAGATTTGTTGGAGTTGAGTTTGAGAAAGTTTTCTTGCATCCATGATTTTATTTCAGTGAGACAGGAGGTGAGAGTGGAGTGGGTGACAGAGGTGATGGTCTTGGAGGAGAGGTAGAGTTGGGTGTCGTCAGCGTAACAGTGAAAATTGAGACCATGACGACGGATGATTTGTCCAAGGGGAAGGATGTAGATGATGAAGAGGAGGGGACCAAGCACGGAACCTTGGGGGACACCGTGGGTGACTGGGGAGGTGGAGGATTTACAGTTATTTATGGCAATGAATTGATGTCGGTCTGAGAGATATGAGGTGAACCAGGAGAGGGCAGTGCCAGTTATGCCAAGGGAGTGCTGGAGACGTGAGAGGAGGATGGAGTGGTTGATGGTGTCAAAGGCGGCGCTGAGGTCAAGGAGGATGAGGATGGTGAGGAAGCCAGAGTCAGCAGAGAGAAGTATGTCGTTGGTGATTTTCAGTAGGGCGGTTTCAGTGCTGTGTTTCGAACGGAAGCCGGATTGAAAGGGTTCGTAGAGGTTGTGGAGATTGAGGTGGGATTTGAGTTGAGTTGCAACAGATCTTTCAAGGATTTTGGACAGGTAGGGGAGGTTGGAGATGGGCCGGTAGTTGTTGGGGATGTCGGGGTCAAGACCAGGTTTTTTTTTTTTTTCAGTTGTCCTTGGATCCTCGCATTAGGAAAAGGAAGAAAGCTCAGGGAGCGATCCCTCTCTCAGGATGGACAGAAGATGTCATAGATGTCATGTGTACAGAATGAACAGCATAATAAAATACAAACAACATAATCCATCCAAACAACCAAGACCACACACACAATTGTTGAAACTGTTGTAACACAAACGTTGCGGTTTGGTATCTGGGCTGGAAGAGGCCTCGGAGTGGTCCTTGGACGATAGCGTCAGTGTGATGGCTCTCACCTTGTTGTTGTCAGAAGCCTTGGAGTCTCTGGGCTGCAATACCAGGTGCATCGCTGTGTATATATATATATATATATATATATATATATATATATATCACTAACAAGGACCACGCTACTAGGGATTTGGGTTCCGAATGGTTTATTATGGAAACTGTTCTTAGAGTGGAGAAGGGGTCGAGAAGGGAAGGGATGAGGGTCGCAGGGTTAGGGATGTTGGACGAGGGGTAAGGAGAGTAGAAGGAGGTTTGTGGTGCGGAGGATGAAGCCGTGTGGTGGGAGACCGCCGGTGGTGTCGGGGGAGTAGAGACTGTGAGTGGGGGCCGCCGTCTCTTTGGCAGCTCTGGAGGTCAGAGTCGCCAAAAGACAGCTTCATGAAGATAAGTGCCGGTGAGCATTCCTGATGTCGTTCAGGTTGGAGCGGATGTAGGGGAGGTACGCGGGGAAAGACCAGCGGCCGAGCAGTTTGATGATGCGAGGCGGTGGAGGCGGCGCCGATGCAAAAAGAATGGCCCAAGTACGACCGCCTTTCCTGTCTCCGTGATGAAGAGGGGGTCTTGTCAGCCAGCCGATCTAAAGTTGAGATAGTCGCGGATGGGCTCGTACGGCTATGGAACGAGTCTAGTTGGAAGAGGTAGATGGGTTGGGGCGGACCGTGTTGGTTGTTCTTGCTGTGCTTGAGTCGATAGAAGATGGTGTCGGGAGGATAGATTGAGATGTCAGACATGGTCGCGTGTGGTGACGGCTGATGGTCGGAGCTTGGGGCGGTGAAGCCGAAGAAGGCCAGCAGGAACATGGACTCTAGTGTTTTGTCCGTGAAAGGAGACAGGTAGCCCGAGTGGAGCGTGTGGATGCAGCGGGCGGGCAAGGGGCAGGCGATTAGGTGCCCCCCACTATTTATATACGTACATATATGTATATATATATATATATATATATATATATATATATATATATATATATATATATATATATTTATTGGCTAAATGGATGATGATTAAATGATGTCTGATATGCTCAACTATGTTCTGAACTCAAACAACTTGCTGAGGCCAAAATAACACGTAGTTGGGTTTAGGCTTGAAATAAGTATGTAAGCTGAAAAAGGTAAGTAAAATGTAAACATGTCAACATAAGCACAGAACACACTAAACTTCAAAATAACTCAAAAACAGTGTTAAACATCGTCTGTGTGAAAGTCCTGTGTTTTTTGACCCATCCACCTCTCCTCACTTCCACGCTTGTGCATCGGTATCGGATGCCTCAGGGCGTGAGTGATAGACAGCATTGTCCTGCCCGTCTCAACACTAAATGTTCCTCCTCAGGTCGGGTCACTGGTTTTGAGCCAACCGGTTGCCTCAGGTTATCAGGCCCGAGTCTCCTTGTTGTTCCGAGGATTCATTCTGGCCGAGCTGCTCAGAGTTATTTAGCTGCCAGCCTCTAAAATAGCCCAACAGATGACCACAGATGTGCCCCAACACCTGCCTTTGTTAAAGGCGGCCTAAAGCCGACCTCCCGTCCAGAGCTTGGAGACGAGTGTGTGTATTTTTTATATATATTTGTATTGATTCTGCTTTCAAAGTATGGGGCACTTTGACTCCACCCAGGATAAAAAGTGACAAATAAAGTTCTCAATATCCAAGGATATCACTCTCTTGCAAGAAGCACCATCGATGACTCCTGAGCTGATGAGAGATGACTCCGAGAGTGGCTGCAGACCTCCCAAAAGAAAGGAGAGACATTTGCTTTCACTTGTGGGCATATGACTTTGACACGGAATGCAACTGGACGTATGCTGTGATGAAAACGAGAGCTGAAAACGTGCTGGGAAAATAGGCAAACCAATTACCTGTGAAGCTCTCAAGCGATGCTCCTGCTAATGGAGACAGAACGAATGCAGAAAGACTCTCACCCGCCAACTGCTCAGTAGATGCTGTGCTGGCTGGGGTTCTGCATTCTACATTGCATCCAGTGTGATGATAATTAGCTGGATTGTTTCAAAAGTCAATGTTTAGACATGGATATGCATCTCCTACATCAACAACCTCAACCTTTCTGATTTTGCCAATGTGCTCATGAGAAGTGTGGTAGTGCCCCTGTGCTAAACTGGTCTAAAGTGGAATTGCATCCAAGGTTCTTACTATCACAGATAGCAATGCTGCTTGAATTGATAGGTGCATTTCACTTGGACTATAATATTTACAATCTAAATCTACAGTCATCAGTTATAAAAAATTAATCCAACTACTAACTAACAGCAGAGCAAACATACAATAACTTCAAACAAACTGCTGAAACCCTGAGGTACAGTCCTATACCTTTAGAAAAGCTTGTTTATTGGATTCAATCCAAAGTGGAAGATGTTTTTGGGGGAGTTTTTACCTTTTCTGATGTGAGGGCCCTAGGACAGATGATGCACATGTTGTAATGCCCTCTGAGCCAAATGTGTGGTCTGTGATTTTGTCACAAACCACTCCGGGAGACGACTTGCTCAAAGTACAGCGGCCCTGTAGAACAACACACAGCATTTCATTCAGGAGAGACTTCATTTGAATTTACCAATAATTCATTACACATGCAAAACATGTGGATAGTGCAAAGTCTTTGGCGATTGGACTCCATCCTGAAATAGGATAATCAAGAGGTAGTGATGCTGAGGTCAGATAAGGCAGAATCCCCCTGGAGTCCAGACACTGCTGGTGGTGAAGGATGGAGTTGCTGTAACCCGATAATGGATGCTGATCCTGTTCTACTCCGCCATCATCCAGTCTGTCCTCTGCTCTTCATCATCCAGTCTGTCCTCTGTTCTTCATCATCCTCTGTCCTCTGCTCTTCATCATCCAGTCTGTCCTCTGCTCTTCATCATCCTCTGTCCTCTGCTCTTCATCATCCAGTCTGTCCTCTGCTCTTCATCATCCAGTCTGTCCTCTGCTCTTCATCATCCAGTCTGTCCTCTGCTCTTCATCATCCAGTCTGTCCTCTGCTCTTCATCATCCAGTCTGTCCTCTGTTCTTCATCATCCAGTCTGTCCTCTGCTCTTCATCATCCAGTCTGTCCTCTGTTCTTCATCATCCTCTGTCCTCTGCTCTTCATCATCCAGTCTGTCCTCTGTTCTTCATCATCCAGTCTGTCCTCTGCTCTTCATCATCCAGTCTGTCCTCTGCTCTTCATCATCCAGTCTGTCCTCTGCTCTTCATCATCCAGTCTGTCCTCTGCTCTTCATCATCCAGTCTGTCCTCTGCTCTTCCATCACTGTGGTTTGGATCACCAAACAGGACAGAGTCAGACTCCAGCGGATCGTCAGGTCTGCAGAGAGAACTAATGGTTCCAGTCTGCCCTCCGTCCTGGACTTGTACACCTCCAGAGTCAGGAAGCGGGATGGAAAGATCCCTGTAGACCCTTCACACCCTGCAGCCCCCTCACACCCTGTAGACCCTCACACCCTGTAGACCCTCACACCCTGTAGACCCTCACACCCTGTAGACCCCTCACACCCTGTAGACCCTCACACCCTGCAGACCCTCACACCCTGCAGACCCTCACACCCTGCAGACCCTCACACCCTGCAGACCCCTCACACCCTGTAGACCCTCACACCCTGCAGACCCTCACACCCTGTAGACCCTCACACCCTGTAGACCCTCACACCCTGGACACAAGCAGACCCTCACACCCTGTAGACCCTCACACCCTGTAGACCCTCACACCCTGCAGACCCTCACACCCTGTAGACCCTCACACCCTGCAGACCCTCACACCCTGCAGACCCTCACACCCTGTAGACCCTCACACCCTGTAGACCCTCACACCCTGTAGACCCTCACACCCTGGACACAAGCAGACCCTCACACCCTGTAGACCCTCACACCCTGTAGACCCTCACACCCTGCAGACCCTCACACCCTGCAGACCCTCACACCCTGTAGACCCTCACACCCTGGACACAAGCAGACCCTCACACCCTGTAGACCCTCACACCCTGTAGACCAGGGGTCTCAAACTCGCGGCCCGCGGGCCAATTGCGGCCCGCGAGCCGATATTGTGTGGCCCCCTACTTGACATCAAAGTTTAGTGTTAGTGCGGCCCGCGCGTTTTTCTGAGGTCCGCGCGCGCGGCCCCATAAGATAACGTTTACTGGACGTTTCTATTAATAGCTCCGTGAAAAAACGGAGTAGAAAAAAGATTCAGATGCTGCTAGATGCGCCAAAGTCCGGAGGTTCCGCCCCACTCCTCTGTGTGATCATACGCCTCTCATAGGAGCACACAGCCTGAGGCGTCTGTGTCGAGCTCCGCCTTTCAACGTGATTTGTTGATTCAGGTGTCAGTAGACATTTTTTGTGAAACTACCCAATGACCTACTACCCAATGACCTACCCAAACTACCCAATGACCTACATACGCTGCAAAGATACACTGGTTTTTATTCAGACAGACAAACACACTACCACCTGAGAGAGAAAAAAAAACTTGCAGTGTACTAAAAAAATCCACACTGGCCACAGAGAGACGGCAGCTCTGCTCTGCTCAGCTGTTCAGTTTTACTCTGTGCGACTCCACACACGACCATGCGCTGGTAAAGAGTACACAGTACACACATACATTCAGAGTACATAGTACACACATAGATACAGAGTACATATGTTGTTCTTGTTCTGAAAACTGTACTGAAACATGCACAATGGGTAAACATTGTAAAAAGTTCGTTTTTCTATAGAACATATTTTGACTCAAATATATAGTAAATATTTTTTTTGAAAACAAAAACTGTTGTAATATTAATGTTTCATGTGCACACACCCCATGGAGCTTGATCTGTAGTATGAAGTCATTTCTCAGTCCCGAGTATGTTTCCTTCCCTGAGCAGACAAAAGTGATCAGTCGGGTAATGTACCTTTTTGGAAGCTGTGAGAAACCTTTCTCGACTATGAACTTTAATAAATGCAAGTACAGGTCCAGGCTTAGTGATGCCTATCGTGAAGCTGTACTCAGGGTTTCCACTGTGACCTCGATCAGTGCTTCTACTGTGACCTCCATCAGGGTTTCCACGGTGACCTCCATCAGGGTCAATGTGGCTCAGCTGTGAGCAAAAGCGCTGCCAGGTGTCTGGCAAGAAATAGAATGAAGTACAAATGTATTCAGGGATTGCATTTGTTGGTTCGGTGCAGTTTCAATAAGTTATTTAAATATATATATATATATATATATATATATATATATATATATATATATATATATATTTTCACTGTAAAAACTATTATAAAAATGTACAGAAACTGCTGGTTGCCTTTTGTATGACGAAAATATGTTATGAATGTAAACAATATATATTGAGCTTTCTGTGTGGCCCTCCGATGAGATCACAATACCAGCGGTGGCCCCAAGCCAAATTGAGTTTGAGACCCCTGCTGTAGACCCTCTCACCCTGTAGACCCTCACACCCTGGACACAAGCAGACCCTCACACCCTGTAGACCCTCACACCCTGTAGACCCTCTCACCCTGTAGACCCTCACACCCTGTAGACCCTCACACCCTGTAGACCCTCACACCCTGTAGACCCTCTCACCCTGTAGACCCTCACTCCCTGCAGACCCTCACACCCTGTAGACCCTCACACCCTGTAGACCCTCACACCCTGTAGACCCTCTCACCCTGTAGACCCTCACACCCTGTAGACCCTCACACCCTGGACACAAGCAGACCCTCACACCCTGTAGACCCTCACACCCTGTAGACCCTCACACCCTGTAGACCCTCACACCCTGTAGACCCTCACACCCTGTAGACCCTCACACCCTGTAGACCCTCACACCCTGGACACAAGCAGACCCTCACACCCTGTAGACTAGAACCCTGTAGACCCTCACACCCTGTAGACTAGAACCCTGTAGACCCTCACACCCTGTAGACCCCTCACACCCTGTAGACTAGAACCCTGCAGACCCCTCACACCCTGTAGACTAGAACCCTGCAGACCCTCACACCCTGTAGACTAGAACCCTGCAGACCCTCACACCCTGTAGACTAGAACCCTGCAGACCCTCACACCCTGTAGACCCTCACTGGACACTAGGGATGGGTTTTTTTTTATACCGGTGCTAAACCGATACTTTTAAAACGATACCGGTGCCTAAACGGTGCCTGAACCTTACTTTTTTATTGCCAAGGCAATTTTTTTTAAATAAATAAATACATACAAAACACTTGACTTCAAAGTACAGCTTTAAACCTTTTAACTTCAAACTGTAAACAACATATATTTAAAAGAACAGACACCAGCATCAGGTGGCCTGATGGGACCGTGTGCAACAGAACTCAGAAACTGTTGGATTCTACAAACTGCTGCTTTACTGGACTACACGTCATCATTCATATCAACTGGGAGAGATTTGATCCAGCAAGCCGAGGACGGACGTTCAAAAGCTCGTGCTCGCGTCTCCAGTGATCTCTGTGTGCGCGCGCTGTGTGTGTGTGCCGCCCCCTTAAGCCCCGCCCCCTTAAGCCCCGCCCCCTTGAGCCCCACTCTGCATGCAGGCGAACAACAGAGAGCGGAGCAGCGAGTGCGCTCTGATCTGCGCTATTTTAATAAAGTATCGATAGATCAAAATCTTATCGTTTTTAACGTACGGGTACCGCGCTACCCTTTTAGTATCTATATACCGTGCAACTTTACAGAGTAGTAGGGCTGTCAAAATTGCTAAAAAATGACGTTCGAATATTCTCTTTAAAAAAAACACATATATTCGAACATATTCGAATATATGTGTAAATACAAAATTCTTCAGTTTAGGTGTTCACTCCCCCCCGCCCCCCCCGCACCGTCGGTCGCGCATAGCGGTTTAAATGAACGGCAACAATAAACACATGCTGAGTGCTGATCAGGGATCAGGTTCCTCGGTTCCAGTGCTTCACAGAACTCCCTGAAGCCCTCATGTCCTTGCATACGAACAAAATCAATGTTTACGTGCAGCCTCCTGTCGCGCCGCAGACAACGAACTTGTGGCGGACGGCGCAAAATACGTATCCAGACGTGTCTGTTTCTCTGAAGGTCCACATTTTATGCCATATTCTCTTGGGTGCACATTCTGGAGATGTGGCCTCAAGTTGCTTGTCGTTGAATGCTAAGCTAACTCTAGCTTACATAGCGTAGCGACCCTGGGTCAGGAAAGCTACAAGACGTTAGCTGGCTTATAGGGTGTTTATTAAGGGAACATAGAACAGGCTACTGTGGGCCGCAGCCTACGCCACAACAACAGCAAAACCCCGTGAAAGCCTCAACCAGCTTCACGTCTGCTCCGGGTCAGAGACTCTGCCCCGAACGGCTCCACACACACACACACACACACACACACACACACACACACACACACACACACACACACACACAAAAAAGAGGACACTTCATCGCGGCCGCGGCGGGGGTTGCCAGATTCACGATAATTATCCTCCGAAATACTTTTTTTTCTTTTTTTTTCGAATATTAATTTTCACATTCGAAATTCTGTTTTTAACAACTATTCGAATATATATTCAAATTTCGATTATTCGTTGATAGCCCTACAGAGTAGTGTAAAAAAAATAATATTTAAATCGGCTCAGGCACCGGAAAGAAGCACCGAAATCTGCGTTGCTTTTCGGTCCGGTAGGCCAATATGGCACCGGTTCGCGGTACCCAACCCCACTGGACACAAGCTGTTCACCTCCTCCCCTCTGGTAGGCGCTACAGAGCTCTGTGTGCCAAAACCAGCAGACACAGGAACAGCTTCTTCCCACTGGCCGTCACTGATGAACAGTTAACCAGACTCCTCCATCTGCACTACTCTGACTACTGTTGTCTTTATTGTCTTTTTGTCTCTGTCGTCTTTAATGTCTTTTTTATATTCATCTTGTTCATTGTGTATATTGTGTATGAAGAGCAAAGTGAAACCGGAGTCAAATTCCATGTATGTGTAAACACACATGACCGATAAAGCTGATTCTGAATGAGGAGCAGGACTGATGCTGACTGGAGGAGCCTGGGCTGGAGGAGGTCACAGCTGGTTTGAGCTGAAATGACAACTGACAGCAGCAGAGAGGAGAACATCTTTTTGAGTTTGACAGCAACGTTGTGATTGGCTTAAGGAAACTGTGCAGAATCTGGTTGGTTAATTTAAAGTGAACGCCCACAATCAGATGATGGAGTAATCACAGGGACAGACAGAGATTATGAATGGAAAGGAGTGTGGAGCGTGTCTTCCTGTCTGAACTTCCGCTTCAGCTTCATTTTGTGAAAATGTGCACATCTCACTGCACAGGAATCCCTTGTAAATACACACACTAAATAAAATATGTATAGAGTACTGAAGGAAAATGATGTCCTTCTACATGCAGCTTCAATCCAAACACCTCTGTGCTGAAGTGTCCTTGAGTGAGACATGGAATCCCTGCTGTCTCCTAGGAGGCAGGAGCGGCCTCTGACCTCTGCTTACAGGGATTGCTACTGCAGCACATCACCATGGCTGGATGGATGGAACGCTGGTAACAATCTCTATTATTGATAATATGACACATGCATCCCCTCTCTGGGGAATTTGGCACAACTGGATGATGCTGCTATTCTTAACACCTTTGGGAGACAAAAAAGAGATCCTACAACGTTCAATTATTCCTTCCTTCCTTATGGTGCATCAGATATTCCGTCAGTGAGCCATCTGTTATCACAGACCTGTCATGTGAGGCCATACTGAATGCCCCCACCGATCTTGTTTTAAATAGTATATCTCCTCAACTCGGGTCCTTCGACAGTATATATTTGGTGAGCCATAATACAATTCTCACTCTGCCTTCATCATATATTCTTCACACCCACAAGCATTTTTTTTCTCAGACTTGAAAAATGTGCCATTAAGTATGGAGGAGCTCATGCTGGGGCCCAGGCTGTGGCCATCATGGCTTGCAATTGATTCCCATCTGCCGTCCCTGAGCGCACTGCGGCCATGTTGCACCCACCGTACAGCAATGCTCGCTCTGTGTGTGTGTGTGTGTGTGTGTGTGTGTGTGTGTGTGTGTGTCTGTCTCATGCTCTTGTGCTGCTGGGACCAGTAATTGAACTTCTTTATTGGAATGTGTCAAACTCTCTAAGCTGCAAAGTATTTTTCGAAGTTCACTGCTCCTTTAGTGGTTTGTGCCAAGGGAGTAATCAGTTTTGAAACCAGTATGCAAATTGCATCACACCCTGTGAATAAATGTGTTTGCTCTTTGTTTTCCCTTTTCTCCTTCAATGATTTAATATTTTGGTATTGCCGCCTTCACCTCGACGCGGGATCGTTAGCGACGGAGCCAAAGACTCCTTGATTCAATGAAATCACTTTAATTACAGGATGAAATGCCGTTTTTGCTTGATCAAATCAGAATGCCTTCAGTTTCTGCAGGGGTTGAAAAGCCTTTGTTTGCATTTTCCGCTTTTCCCACCGGCAGTTGTTTACCTTCATGACGTTGTTTTGGATATGATTGGATCGACACCATTTGTAGGAGAAGACAATTCTAATTTGCTTGGACAACCCAGTAGTTTTTGTGAATATAATGTAAGATCGATCTGGAAAACCACCAAGCATCTTGACTGTGCTGGAACCAGGAGATCCTCCGATATTCAGAACGTATGAGAGCAACGTTTCCCAAAAAAAGATAGAGGCCTTTCTGCTGTTTCAAGCCGACTCAAAGGTCAACATGTTATTTAAGTTTTAAGGCAGATTGTGTTACAGTTGGACTGAGTTAGAGGCTAAATGTAGCCACCTGTTCCCAGTCTTAATGCTAAGCTAAGCTAAGTCCCCCTGGTTCAAGCTTCATATTTACAATACAGACATGAGGGTGGTATTAGTTTTCTTACTTCATTCCAACATGTTCTCACTCTCAACTCATCAAATGCGGCAGCTTGGTCAGTGACCCGACGCCTCAAACTATGACGCTCCTTTGCATGGGTTAATTTATGCTTGTTGCGTGCAAACACTGTCTTTTCAAAATAAACTTCCATTTTAACAGGAAACAACTTGGTTAGGTTTAGGAAAGGAAAGTGGTTTGAGTAAGTTTGTTATCTAACCCTAACCCTTTTCTAAGTGATTCAAAAAGTTCCAATGTTGGGCTACTTCACCTGAATTGAGATACTGAATAGACAAATACATGCTTTTATTGTGAAAGCTAAGAACGGAAAGTGAATCTGGTCTGTGCTTGAAAAGGAATATTAAAATGTTCCGTCTTGGTTTGAATGACGGAGCCTCTATGTTGATATAAATATAGGCAGAACTCATCCAACACAATGTGATTCATTTATCTGTATCTTTAATTGTCGTGAAAAACACCGGCAATTACAGTCTGATGTCAATGTACACGGATGTTCTACCGTGTTCTGAAGATAATATTAGCAAAAACAAGCTGATCGCCTGCTCAGTATTTGGTTTTATTGATTTGTTAGAAAGCCTGCAGTCCCCCGCATTCGTCCTACTATTCACCAAAATGAAGGTTATTGTCTGTCCACTTGAGTTCACCCTGTGAGTGTGCTCTGTTGACAGTTGTAATTGTGCGTATTCACTGACTCGTGAAATGTATTTGCCTTCCCCTCCAGCAACTGTTCTTCTACCTGTGGAATAAGACAACATAGGCGTGTTGTCCCGTGAGGGAAAAGGGAAGAGACTGGAGGCTCAGAGGTCTGGAGGAGTTCACCGTAGCAACTGATGAGAGAAATGGAATAAATGTCACAGTGAATATACTAATATGATTTTATAGTCTTTTACATTTTCAGATCATTAAGACAGCTTAACATGCACGCTCCTACGATGGAAAAAATCCTCCAAACTAAACATCCAAACACATTATTTGTAATCGCATTACACAATTATTACAAAAGACTGTTGAAAAATGCCAAATGGATTCAAATGATCCTTTCTCATCTGCCAGCACGGTGGTTAATGTTTTGTTTGTTAAGACACAAACACGACTAAGGAAAGGTGGTTTGCATTAACTCTTCTGACACGGCGTTTTGACAGCGTCTACGTTTTTTAAATATTCATATCTTCGCGATAATACATCGCAGAAATATGGTTTGACGTGTACCAGAAAAAGTTGACTTCCTGCTTCCGCTGCCTTCCTCCTGCGACATCTTGCGTGATTCAGACAAGAGTTAGGGGCATCGGCGTGTCAAAAAATTACCCGTCACACGAAATCCTTCACCGTGATTTGTTGATCCATTTGAAGATGGGTAAGTGTATCTAGATACTACACTTTGTGTTGCAATAGCATATTTACGCTAGCAGAGTGAGCACATTTAGCTGCTCCCTTGCTGCTCCAGTCTGGCGTAACGCAGGTACGCACGTAGGTTGTTTACGTTAGCCGCTAGCACAGTTAGCTCATGCTCTGATCATAGTCCCTGCTGGAGCTCTGTTACTGTTTTGGTGTGCAATCGTAACTTTCTTTCAGTGAACTTAGTAGTGACCAGTAGTCATTTATTTTACAGAGAGGATTCACATCTGCAGCAGTGGACAACATGCAGCTTCTCTCCAGCCACCAGCACTACGCTGTAGTGGAAGACTGACGACGACCCGGACACTGTTTACCAGGTAACGTAGGTACACAGCTCACTGCACATGTACACCTGTTGAACTGTTCACACTGTGTGAACTTAGTACTGACTACTCATTTATTTTACAGAGAGGATTCACCACCACCAGCCCCTCTACCACAGCCATCCCCACCAGCCCGGGTCTGGTTTCTATTTCTGAACATGCATATTGTGTAAATATATTTTTAATTTATAATACATATTTTTATAAAATATTTAAGAAATGATGTAAAATTGAGAAAATGACCTCAGAGTCTGAAGGGTTAATAGCTCTAAGCCCCTTCTCCTCGTTACCTAATTAGTGTTTATCCTGAAAGCGTTCTACTATGTTTGAAAACACTTCAGATTAAGCATGAATCTAATCTTTGTGCAATTCGTCCATATTTGTTTTCAAATTTAAAAACGGGCTGTGGCATATGTACTTCTGGTTAACCTTCCCACCTCGGCTCAAACAACAGATTACTCCCGCTGCATTGGTCAGTGGCCGAAAGCCTTAAACTATGACTCTCTAGTTACCCCCTCTAGCATCAGTTGTGGCCAGGAATGTCATGTCAGTTTCCACTCAATACATCCATAGTATCTTTTCAAAATAAGCTTCCGTGTTCACAGGAAACATACATGCATGCATACAGAGACAGGAACATTTCTTTGGCATTGTCTCCACTGGGTGTGGTGGGGCAGAGACTCAGGAGCAGAGGAGAGACGGGAGTCACAGTGTGGCAAAATCAAAGGTACTTTACTAACTTCAAGGTTACAAAACGAAAGACTGGTACAGGAAACGAAACACTAGAAAACTAACAACTACAGCTCGAAGGTGATGTACATACATCGGAGACAAAGAAGACAATCCTGCCTGCGAAAAGGGAAAGACCCAGACTAAATACACAAGGGAAGATGAGTTCCTGCTTTGTTAATTCTAGACTTTATTATTGAAATTCGTTATCATCAGGCTGCTCAAATATTTATCTGAAGACTCTTGATCTAGAATGCTGCAGCACGTATATAAACCAAAACTAAGAACAGTGGTCATATTTCTTTCATATGCGTCCTGTTTGTTTCGACTCATCTAACCTTCTCGACCTGCCCTACGCAGACTCTGTCTTCATACTAAAAGAGTTGCTCTGACCATCTAATAATGACACAGATGGGTTTAAATTGGAGTGCGTTGAAAGCCTGATTCTTCCCTTTCAGAGGCTAAATGTGCGACGGCATCAGAATCCAAGAGGAAGTGACCAAACTGCGGTATTCGATGAGTTGGGAGTGAGAACAGGTTGGATGAATAGTGAACAGCATCTTCCCCAACCGGCCCTATGGGAGGCAGCTGGCAAGTCTTTCGGTTCATGAGATGTGTTTCTAAAAATGTTAAATCTATATCAATGTGGGTAGACTAAATATCAGAAACACCAAAAAAACTCATCCGCCTCCTAAACGATCATAAATTTGCATTACCGCCTCTGCAAAAACTTACCAGAGGTTGGCTTCATTGTCCCTTTAATAAGCAAAGGATGCTGTCGTTTTTCTCGCTAATTAATTTGTATTAAATTCCATTCACTGTGAAATAGTATTTGATTATCATGTTTTGTTACAGCACTAATATCAGACAAAACATACCATTAAGTAATACTCAGTAAACATAATGTCAAAAATAAATAAATATATGTACATATATACCATAGCTTTCTCTTTTCTAGTGATGCTGTGTGAGCACAGCTGCACTGAGCCTGGCATACATCAAAGGTAATCTAATTGCCCAGGGGCTGTATCACTACCAGTGGGATGGTGTGATCACAGACTTGTGGTTGTTTCAAGGCAGACCAAGGCCAGAGAGAAAATTATGTATGCTCCTTCATACAGGATGTTCAATTCTGAATCCTTCTTCGAGGATATTGCAAATGTGCCATGGTTAAATGTGTGTAAGTGGCTTTACACACCGGGGGTGTGACGAATTAACGACACAAAAATGCTAAATATTTGTCTATGAATACTTCGCATCCAAACTGTTTACATTGGCAGCGATGAACAGTTGCAACCCTTTTTCAAACGATCCTAATGAATGTGACAGTCTGTCTGAGGTACATTGTTGTGTAGCTTAAGCTACTGTAAGCCATTCTTTTGAGTTTCCTGTTGGCTGAAATGCTGAGTGAACTCGAGTTCCCTCTAGTAAACTAACTGTGAGAGTGGATCTGGTCTGCGCTGCCTTTGCCAAGCTTGAAGGGAGTAATCGCGTTCCCAGTGTCGCACACTATAGTGTACGTTTTGAATATGTCCATTCCTCACGACTAGATTTATCGATGCCTAATGCTGCGTTCACACCAAACGCGACACGAATTGTCGCGTCGCGCTTACCGCTGTTCACACCAACAAAGACAAATCGCGCCGCGACAAAGGGGGCGTGGCTTATCGCCGTCGCTTCTCTCCGTGAAAAAGAGTTGTCTTTTCCGGTATCGTCTGTGGAATAAATAACCACTAGTTCTGCTTTATACTTGTTGTGGAAGTCCCAAACATGTGGGAACATGAAACACCCTCGTGTTTGGGTTCATAACATTATCTGTAGCCGCACACAGCTCGGTGAATTTCACCGACTCCTCCAGGAACTGCATCTGGATTCTCTCAGTTTTTTTGCATTTTTTGCATACGGGATGTTTGCTGAAATTGATTGGCTGGCCCTACCCAAAAAAAAATCCACCAGCCGCCACTGCTAATAAGTACCCTTTGCAACGTCGGATTTCACTAATAAAGACATCTCCGTAACCGTCCGGGCTTGTAGGAGTCTATCAAAGCACTCCAAATACATCTATTAGTACCTTAAAGTTCCCAAAACGGCCGGAGATTTTTTTTGTTTACGCCGTCATACGTTTCCTGGTCCAGTTGCCTTCCTGTTCAGAGGTTCAAACCACGTCATACAGCACATGCACAAGCTACTGAAGAGAATAATACCCAGCATGCTCCAGTGGCATGTAGTTTTCTCATAAAACATGTAACTTTTCCATTTCTGAACCGATTTACACAGTTTTTTTTTTTTTTAAACCTTCGAATCACCCCAACACTTTGTTTTTATTGCCGATTCAGGTTCTTTAGGGCCTATTCTTTCCAAAAAGGGGTGTTATTAGTATGTGGGACCTTGGTAAGGGTCTGAAGCACACATTGTCGGAAACTGCTCGAAAAGCATTTTCGGACAATCTTGCTTAGATCATGCTGGATATTATGATCAAAATATGTCATAAAAAAAATCTGATTTTTCATTTTTTTTAATAATACAAGTATTAAACTCATTTGGGGTTCATACGACTACTTCAACTACTTGAACACGGTGAACTTTGAGAAGAGCCCCCCATATGGGGGCCATGGTGCCTCATCCTTTTGCTTCCTGCATGTCTGTGTTTGAGCCCTCCTATCCTTTCCTGCCTGTGGTACTTGTTCATGGAGTATGATTGGCCATGACACTGATAGGTGGGCGGATGGGCGCTCAGTGCTGGCACTGATGTGGTGTTATACTGGACTTTCAATTTACCAGTAAATGTTCTTTTTACCTACAGTCATGAGTTTAGGGTGACTGAAAGGACGAAATAAAGAAATCTAATTCCCTCACTAGGTGGCTAGCCTCAGGGTTAGGGGGCTGGAAATCTGGAAGCAGCTCAAACCAGAAATGCTGCTTCTTCGCAGTGAAATAAATCGTTTGAGTAGGTTCAGGCATCTGAGTAGAAGGCTTTCTGGGTACATCCAACTGGGAAGGGAACCTGGGGTGGACCCAAACCATGCTGGAGGGATTTATCCCATTTATAGGACGTGGCTGGCAAGGTGATGTGTGGACTACCTTGCTAGGTGCAACCATAACCCGGTCTAGAGGTCATTTTTAATGACTTTATAGTATATTTGTTCATTTTTGGTTGTGTGCTTCCAGTCCCTCCAGAGAATTACACATTCATATTTAGCCAATGCTGAGTGATACATGAAGGACTTTATGTGGTGAAGTGGAATTTAAGGGTTTTGGGCTGGAGTGGTGGATTGTTATGTAGAGCATTCAACTTGTATGTGAAAGTGTATAATTAGTTATTACTTTAACTTTAACCCAGTGGTTCTCAAACTGTGGGGCGCGACCCTCTCGTGGGGCGCGGAGGTATTACAGGTGGGGCGTGGGGGATTTTTTATAATCCTTTATTAATCTCACAGTAGGGAAATTATTCTCTGCATGTTTCCATCCTTAGTAATGAAGGAGCAGTGTGCTGCTGTGAAGCTCTGGGGCTTCAGTGTCTTGCTCAAGGACACTTCAACATGAAACTATGGAGAACAGGATGAACCGCTACCTTGTGGTTTCAGGACGACCACTCCCTATGAACATGATAACTTTACAGAGTACAAAAGTACAAAGTACACAGACATAAAACCTCATTAATAAATACATGGAGAAATGCCTGTACTTTCGTGGAAATGTTTACAGGTTACGGATGTGCGACGGCGGCCAAGACTCTGGGCGTTCTGCCAAAACAAAAACGGCAGAAAAGCCTATCTCACGGGGGTTTGACTTTTGTTTTCATTTCATTTTTCTTCCTCCAAAGTGGGGCGTGACAAAAAAGTTTGAGAACCCACCCTCAAAGATAGACCAACATTCAAAGAAACTCCTTAAACTCTGACAAGGCCACCTTCTAGCATATGGAAAGCTACATGTATCAATACCTGTATTAAAAAAAAAAAAGCATTAACTAGGAAAATTGACTTTCAAGATGTCACCACCTACAAGGGCCCGGACTTTGAATCTGCCGGTCAACTGGACACAAAGATTTTTTTCAAAGTTTCAAGTTTTCACCCACAATTTCTATTCCGAGGCATCATGAAATCCCAATTTAGTTTCACGAGGATTTGCTTCCTGACGAGGATTTGACAGCTAAAACATCAGATAGGCTGTTAGTTAATCTCTCGCTCTCTCGTGGGAACCCTGACAAGAGGGCCAGGCTGACATACAACTAACAACCTCTCAGCTGAACTAATTGATGCGAAGACAACTTTCCTGGGCAACTTGTGTCCACGACAATGTGCGCAACATGTGGACTCTGTTTTCCTCTTTTGCACATGGACACTGCAGCTGGCAGTACATGATGGCATGGTTGCAGCTGTTTGTAGGCAACCACAGCCTCCCTGCATACAAGGCACTAATCCTATCGGTTAACGGTTAGAGATTGTTTAATGAGGGTAAAAAAAAAAGTACACCCCTATTATCATTTCCACATTTGAACAATACCACTTACCGTTCCGACGATAACTCAATCCTGCTGAAGTTCCACAAGACACTGACACCATAAGCACTTCATTCAGGTGAGAGCAGGCAGATGAAGAAAAGATTATCGTTTATCATGAACAGATATGAGATGATGAAGTCATTACAGAGTCTTTGGCTCTTGAACTCCACAGGGAGATTTGTAATTGAGGGCCTTCTGCCCGATCAGCAACACGATGAGGATGTGCTAATGAGGACGATAGAATGATGAGTTGATGAAGCTGATGGATCTGATGAAGACTGGGTGGAGATGAGGAGGTGGAGGGGTGAGTAACAGCAACATGAACGGACTGAAGGTAGAGAGACTCATGTTTAAAGAGACAGCAGCAGGATGAGAGGCTGACCATGTCATGGTTTAGTTGTGCTATTGGATAGAGGAGACCAGATGATCCAAACAGCTGAAGACATGATTGACAGCCCCGAACCATGGCAAGACAATTATGAGTGACGTGAGAAGAAGAAATATACGACATATTCTTCTTCTTCTTCTACAGACAGGGTTGATTCTGTTACTTCATAAAGTCAATGGTTAGCTCCGCCGCCTCAGGCGAACAAGAGAACTACAATCCCTTAAAGTGACAGTTCACTGGCTCCAGTAACATGCAACTTTGTCTAACATCCATTCACACATTAATCATTGTACAGTAATAAAAACATAGTGACCCTCATCTGCATACAATTACACACCCTTCATAATAATATCCCTTATTAATTATCATATCCCTCTTATGCATTGTAATGTACACAATAAACATTTCTATAATATGTATGTGCAAGTCCAATTTTGACAAACTAAGTTATTAAAACTCTTCAAAAGACATTGGCCAAGGATGTTGAAAGCAACTTATCCAATATGGTTGAGCTAGTAGCAACTCCAACCCAGGACGAAGGACCGAAGACAGAAGAACCCTGAACCTCGGTCCTGCTGATGCAGACCGGCTGCACAGTGGCGGCTTTACAGCTGCCAGTTAGCGCCGCAAGATAAATGACAGCTGTTAGGGAGACGACTTGACTAAGTGAGAGCAGGGAAGGTGAAACCAACGATACACTGTGGACGCCGAAGCTTTAATACAAAAGGCCAGCGAGCGCTCGGCATATTTGCAAAGTGTAACCGTGTCACGGCAGTAATGAGACGTGAGAGCGACTGAAAGCACGAGGGAGTCTAAAAGCATCGGGCGATCTCAGGCAGGCCTGGATCGATGTGCAGTGCCAGTTTTCTGAGACAATAAAACGAGCCTGCTGTCTCGATGGCCCGGGTACTACTTAGAAATTCTCACTTCGATTCATTTGGGGAGATTGGCCACATCAGGGCTAAATGCAGTGAACCGCAACATCTGCTCTATAAGACAATGAAACGTCCTCATAGACGGTTTATTTCTCTCTCTCTTCGGTACAATGAATGAATCCAGACTCGGCCAAAGAAGGATTTAAAGGTTATTACAAATCCTGCATATTGTTAAAATAAGAGTTGGCCAGGTAAGAAACTCAAAATCATAGGACAGACTTTTTAGTAGCAATGCAAGTGACAAGTGATTATTAAAAGCTCAAACTGCAAAACCATCACAAATATTTTATAGTGATTGCAAAGATGATTTCTTCGTGAAGCGAGTCTGTCTTCACACCTGTTCGTGGACCTAAACGGACCCCATCGGGACACATTGAATCGGGTATTTTGCTTTCACTGCTTTGGTCATAAATGTTCACCATCATGGTGTCAGACCACATCTGTGACATAATGATGATGATAATGATGATTGAAAGTGATATATTTCTCTCAATTCTGTCTGAAAGATATTGCTGCTTGTTTTTGGTTCTTCCTTTTTGATTCCTCAGTATGTGTAATTTCAGTATTAATGAACTAATAATAAAAATAAGATAAAAACTGATTTACCTCCAACTCAATTAAATTATATAGCAAGCTGTTTCAACATTGAATAGCTAGACTGGATATTTATTGCAGATATCCATAATTCCATTATTCCGGGTCAAAATTAACCATTCATTTATTCATAATCACCTACCTCCTAACTAAGTAAAATTGTGTCACTTTTTCCATTAACATGTTTTAGACGTTTATAATGCAATCGTTATTCAATTCAATTCAGTTTATTTTATATAGCCCAACATCACAAATACAAGTTATCCTCAGAGGGCTTTACAGTCTGTAACATGACATCCTGTCCCGGGACCTCACATCGGATCAGGAACAACTCCCCTAAAAAGATAGTAAAAACCCTTTCACAGGGAAAAAATGGAAGAACTGAGGTGCTGCAGATTCCTGACTGCAGGTGACATCTGACCTGAGCTGGACCCTCAACACCACAGACAGTGAAACAAGCAGCAAAGGCTTCACTTGGGAACACCACACAGGCACATATATATATACACGCACACACACACACACACACACACACACACACACACACACACACACACACACACACACACACACACACACAAAGTATTGGAACACCACACAGGCACATATATACACACACAGAGACTCACTCCACCAGCTCACTCTCTGCTCAGACACAAACAGAGAGACTCACTCCTCCAGCTCACTCTCTGCTCACTCCTCCAGCTCACTCCTCCAGCTCACTCTCTGCTCACTCCTCCAGCTCACTCCTCCAGCTCACTCTGCTCACTCCTCCAGCTCACTCTCTGCTCACTCCTCCAGCTCACTCCTCCAGCTCACTCTCTGCTCACTCCTCCAGCTCACTCCTCCAGCTCACTCTCTGCTCACTCCTCCAGCTCACTCTCTGCTCACTCCTCCAGCTCACTCTCTGCTCAGACACAAACAGAGCAGTAACCTTACACACAGCAGAGCATCATCATCATCACTCACAGAACTCGTTTCTTCAACAGCTTCTTCCTGCCAGTCAGACTGATGGCAAAACAAAACTGTTGAAATATGTGTAACAATAACCAAACATTACTTCACTTATCATGTGCAATATGTGATATATTCTGTCTGTGAAATCATGTGTCATAAACATTCTGATAAAGCTGCAATATTCTAACTGTGCAACCACATAACTTTCTTCCACCTCTCAAAATGTGCAATATTCCCATATAACTCTCTCCTTTTCCCTCTTTCCACAATCCAGGAACAGCACTCAGGACTAGCCTATTTATTACTGTAATTTAACTTTTTTTTAAACTGTATCTAATACCTTTCTTGTACATACTGCCACCCTTTGTACATACACCACCATATATGTATATATAGTGTTTTCATATTTTATATTTCTCTTTCTTATTATAGTCTGTTTTTATTTCCTAAACTGTTGACTCAGAGCCCTGCACAAAGAACTCCAATGTGTCAGGACTGTTGGTCTACGCACAAAGGGCAGAATAAAAACCCTGAACCTTGAGTTTGTGTATGACTGAGTGAATGATGTCATGTAGTGTTATAGCGCTTTGAGTGGTCGTAGAACTCCATTATCATTTGTAGAATCCAAAATACATTGTGTCTAGTAAAATTGTCGTTACGTATATCCCAAATTGGCATTATGATTTCAGATAGTTTTTCCTAGTTAAGAATTCTATTTAAAAAATGTTTCTTTTCTTAAATTGAAAGCCCAATACACTGTCTTTCATAGGAATGTTGAAGTGGATATCTACAATGACAACCGTGGATATGAAGCATGTGATTGTGGATATCTAAAACTATATTTTTGCTGGATGAATTAAATTGCAAATATCTTCAATACTGGTCCAGCCTGGATATTACAACTTGCACTTTTTTTCAAGTACAATTAAAATGTAACAGAACTCAGGATTGGCCATAGACGAAAGAACAAAATATACATATCAAATGCCACAATTCTCTAATTTGTGCACACAAGATATAATTAGTTCCTTGGATTATGTAAAATTGCTCCAACATTTGATTAATTTGTGCACACAAGATAGTAATTTGTCGACCCAATTTAATTAACGGTTCTCACATTTTAGTTTGTTTGAGCCCTGAGATAAGAGTCTAAACAGAGAGCCACAGTAGCTCCTCCCACTCCAGTGAGGTCATGCTTTATGCTATCAAGGTACATTTAGCACAACCAGCATCAGACCGTTGTAACCACAGACCCCCCTGTGCTTATTTATGAATCTCTTAAAACTTTATAATATTGATAAAATTACTTATTTTGTATTTATGGAAATTATTTATTCGGTAGAATCCCTTGAGATGTACAATCTAGTTTTCAAGAGGGTCCTCAACGACTATTATACAGTACAAGCACAATTAGACAAAACATTTAACAAAAAGCTAAATCACAACAAATAAAGAATAATAATCAAAAACGAACATTAAACAATAATACATACACAATCAAGAGGTTCTACCCAGACAGAGCATGCAGATGGATCATTATTTCATAGGTTATAGAAAAGCATTACTGTTTTAACTAATTCAAAATGGGGGGGGGGGGGGGGAACTGAGCGATTGTTATATAAAACTGTAAATCATAGCTTGTTTTATGAAAAAAAGCCCAAAACTGTTGTATTTGGATGTGTTGAACACCATAAGTAATATACAAGTGAAATATATGGTTTGGTACATGAGAAAATTCAAATGTCACAGATGTGCGCAACTGCAAATTGTGGAGTCCTCGCCTGAATGTTCTCTGTTCTGAACCCTCTCTAACTTTGTTCTGCTTCACTTCATCAAAGTCAACCTTTGCAGAGAGAATGTTCACATATTGTGATATGATTTGGGTTAGAGAATGTTCACATATTGTGATATGATTTGGGTTAGAGAATGTTCACATATTGTGATATGATTTGGGTTAGTGAATGTTCACATATTGTGTATGATTTGGGTTAGTGAATGTTCACATATTGTGATATGATTTGGGTTAGAGAATGTTCACATATTGTGATATGATTTGGGTTAGAGAATGTTCACATATTGTGATATGATTTGGGTTAGTGAATGTTCACATATTGTGTATGATTTGGGTTAGTGAATGTTCACATATTGTGTATGATTTGGGTTAGAGAATGTTCACATATTGTGATATGATTTGGGTTAGTGAATGTTCACATATTGTGTATGATTTGGGTTAGTGAATGTTCACATATTGTGCTATGATTTGGGTTAGAGAATGTTCACATATTGTGTATGATTTGGGTTAGTGAATGTTCACATATTGTGATATGATTTGGGTTAGAGAATGTTCACATATTGAGCTATGATTTGGGTTAGAGAATGTTCACATATTGTGATATGATTTGGGTTAGAGGTGGACCTTACAGCTGCATCATTTCAAAGAAATAATCATCCTGTGATTTTTTTATAGGCGGACCTGAAACCTTTTCATTTTTTTCTGTGTGTCATCTTCATTTACTCTTAACCAGTAACATATAGACTGATATTTACACATCTGAACAAAATCTCACATGTGTACCTTTTATTATAACACCAACATTATTCAAATAGCCCTAGTGGTTGCAGAGATACACCCTTTTTAGTTTGGGGATGACATTTTCTAAAAATAGGTGGGTTTTCAAAAGGTTTTAAGCTGGAACGATCTCAATCACATCATTTATTTTACAACAGTCTGATGCTGGTTGAAGCCACCCTGCCGTGTGTCTGAACGTCACTTAGAGAATAGCGCTGTGTTGGCTCTCTGCTTTCTGCTTATCTCGTACGCACAAATGAATGAAAACACGGGAATATGTTTATTAAATTCAGGGAAGAAAATCAAATGAAATCTACTAGTAAGACCTAAATGACCATTCTGACGAGTGAGAGTCCAATTCTGACAAGGAACAATGCTATTATATCTACAGCGTACTCCAGATAGGAGTGTGGTTCCATGAAGCGCCTTGCCATATCTGCTGTGTATTGACATGCAGACATTTGTGTCGGCACATTTCTGAGACGAGCATCGAACTAAAACCACTGAGAAAACAATCCCATTGGCTTTTGAAGTGCTGTTTCCAATTTGAACATCGACAACTCCGTGGCAAGTTGGCAAACTCTCATCCGCTGTGCGAGATCTTGTGATATGATTGAAAGCTTCACAACAACTTCCTAATTGACTTTGCGGTGAGATTGTTTTCTCACCTCCATAATAGAAGCCGCAGTGGGTGAGTCGCTGGGTGCCTTACGGCGAAGGGGGGAGGAAACGGTCTCCCCCGCAAAGTCAATTAGGAAGTTGTTCTGGAGCTTTTAATCACACTTCACCACGTCACGGCTCAGCTTCAGCCCTGATGATGCACACGGGGGTTTTAAAAACAAAAACCCGACTGCAAACATAAAAAAACACAGTTACCGTGGTCAATATTGGATTCATTTAAAAAAAAGAAAAGGAAACTAAATGCTTGTAAAAAAGAAAGAGCTGGACGTCTATGCTGTGAGGAGGATTCATTCTTCATGGACAAGAAGTTATCCATATTCATACACCGTTTACACAGTATACTTTCTAAATGTACCAATTCCTAGTGGTGAAAGTGGCTGAAATACAAAACCTAACACTGTAACTATGTCAGATCTGTTCTTTAATTAACCACATCATGTTATGCTGTAAATGTACCCAACATGCAAATGTGACTTAAAAATGTTGTTTTTTACAATTAAATCACTGGCATGTTATGAGAAATTTGCACAATTGATGTCAGGCCTCGTGTGGATTGTCTGACACGCGTTGGATGAGGGAAGTTGTGTGTAGAACACGATGCCTTTGCACACGTCTGTCCTTTGTTTGAACACGACTGATAGACGGAATGATTAAAGCCAGAAACCCCGCGTAGCATCACAACCTTCTTCTGGTTCAACCGTTGAGAGTCTCCCAGCAGCGTTTCCCTGTGAATAATTTCCACTGAACTATTTGAACTGTTGTCTGTTTTTCTCTTGTTAACCGACCACAGCGGACCGGAAGATGAAAATAGCCGACATTAGCGGCTCTCTCCTCTATTTGTCCATACGCTCGGGCGCATTAAAATCAGCCATCGCTCTTTTCTCAAGCCATTAAACCCTATTTATTTATTTATTTAGTACCACAGCTCCAGCCTATGTGTCCTGTCTGACGGGCATAGCTCCGTCCTGCAGCTGATTTCCATGTTGTTGTGTAATGAGGGGCCGTGTAGAGGCAGACAGACAGCTCTGTTTCGCTAACAGGCCCAGCGGTAACAAGCACTATGCTAATCGCGGTCCTAATGAAAGCATATCTCCAGGCCCCGATTTCAGTCGGGAGAATAAATGCCTTCATTTAACTCAGCATGGGGGCCTCTGTCACTGGGAAAATGCGGTTTTTAAATACACAAGCGGCGCGGCACAGCTTGGCTTTTCTACACGATGGGAAAAACAATTTGTTGTGACCGGCGGTGAGCGAGGTAAAACAACGAGCGCCGCCGACGCACACAAAAGGAAAAGGTGGATTCCCCTTTTACCACAGACACAACGCAGGTGGCTGCCCGTCACATCCGGAGAGCGGTTTTATGCTAATCCGTTACGCTAACGTCACCGCGTCACCTCGCGCATACGGCCAATACGTTGGGGCGCTACTGTGATTTTTATTTTTTGGGGGACGACGCTCACCTCGGTGTGTGAAGCAGAGGAGGAGACAAAGATTCCCCGTGTGTGCGTTTGATGCAGATCTGATCGTCTTTCCAGAAAGATAAGCCCGATGAATGCTGTCGCAGTGAGGAGTCCAAGTTGAATGTGTGTTTAGGTGTGTGTGTGTGTGTGTGTGTGTGTGTGTGTGTGTGTGTCAGCAGTTAGCTGAGAGTGACTCTCCAGATAAGACTTATTCCATCTGAGTAACCTTTAATTAACTGAAAGGAATAGTTAATGAATGGGAGGAAGAGAGCATTGATAGTGTGTGTGTGTGTGTGTGTGTGTGTGTGTGTGTGTGTGTGTGTGTGTGTGTTCCGTTTGTTTTCTTGGAGTAGAGCCAGACGTCCGTGGTGATAACCCGGCATTGTTCCGCTGTATGTTCACGTGTTATTATACCCTCTTCCTATATCCGTTAACTTATTGTTTCCACATGGACATAAATAAAAGATGGCCTCATGTATTAGCATAAGTGTGTTCAGAGTGGGAATATGAGTGGGGGTTTTGTTAAATTCTATGGTTGTGAAAATGACATAAATGAATAATGGAGAAAAAAGAATCCAGATGTATTGTGAGTAATGTCTGTGCGTTCATGAAATTTAATAATACACATTATTCGGTTCTATGCATAATTTTTCTTTTTACATTTCATTCATTCATTATTTCCTCTTTCTTTTGTTTATGTTTTTCCGAAAAAAAACAACCTTTGTCCATTTCAAACACGGAGGCTGAACTGGGTTTCCTTCGCAGGCCGTCCGGCTCCTGTGACTGTTTGACCTCTAGTGGCCATTTTCAATCCCTGTTTTATTTTCAATGCGGTCACATGACCGGTCCTACCAATGGATGGATAGGGTTAAATTTGAGGAAATATGAAATTATAAAGTTAAAGATGATACACCTTATTTTAATTGTGACATTCGTGAAATTTGACATCTCCCTTTAATCCATCCTCAGCTGCTAGGAGCAGTGGGGAGAACGCTGGTGTTCATTGTCTGGCTTTGACATGCGGGGCCAGGAATTGAACTGCCAACCTTGTGATTAAAGGCAGAACCGCCGTTACCCCACAGCCGGCCAGCAATGTGCTTTTTAAATCTGAAAACCAATAAAATAAATGAATACAAGCTGACGGCGTGCTGTGACGAGGAGATCTCTGTACGGTCCGTGTGTGTCCTCCACGCAGCAAAGCGACCTCAAAGCTCTCATGAACGCCGCCCACCGTGCTTATGAAGCAGAACATGTTTGACGTGCATGAATGGGTGAAAAGCTGAAGAAGAAGGGCCGGGTCTGAGGATGTGAAGACACTTCAGGCCAAAGGATGTGGAAGCCATGAATTAAGCTTTGGTGCAAGACGTAACAACTATTTAATGCTCAGATTACATAAAACAGTAGTATCATACTGTACTACTGCTCTTTATTGCACTCTGTTTATTGTTAAATGTATTTTTTTTCCATCCATCCATCCATTATCAGCCTCTTATCCGGGTCGGGTCTCGGTGGCAGCAGGTCCAGCAGGCCGACCCAGGCTTCCCTCTCACCCGCAACACTTTCCAGCTCATCCTGGGGGATCCCTCCAGCGTTCCAAGGCCAGCCGGGAGATATAATCCCTCCAGCGTGTCCTTGGTCTTCCCCGGGGTCTCCTACCAGTTGGACGTGCCTGGAAAACCTCTAATGGGAGGCGTCCAAGAGGCATCCTGACTAGATGCTGAACCACCTCAGCTGACTCCTTTAGACACGAAGGAGCAGCGACTCGACTCCAAGCTCCTCCTGATGTCCGAGCTCCTTACTCTATCTCTAAGGCTGAGTCCTACAGAGGAAACTCATCTCCTTACTCTATCTCTAAGACTGAGTCCTACAGAGGAAACTCATCTCCTTACTCTATCTCTAAGACTGAGTCCTACAGAGGAAACTCATCTCCTTACTCTATCTCTAAGGCTGAGTCCTACAGAGGAAACTCATCTCCTTACTCTATCTCTAAGAGTCCTACAGAGGAAACTCATCTCCTTACTCTATCTCTAAGGCTGAGCCCTACAGAGGAAACTCATCTCCTTACTCTATCTCTAAGGCTGAGTCCTACAGAGGAAACTCATCTCCTTACTCTATCTCTAAGGCTGAGTCCTACAGAGGAAACTCATCTCCTTACTCTATCTCTAAGAGTCCTACAGAGGAAACTCATCTCCTTACTCTATCTCTAAGGCTGAGCCCTACAGAGGAAACTCATCTCCTTACTCTATCTCTAAGGCTGAGTCCTACAGAGGAAACTCATCTCCTTACTCTATCTCTAAGGCTGAGTCCTACAGAGGAAACTCATCTCCTTACTCTATCTCTAAGGCTGAGTCCTACAGAGGAAACTCATCTCCTTACTCTATCTCTAAGGCTGAGCCCTACAGAGGAAACTCATCTCCTTACTCTATCTCTAAGAGTCCTACAGAGGAAACTCATCTCCTTACTCTATCTCTACACTGAAAAAAATGATACTTTGAACTAACTTAAAATAATCACTCTAATTTGTTACAAGCAGTGGCGGCTGGTGATTTTTTTGGGGGGGGCGCAGTTGGGCGGCGCGGTTTAAATAGCACTCCACAATGAGAAGAAAAGAGGTTTGGAGTAGAATATTCTAATAAACAAAGCTTTATTTCAAGAAAACACAGTGCTCAACACTGTCCAATAACAACTATCAACAAACTGTAACTTTGGGCATGAGAGGTTCAGAGCAGAATGGTTTAAGAAACATTCAATGTGGTGGCCAGAGCAACTTCAGGGAATACATTGACGTAGCATTCAAACTGGGGGCCCTGCAGTAAGGTGGCACTGGTGAGGTGGTCTTTGAAGGCAAAGCGTTCCCTGGTGTGTCCAAGTATGGTGTCACAAACCTACAGATAAATATATAGAGAGAGAGACAGAGACAGTAAGATAAGTTGTGGGGAAATATCTACTACAAACAGGCTTCATACTACAGACAAAAAACTATGTTTTGTGTGTCTTGATGGCTCAGCAACATAGACAAAAGGCCAGGAGCCACCTTGATGGATGTAGCTATCTCACACACACACACACACACACACACACACACACACACACACACACACACACACACACACACACACACACACACACACACACACACACACTAACTTGTTGGGGGTTGAATTGGTATTTTAGATAAAGTTATAGCCTGATATGATATCCACCCAAATCTAACAATGTCCAACATGTGTTCTGCTGTGGGAAAGATAAAACATTAAACTCTAACAGGCATCTGCTGATTTTGACACTCACCTCTGCAGAAATCCTTCAAGCTCATCTTCCTTCACAGCCGGCGCTTCCTCGGCTGCTCAGAGCCACTGCACACTGAGCCTCCAGCTAGCAGCTCCGGTTAGCATGTAGCTTGGTGCATGTAGCTTCACTGCTTTGCTGCTGAATATTTAAATCCGGACGTTCGGGTCCCAACTCTTTCAGCCTCTTCTTGTCAACATCTGATCGTGGATTGAAAGGTGTTTCGCGTAGAGATACCACAGAGTTTTCAGTCGCCATACTAACATAATCAAAGTCTCTGCTAGCTGTGTTGCTCGCGTAGCTACGTGGGAGCTATATGGGATGTGAGGGAATGATAAAGGTCTCTGATTGGACGAATAGTCCAACCACGTTGCAATAAGAAACGATGTCATTGGCTAGGGCGCAGATTTGTGCGCCCGAAGATTCACGTTTCATCCGCCAATGAGAAGCTGTCCTTGCCGTCACGAGGGTGAAATGTTTGTTAGCTTGCCATAGACTCACATTTGGCCGGCGCCCCGACAGGGGGAGGGGCTTTTCTCAGTGATGATGAATGGCGATATATTATATTTAACTTAAGTGGTTGTTGACAGGGGCTTACGGTCTCCCACACACATTTAGCGCGTCAACACGGTATATTTCTTATTTAAATTATTTGATATATAATGTTTTTTGAAATTTTAGGAGGGGCGGCGCCCTAGCGCCCTCTATTGACGCACCGCCACTGGTTACAAGTAAATTTATTAGTTTTTCTCAAATTACATTTTTTATTTGGTTGAAACCAGAAATTTTGATTAAATATAAATCAAAAGAATTACATTCATACAAAGTAAAAGTATTATTTATTATAAATGAAATTTTTTCACTTCGCTAAACCTAATATTTTCATATTACATGAAAGAAAAGATTTTACTTTAGTGTAAAGTAAAATCTTTTCTTTCATGTAATACAAAAATATTAGGTTTAGCGAAGTGAAAATTTTTTATTTAAGAAAACCTAATAAATGTACTTTTAATTTACAAAATTAGAGTGTTTTAATTACTTTAGTGTAAAGTAATTAAAACACTCTAATTTTGTTACAAGTAAATTTATTAGGTTTTCTTAAATGACATTTTTGATTTGGTTGAAACCTAAATTTTTTATTAAATATAAATCAAAATATTACTTTTGAAAAAGACCCCAAAAATGACATTTACACAAAGTAACATAATTAATTATATAGACCATAAACCATTTTTTTTACATTGAAACAAGTTTATTTTTCTATTTGTAAAAACCTTATATTTCTATTTGTAAAAACCTTATATTTTCTATTACATACAAGCAATTCCAATGTCGCGTGGTGGCTGGAGGCAATCCTCTTCCTGATGACAAACTGCTATTTTGCACCTCAAGCCCGGACCAAGCTTCATCCTTCTGAACAACCTGATTAAAAAGACAAGACACTTATTAAAAAAGTTATTCTGATGAAACCAGTTTCTGATTTACCAATATAAAAACAAAAAAAACTACACAATTCTCTAAATCAAATCTCAAACAAAGCAATTGGAGGTCTAGTAATGTGGAAATGTAGGAAATGCCTAGGTGAACGCAAACAAATCATGCGATTAAAATGTTTAATGGGTTTTAAGAAGTGATTTAAAAGAAGTTACTGATTCTGCCAGCCTTATCTCCTCCGGTAGGTCGTTCCAAAGTCGAGGGGCCCTGATGGCAAAAGCACGGTCCCCCTTTGATTTAAGCCTCGACTTTGGAACGGCCAGGAGGGCCAGGAGGGCCAGGAGGGCCAGGAGGACCAGGAGGGCCAGGAGGACCAGGAGGACCAGGAGGGCCAGGAGGACCAGGAGGACCAGGAGGGCCAGGAGGGCCAGGAGGGCCCCACCAGAGGATCTAAGGCTGCGAGTTGGCTCGTATGGAGTTAGCAGGTCGCTGATGTAACTCTGGGCCAGACCCAGGCGGGCCTTAAAAGTGATCAATAAAATCAATTCTAAATATAATTCTAAATATTTCAATATGGTCCAGAGACACTATTGTAGGTTTTACAAATATAAATCAGCATTAGCAAACCAGCATGCTTTCAAACGGAAAATGCAACATCTGTCCTCAAAGCTGCAGCGCCATGGTTTGAGGAACTTGACTGCAATATATATATATATATATATATATATATATATATATATATATATATATTTTACTTTTGGACTTTGAATGTCAGTTATTTTGCACTTTCTAAGACTTGATTGCTATTTTGAGTTACTTTTAAAACTTTATTTGTACTTTTTCTTTACTTTTAAAGAATTGCACTTTAATTTGTATTACTATTTAATTTATTTGTTATAATGATGTTCAGATCTTGTTACTCAAATACATTTGAAGTTCAAATTCCAACATTTTTATGGGAAATAGTCATTAGATTAGTCGATTATGAAAATAATCGTTAGTTGCAGCCATAATTGTAAGAGGTGAAAAACATAAGATCCATGTTCTGCACACACCAATCAGCCAAATTACCAGAGAATCTAAGTGGTGTGAGAGACTGAAACCAAGCTAAAGGACATTTACAGGAAAATGTTTTACTGAACATCTTATCACTTGCCAATACACGAAAACCGTATGGGTAGACTAAACAAAGGTAAGTCCTAAAAGATATTAGTATTTGGATGAACTGTTTACATAATACACAGAAGAATCTGTTAGTGACTTAAGGAGACTCACTGTGCAGGTTCTGAAAAATCCAGAAACGTCCTCGCACAGACACACGGGAAGGGGGTGGGGAACAGTAGTGCGCTTGGTGTGGATGTCATGGATTTCCTATTCAGATAAAAACAGAATTGTACATACTGAGTTTACTGAGCAAAGCTGATTTTAAACAGTCCAATCAGAACATACAGTATGTCAACAAATAACCTGTTCACATATTTAATGCAATCAGACAAATGGCACAACACAAAGTGGACTAATTGCAAAATTCACAAAGCTCATTTGAGTCATTGAACCTAATCGAAGTTCCACCGGTTCAACCTATGAAGTGTGTAATAATCTATTTACCTGTTCGTTGTGGATTTTTTAAATTTCAGCCAGAGCATCGGCTGTCTTCCCAGTTTTTGATGCCTTCTGTCTGAATGAGGTCATCAGTCGAGGAAGATGGCGGTCAAGCTCAGCATAGAATGCATTGGGCAGGTTCTGATTCGTAATCCACTGGAACTCTGCATACAACTACATTGAAAGAACAGCAGGAGGAGAACACAACAACAACAACAACAACACTACTCTTCAATTTGAAGAAGCTAGCACACATTTATAAAGCAGAAAATAGTGGCCAAATGAGTAAGAATCACAATTTACACTTAAAAAGAAAGAGCTGATCCATATTACCTCAGACTATTTTGAGAGCAGGCCAGAGGTCCATGAGCTCGTTCACTGGTGTGCAGGACATCACTATGGTCTGTCGGCGTAAGGGAAATGTGGTCTCCATCATCTTTCTAAGGAGGGTCAGGATTCTTCTCAGTCTTCCTGACTTCAACAATTGTCTGCCTCAACTGCTCAAGGCTGGAAGGATCCTTTCCTTGGGGAAAGTTGGGTAGGATGTTGACTTCTGCTCGCTTGGGTCTTTTAATGTTGGAATGTGAAGATTCATTTTCAAGATTACTTCTTTTTCCAGCATTAACAGTGACCTCCTGACATCCAGCCCGTCTCATCTTGTTCCTGTAATTGCCCATCTTAAACTTAATGCCGTCTTTCCATCCAGTCTCAGATCCTACAATTCAGTCATGTAATGACTATCTTTTAACTTTAGTATTTTACATATTTTTTTAAGGATATATAAATTAAGGATATATAACTATAATTAATGACTTAACATTGAAGTATTAGTTTATTGTTTGGTGAAAACTATTCACATTACACATTGTGTAACTTCTTGATATTTGTTTTGACTGCAAGTTATTTGTGTTTAAAAATTCTACAAAATATGATAATAAATAAATATTGCAAAAATATAAATGTAAAATTAACCTGCCATTAAAATGTCATGTAATGCCCACTACATTACAATTTAAATTATTGAAATTACAGACTACATTCGTAAGTATACATTTGTGGTAAATTCAAGGTATTCTCTGAAGTGCTGCAACCTGGGGGGGGTAGCAGTAGTGTATAGCATGCCGTGAACTTACATTTACGTTGAGATCGGTCGACCAATGACAGTTCTCTCTACAGTCAGAGCTTGCGCAAGAAGGTGGAACGTGAGGGAGATACCATTTCCAAAACTTGTAAGGGGGTAATAACTATTTTCCCGGACGTACCATTTCCAAAACTTGTAAGGGGGTAATAACTATTTTCCCGGACGTAGCAAAATCCCGGACGTTTTTGGAATCCCTGCCGGACGCTTTTTTTAGGTCTCGAAAAGAGGACATGTCCGGGAAAAAGAGGACGTCTGGTCACCCTATTAAACATACTGCAGGTATTGTACTATACTGCAAAATACTGACAGCTGAAAGAATGAAATATTCATTTTGTTCCTCATTATCTAGTATTGAGACATAATTATCTGCATCTGTTCAATCAAACAAAATCGTGTCTCTGTTTTCAAGTTTCATGACCTACCTCTACCCCCCCAAAGGATAAAGATAGGGTTACTGGCTTAAATACAAGGTAAAACATCGTTATTATAATTATTAACTAAAAACCACAGGCTCTAAGCTTCATTTTGGTGTATAATGTGTGGTATTTGAAGAAAATTAAGTTGTCCCCACGCTGCGAAAGTACACAGTTACCTACTGAACAGAAAAGTACATGGCTAATTGTTATGCAGAATGACGTATCAGACCTTTGCTGACATGGCGGAATAACAGGAGAACATAGCAGTTGCTGTGGCTCTGTCACCATGTGTGCTGTGGATGCCAAGCAGCAGGCAAACAGCTCCCCAACGCGAACGTAGCCATAATGGTAGGACCGCAACTGTGATTTGTTAGCTAGCGTTACGTTAGCTAGCGTTACGTTAGCTAGCGTTACGTTAGCGAACACGCGCAAAATATATAGACAGTCGTACATTTTGCCACGAACAATAAATATGCATGGAAACCACATGTTACCTTTAAAACAACACAATTTAGAAGTATTACCTTGTTTAAATGAGTTGCCTTGAAGAGCAGACGGTTTTCACTTCAGAAGTTCAGGCGAAGCGAGGTAATGGCGGACATCAGAATCCACAGGGAGCAACCAGATGCGACATCATATGGTCACGTGGTGGTCACGTGACATGTAAACCTCTGGTCTAAAGTGAAAATATTACTTTTACTGAAAGTATTGCTTTTAATTTTGTCTATGGGGAGTGCCATTTGCTTTTAGGCAAAGTGAAAAAAACATGTTTAAACCGGAAACCATGATTTTCGATAAGACCAAATTAAAAAATACACTTTAGATGAATGACACAGTGGTTTCACTTTTTTCAGTGTAAGGATGAGTCCTACAGCGGAAACTCATCTCCTTACTCTATCTCTAAGGCTGAGTCCTACAGAGGAAACTCATCTCCTTACTCTATCTCTAAGGCTGAGTCCTACAGAGGAAACTCATCTCCTTACTCTATCTCTAAGGCTGAGTCCTACAGAGGAAACTCATCTCCTTACTCTATCTCTAAGGCTGAGTCCTACAGAGGAAACTCATCTCCTTACTCTATCTCTAAGGCTGAGTCCTACAGAGGAAACTCATCTCCTTACTCTATCTCTAAGGCTGAGTCCTACAGAGGAAACTCATCTCCTTACTCTATCTCTAAGGCTGAGTCCTACAGAGGAAACTCAGCTCCTTACTCTATCTCTAAGAGTCCTACAGAGGAAACTCATCTCCTTACTCTATCTCTAAGGCTGAGCCCTACAGAGGAAACTCATCTCCTTACTCTATCTCTAAGGCTGAGCCCTACAGAGGAAACTCATCTCCTTACTCTATCTCTAAGGCTGAGTCCTACAGAGGAAACTCATCTCCTTACTCTATCTCTAAGGCTGAGTCCTACAGAGGAAACTCATCTCCTTACTCTATCTCTAAGGCTGAGTCCTACAGAGGAAACTCATCTCCTTACTCTATCTCTAAGGCTGAGTCCTACAGAGGAAACTCATCTCCTTACTCTATCTCTAAGGCTGAGTCCTACAGATGAAACTCATCTCCTTACTCTATCTCTAAGGCTGAGTCCTACAGAGGAAACTCATCTCCTTACTCTATCTCTAAGGCTGAGTCCTACAGAGGAAACTCATCTCCTTACTCTATCTCTAAGGCTGAGTCCTACAGAGGAAACTCATCTCCTTATTCTATCTGTAAGAGTACTACAGAGGAAACTCATCTCCTTACTCTATCTCTAAGAGTCCTACAGAGGAAACTCATCTCCTTACTCTATCTCTAAGGCTGAGCCCTACAGAGAAAACTCATCTCCTTACTCTATCTCTAAGGCTGAGTCCTACAGAGGAAACTCATCTCCTTACTCTATCTCTAAGGCTGAGTCCTACAGAGGAAACTCATCTCCTTACTCTATCTCTAAGGCTGAGTCCTACAGAGGAAACTCAGCTCCTTACTCTATCTCTAAGAGTCCTACAGAGGAAACTCATCTCCTTACTCTATCTCTAAGGCTGAGCCCTACAGAGAAAACTCATCTCCTTACTCTATCTCTAAGGCTGAGTCCTACAGAGGAAACTCATCTCCTTACTCTATCTCTAAGGCTGAGCCCTACAGAGGGAACTCATCTCCTTACTCTATCTCTAAGACTGAGTCCTACAGAGAAAACTCATCTCCTTACTCTATCTCTAAGGATGAGTCCTACAGAGGAAACTCATCTCCTTACTCTATCTCTAAGGCTGAGTCCTACAGAGGAAACTCATCTCCTTACTCTATCTCTAAGGCTGAGTCCTACAGAGGAAACTCATCTCCTTATTCTATCTGTAAGAGTCCTACAGAGGAAACTCATCTCCTTACTCTATCTCTAAGGCTGAGTCCTACAGAGGAAACTCAGCTCCTTACTCTATCTCTAAGGCTGAGTCCTACAGAGGAAACTCATCTCCTTACTCTATCTCTAAGGCTGAGCCCTACAGAGGAAACTCATCTCCTTAATCTATCTCTAAGGCTGAGCCCTACAGAGAAAACTCATCTCCTTACTCTATCTCTAAGGCTGAGTCCTACAGAGGAAACTCATCTCCTTACTCTATCTCTAAGGCTGAGCCCTACAGAGGAAACTCATCTCCTTACTCTATCTCTAAGACTGAGTCCTACAGAGAAAACTCATCTCCTTACTCTATCTCTAAGGATGAGTCCTACAGAGGAAACTCATCTCCTTACTCTATCTCTAAGGCTGAGCCCTACAGAGGAAACTCATCTCCTTACTCTATCTCTAAGGCTGAGCCCGGCCACCCTACGGACGAAGCTCATTTCGGCCGATTGTATCCGAGACCTCGTTCTTTCGGTCACGACCCAGAGTTTGTGACCGTAGGTGAGGATTGAAACGTGTTTTTTTGTTTATTGTTAAATGTTCAATGTGATGCACCTCCCGCCAGGACAGATTCCTTGTATGTGAAAACATACATGCTAATAAATGGTTCTGGTTCTGATTCACACATACAGTCCTGCTGCTGGCATTTTGGTAAACTATTTTCATTATAGAGACAAAGAACATTTCAAACACTTGTGTACTATATGAACTCTGAACAAACGCTTTCCCAACAGGCTACACGTCACAACAGGCTATACAACGGAAAAGATCTCTTATGCCATAAAAACAGATAATACTTCAATGAATAGAATGATAAAATTCTATATATTATAGTGCCATATTACCCCACTAGAGTGTTACGCTCACTGAATGCAGGTTTAATCGTGGTTCCCAGAGTCTTAAAAAGTAGGTTGGGGGCTAGAGCTTTCAGTTATCGGGCTCCTCTTCTGTGGAATCAGCTTCCACTTTCAGTCCGGGGGGCAGACACAGTCACCTCATTTAAGAGTAGACTTAAGACTTTCCTCTTTGATAGCGCTTATACTTAGGGCTGTTTCAGGCTTATAGTTAGGGCTGGCTCAGGTTTGCCCTGGTCCAGCCCCTAGATATGCTGCTATAGGCCTAGACTGCTGGGGGACATCTTAGGATACACTGAGCTCCTCTCCTCTTTAGGGCTGTCAACGAATAATCGAAATTTGAATATATATTCGAATGTGAAAATTAATATTCGAATATTCAACCCCCGCCGTTGCCGTGATGAAGTGTCCTCTTTTTGTGTGTGTGTGTGTGTGTGTGTGTGTGTGTGTGTGTGTGTGTGTGACGAGCCGTTCGGGGCAGAGTCTCTGACCCGGAGCAGACGTGAAGCTGGTTGAGGCTTTCACGGGGTTCTGCTGTTGTTGTGGCGTAGGCTGCGGCCCACAGTAGCCTGTTCTATGTTCCCTTAATAAACACCCTGTAAGCCAGCTAACGTCTCGTAGCTTTCTGACCCAGGGTCGCTACGCTATGTAAGCTAGAGTTAGCTTAGCATTCAACGACAAGCAACGTGAGGCCACATCTCCAGAATGTGCACCCAAGAGAATATGGCATAACATGTGGACCTTCAGAGAAACAGCCCCGTCTGGATACGTATTTTGCGCCGTCCGCCACAAGTTGGTTGTCTGCGGCACGACAGGAGGCTGAACGCACACATTGATTTTGTTCGTATGCAAGGACATGAGGGCTTCAGGGAGTTCTGTGAAGCACTGGAACCGAGGAACCTGATCCCTGATCAGCACTCAGCATGTGTTTATTGTTGCCGTTCATTTAAACCGCTATGCGCGACCGACGGTGCGGGGGGGGGGGCGGGGCGGAGTGAACACCTAAACTGAAGACACATATATTCGAATATGTTCGAATATATGTGTTTTTTTAAAGGGAATATTCGAACGTCATTTTTTAGCAATTTTGACAGCCCTACTTCTCTTCCTCTTTCGCTCCTCCTCTCCTCTTCTCCTCTTCTTTCTCTCCTGGATAAACTATTGTCTCTTCAATGCACATTACTAGGGTGACCAGACGTCCTCTTTTTCCCGGACATGTCCTCTTTTCGAGACCTAAAAAATGCGTCCGGCAGGGATTCCAAAAACGTCCGGGATTTTGCCTCGTTGGATATTTGTGTTTCTCTGGGTCTTTCACAAACTAGTTATTACCCCCTTACAAGTTTTGGAAATGGTATCTCCCTCACGTTCCACCTTCTTGCGCAAGCTCTGACTGTAGAGAGAACTGTCATTGGTCGACCGATCTCAGTGTTGCCAGATGCGCGATAATTATCCTCCAAATACGACCATTTTGAGCCTTTGGTACGATACTTCGCCATTTCCAATCTGGCAACACTGAGCACCTTGCCACCTCCACTAGTTGCATTGTTTACAACAGCACATGACATCTGCAGCCATGCCGAAACGTACATTTAGAATATTGTATTTGTTATCATTATTGCTTTAATATATGAGGAGGACTGAAAAGTTTCTTATTTTAATATGTGGCTATATAAAGTATTTATTATTTAGAATTTTTTATTTGTTATCATTATTGCTTCAATGTATGGACAAGACACATTAAAGAAGCACTGGACTAAATGCCACGAAAAAGGTTTGTTTTACATTTGCAATTTTGTTAAAGTTCAATAAACAGATGTTCATATAGTCATTTGTGTCATTTTTGTCATTTCATTTGTGACATTTGTATGCATTCACATATATTCATATGCGGCATGCTATACACTCCCCCCCCCCCCCCCCCCCCCCCCCGCGACGAAGTGTCCTCTTTTTCACAAACTCAAATTTGGTCACCCTAACATTACTAACTCTACTTTCTTTTTCCATGGATTCATGGCTGCCTGGAACCGGTCCTGCTGCCATGGCCCTGCTGATGGAACTGGCCTGTAGCTCAGGGGGATGAGTGGTCGTCCCGCAACCACAAGGTAGCCGGTTCAATCCCCTGTCCCCCCATAGCTCACATGTCGAAGTGTCCCTGAGCAAGACACCTAACCCTCAACTGCTCCCCGTTGCTGTGTCTACGGTGTATAGAGCAAAGATGTAAGTCGCTTTGGATAAAAGCGTCAGCTAAATGAAATGTAATGTCATGTAACCGGTCCTGCCTGCTGCCGTGGCCCTGCTGATGGAACCGGCCTGGAACCGGTCCTGCCTGCTGCTGATGCGCCCCCTCCTTTTGCTTCATGGATCGTGGTTATCTGGATCATGGACCATGCCTACTACTCATTATATGAATAATTTCTGTCATATTCATGTAATGTGCTGTAACTCCGTTACGTTATTCATTCTGGCCACATGACATCTATTGCTTCTGTCCATCAGGAGAGGGATCCTCCTCTGTTGCTCTCCCTCAGGTTTCTTCCCTTTTTTCCCTGTGAAAGGGTTTTTACTATCTTATTAGGGGAGTTTTTCCTGATCCGATGTGAGGTCCCGGGACAGGATGTTATGTGTACAGATTGTAAAGCCCTCCGAGGATAACTTGTATTTGTGATGTTGGACTATATAAAATAAACTGAATTGAATTGAATTAAAAAGAAAAAGAAAAGATGATTCACTTAGTTTCTATTCTCGATGGTGGATCAACACCGTCCTGGTCTTTTACACAACTCACTCTTTGGAGCTGTTGTGGAGATCGGGAACCCGCAGGTGGGTCTACAGATTGTGGTGCTAACTTTAGCATGTTGCTAGCAGCGGAGCTTACGCTCGTGAACTTTGGTGCATCCATGTTCACACTGTGTGTTGAGCACCGCCCATCAGCTTTCTTCAAACACAAGCAGTATTTTAGTAGTAAATGTATGAAAAAAAAGGCTGCTCGTTAGCATTCATATGATATGTAGACATAACCAATACTTATTATTTTCACATTCAAATGTAGAAATGTGAAGCCTTGCTGCACTTTAATCTTGGCTGCTGTGGTTTTGTTTATTCAATTCAAGAAGACCAAAAAAACTTTCAAGCAAATGCGAATCAATTTAAATCAAATTAAAAGGAAAAAGTCTTTAAAATAAAAACGGCTGTTTTGATAACCGAGTCTGGAAACATTCCGTGGCACTCGTTTAAAGGCCGGCATGCCGGTGATGAATGGCACGCGATTCAAAAGCCCTCGCTCGGCAGAAACTTGTTTGTTGTTGCTTTACTTTGAAATAGAACATCAATCATGTGAGGAGTGAAAAGGATTTACACAAGCGCGGCCTTAATCTAATGGTCCGCCGCGCAAAGCGATGAAGAAATCTCAAACCAAATTTTGACAAAGCCAATTGTCAAAACATTTCCTCGCGGTGGAGCGCCGGCTCGGTCCACGTCGCCGAGACTCCGCTGCGGCTCTCCGGCGAATGTAAATGGGAAGTGGAAGAAACGGGAGGGAAAGGAAAGTATGTAAACTCTTTCAACCATCCAAATTAGAGGTTTTTATCGGATCAAAGGCACCCCCGGCTTACACGTACAGACCCACACACACACAGCCAGCCTCCCGTTGTGTTTACGTCAAGGCTCACAGCGGTTATATGTTAATGCCAAATGAGTAGAGGGGAAGGAAGAGGGGGGGATAAAGGGAAAGAATTAAGCAGGGCTGGTGGGGAGGGATATCAGAGTGATAAGTAAGAAATAATTCTCTCCTCTGCAGTGCTGCACAGACTGACATCGTCAAACAAATTGTCTGTGCGGCTTTAACAATGAAAGGAACTTTTATTTTCTAAGCCCTGGAAAGAAAAGGGGCCGAGAGGGAGGTGAGGAAAAGGAATCAGAGTTGGACCCTCGCACGGGGCCCATGTCTGATACATGTACGCCGGGCGGCCCCGACCCCGAAGTGTCGGCGCTGTACGCTTTCTGAGCCGAGAACACGTTTCATAAATATGTTTCACATCATTGTGCGTCATGTGTGTGCACGCGCCCTGACAACCGGGCTGCCAGTCCAACGCCGTCTGCCCCGAATGATTGATGCAACGCACTCAGCTCCATTATCTGTTTCATGTGTGTTTGCAGGTGTGCAGCGTGACGGCACACACAGCTGCCTCTACAGGGCTCACGACCACACGACCACACGACCACACCTTCAGGTTAGAAGGATCCCAGCCGGTCGCAGCCAAGGAAGTCCACACGCTGTCCAAATGATTAATGATGTCTTTGGCATGATTAATTCCATCTCAAGTCAAACTTGTAAAAGTGAGAGCATTATTTTCTTTTGTAGGCTTCTGTCATCATGTCTCATGCTTGTGACGACAAAGGTCACAAAGGTTTTGGAAGGCAGTGACAACTTGTTGGTGCATTGATTGACGACAGAGAGTGAGCTCCTGGTTGGATGTTATGATGTACCCACAAGGTTCTAACCCTCTGGGGTAGGAGGTCATTTTCTCAAATTTACATAATTTCTTAAATTCACCATTTTAAAGGCACTTGCATATGATACATACTCATGTGTTGTATATCACAATTTGCAGAACGAGCTCAGCTCTCTATATAATGAGGCAATATTGTCCTAAGGCACAAGTGTAAAGTGATAATATCGCTGAAAAGCTGAAGCTCGGTTTTTGAAATGTTTTACTCATGTGGACGAACTGTTTTGATGATGGAAATTTACCAAAGGTCTTAGGTTCACAAAAGCAGTGGAATATATGAATAAAATGGTAGATACATGTAAATAAATGTCTAATACCAAATTTTGTTTTTTGAGTAGAAGTGTTGTCTGTCACTACTTTCATCAAAATGAGAGCGACACAACATCCGGTTTTCAAAATACTGTCTGATATGGATGTGTTCAGAACATTTCTGACCACATCCACACATCTTAACTGTACCTGTATGTTGCGTTTGACTTATTACAACATGTCTGTATGACCAGTACAGTTAAGATGTGTGGATGTCAGACATGTTCTGAAAACCGGATGTTGTGTCCCGTGGCTCTTCCAGGCGTTTGAATCTGTTTCACGTCAGATGCTGCAGCTGATTTCACCACAGAGCTCAGAGTGTCTGCTGATGATTGCAGTGGTTCACTGCACTAGATGGAGTTCATCACACACTTTGGGCTGCATTCCCAAACAACCCGACTCAGAGAAGACCGGAGCCGGCGCAACAGAGGCTGTCACCGCCGGCGGCGGGCAAGCGGCCTGAAGACCGGCCCCGTTACCGGCCTCACCCCGCCCCTCATCGCTTGCCGCTACTGAGGGAATCCTCTTTTTTTTTTCTCCGCAGAGTTTAGAAATTAAAATATGCTTAAATTCAGCGGGAAAGCAAGAAAACGAAAACACAAACACACGATTATAAACGTATTTGTAATACGTCAAACACAAACATAATCAGGAGGAGATACGTTTCTGGTCAAACGTAATTGAGAATGCGTTTTAGTTCTGGGGGAACGTAATTTTTGTGTAGGTGGGTGGGTAGGTCCTTAGGGATTTCCTGAGTGTTCATTGGGTAGTTTCACACAAAATGTCGACGGACACCTGAATCCACAAATCACGGTGAAAGGCGGAGCTCCACACAAACTCCACAGGCTGTGAGCTCCTGTGAGAGACACGTAGGAGCTCACAGAACGGAACCTCCAGACTCTGGCACATCTAACAACATCTGATTCTTATTCCTGTGCCTGACGGCCTTCAAAGCCACTCCCACAATAATGATCATCATGAACTCGGCGATTCCCAGCACTACCTGTCTACCTGCGTGAGATGGGAATAGACGTATAAGAAGACAGACAGGCAGGTAGACAGGCGGATAGCCCATCCAATCATTTCCTCCTGGTGGGCAGCCTCCATACCCAACAGACAGAGAGGTAGGGAACACAACCGGGGAGGGAAAGGTCAGTCACAGTCAGGGTCAGCACCTGGGTTTTACTCTCTTCTACTCTACTCTACTCTCTCAGCCCTCTTCCCCTCCCCAACACACACACACACACACACACACACACACACACACACACACACACACACACACACACACACACACACACACACACACACACACACACACACACACAGCCACCTCAGTCAACAAAATGAAGCCATGTCCTTCTTGTTGTCTGAAACTGAGCTGGACTGCTGACCTATAGCCACAACAGGCCTTAAGGGAGCGCAGATCGCTCTGCTCTTTGAAGGTTGGACTCTCCGCTCGTCTTGACTCTACAGTCGGAGGCATTTGGGCTCAGTGAGGTTTGTCTCTATGTGCATCAGAACGCCTGTCATTCAGCCACTGCTTGTTAGTTTGAGTGATATTTCAGAGCAGTGAAGACTTTGGAATAATTACAATGAGGTAAAAATGAAATGGAGTTACTATGATCATATACTTCTTAGCTATTCTATATACATGTATGTATATTCTGTCTACCAATGAGAAAAAGATCTGTTGGTTTTGTGTAACATTTTAGAATGGAATATGCTAGTATGTAGTGATCTCATTACCAAAATGTATTGCTGGCATTACAATACCGTCCTTATCGCATTACTTCATTAGTATATACTGCATGGTCAGAGTTTGGACTCGTTTGACACGCCAATACGGACCAATCAGGGAAAGCTCGAAAGCCTGCTCGTCACTAAATCCATCTCCATGACAACAGACAAACCCCGGCTGTTGATGACAACTGTGCGACCCGGTCGAAGGCTCCAGAAGGAGGACCTTGAGTTTGGATTGTTTGGCCACAAAACTACAATATTTCCAAAGGTCAAGGATGAGGACAGTCAATGTTACTGAATAACTCAGCTACTCATTACTTTCTATCATATTGTTTCCAAACCTTTTCCCGGGGATCCACTTTTAGATCATGGCAGACCATCGACCATGCAGGCCTTCTCTATGAATCACGAGGAGGGATTTAACTGAGATCTCGTATAGTCGTGCTGCACTCACGGCCAAACGGATATCCTGTTAGGAGACGAGAGAAGAACGGTAAAATGAGGTGAGGCTGTCAGAGAATATTGAACGGCAGACACAAGACTATATTATTCTTTGTAAACGATGTGACATCACCATTGCAGCACATCGTCTTGCTGTGCCATCCAGGTGTGTGTTGTCCGATTGCATGTGAATGCAGCATCAGTGTCCACTATGAGACAACAGGAATGGCTCACATTGGTTGTGAGTGGTTTATCTACGACTAGTACCACCTTTAATCAACATTCTTTTTAAGAGACAACATACATTTTGAAACAACTGCACAAAATATAATACCCACAATATATATATATATATATATATGTATTTGAAGGCAGAGATTCGTGTTGTTTCTGTATCCAATTGAAGAAACAGATCCAAATCAATTTGAATCAAATCCAAAGTGAAAGGTCTTAAAAATATAATGCCTGTTTGATAAGAGAGAGCCCATACGGGTCAGGGCCCGGCACATGTGCATTTTATTTGCGCCGACAGGTGTGAGAGCGTGTGTGCTGAGTGTGTGTATCAGTTGCAAACAGTGCAGTCGAGTCTATTCTTGGCGGGCCAGTGTGTCAGGCAGCTCAGATCGGCAGTGACAGCTCACCTGCGGTGCATAGGGCACCGCTGGCCTGCAGGCACAGAAGAGGGGGCGGTTGGTGGGGGGGGGGGCGATGACATGAAACCCAGCGTGACTCGCCCACGGAGACACACACAGCGGGGGTTAACACGATCGCATTACTTACTGCTCAGCACAGGTGGGGGAGGGAGGTGGTGGCAGCGCGCATCGCCTCTGATGAAGGAGGACTGCAGGGGGGGGGAGCCCCGGTGGACGCAGATGGAGGGAGACGGGTCTCCTCTGAGACAGGACATTTAGGAGATCAAGGGGAAGCGGAATCTTGTATAACACACCCGCAGATATACAACATGACAAAGGGCCTGCTGGACATGGGGTTGTGTTTCCACTTCAGTCCTGTTTATGTGACAACCAAAAGTCTGTGTTTTAGAGCAATTACTCTGTGTGTGTGTGTGTGTGTGTGTGTGTGTATATATATATATATATATATATATATATATATATATATATATATATAGTAATGTCACAGGTTGTCCCTAGGACAGGCTAGGGGGGGGCAGTGTGAGAGAGCCGGAAACAGGCAGTCAGACGGTATAAATTAAAATAAAGGTTTATTATTCCATTCCACCGGCAGTTCCTTTTAAATCAAAAATCAAAAACCAAGTCCACGAATAAACGTAAAGCGTCCCAGGGAAGAAAGGGGTTATCAAACAAAACAAAGCTCAACACTGTACAGTCCAGGGTAGAGGGTCCTCCTCTTCCTGGTCCTGGGAGCCCTTCCTCCTCCAAGCAGGTGTCGGTCCTCCTGCTCGTCCAGCTCCTCCTCCCTTGTGCTCTCCCGTCCTTTATCCAGCCTCCCAGCCCTGCCTCTGTTAGGGGCCTTAAGCGCCTGCAGCTGGGTGTGTGATAAGGCAGTCTGGGAGATGTAGTGTCTCCCACGGCGGCCATTTTGTGGTGTTGGCGCTGCTCAGTGGGAATGTAGCGTCCCTCCACAACCTGTCCCCTTGTGATGCCACAATATATATATATATATATATATATATATATATATATATATATATATATATATATATATATATATTGGGCCGCCTAAAAGTGGGCAGGCTTTAAAGGTACACGACACGGAGCTATACAGCCAACAGCAAGTGGGAAAGGTTCTACTCCCAACGGATGAGCGCTCATGGCCGGGTCGTTCCAGTCGATAAGAACACGCTTCTTGAGCGGTCGGTGATGCCTTTGCTAAACTTCTAAGGTGTGAGTAGCCGACAGGTTTCCATTTGTTACGATGGGATGGGATCCGGGATTTGTTGGAAAATGTGCCTCTCCTGTAACCTGTGTCTGTAATACCACGTGGCGCTGATCCCAGGCTGGTAGTTGCATGGAGAGCCTCTCCGTGGTGACTCGAACGTTTCTAGCCTACGTTTTTAACGCCGCCACGTTACTCCGTAAACACAGTTTATTTATTTTATTTTTATCGCCGTTCATGTATGTTCGATAACAAATAGCAAAAAGGCAGATTTACACGCAGGAGATTTTGTGCTACATTTTTAAACATATCAAAACTGGAAGCAATACAAAATAAAGACCCAAACCACTGAGGTAAAGACGTCTATTAGACATCCAATCTGCTTTCACTACACAGGTTGCGTCAGAAGTAGTCGCTGTCAGAGCAATCGATGTTTAGATCGGTCACTGTGGAGCTCAGAAATGTTCAAACATCACAGCTGTCAACACCGTCCGAGAGGAACCAAAGAACTCAAATCAGACTGCACAGTGAAAGCTACGTGGTATTTTATGGAGAGGAGTAGCTCAAAGAATTCATTAGCGTCTGCTCTTTATAGGCAGCAAAGACACGTGTAAATAAAGGGTAACATCAATGATGTGTGCATCATGTCCCTGGGGACCTATTCATTCATATGTGTGGCTTTTGACATACCTACAACAATAAAAAGGTGTGTGTGTGTGTGTGTGTGTGTGTGTGTGTGTGTGTGTGTGTGTGTGTGTGTGTGTGTGTTGTGTATGTGTGTTGCACCTAAATTACAACGTTAATTTTGTGATGATGTTGGCGGTGGGTGAGATGGATTTAACAAACGAGTATTGAAGAATGCATGGCATTTAATCAGTGGTGTGCAGTAACAAAGTAGAAATACTTTGTTACTGTACTTAAGTCATTTTTGGGGATATCTGTACTTTACTATTTATATTACTGTTGACTTTTACTTTTACTTCACTACATTTTGCAAAGAAAACTGAAACTTTTACTCCGATACATTTCCCCTGAAACCTTCGTTACTCGCTATAAAATCAAATGAATCATGAGACCAACATGGAGGACTGTGGTGGAACACAGACTCCACCAAGCAGGTCTGGAGAATCACAATATTATGCATTAGCCTCTTCATCCTCTAGTCCAGCGTCACAAACCTTTATTACGTCACGGACCGGTTACGTGAAGGCAATACTTTCACGGACCGGGTCCCATCTCGGGGTGACGGGAGACAATGACACCCGACGCCAGGTGGACTGGGAAAAGTGACCCGGGAGTGTCAGACCGGCCCACTCAATACACGATGCGCTGCCCAATGCATCGCACTTATCAGTGGCCTACTTATTACGTGTATTAATACACATACACTTCATATTATTTTGGATGATTATAAAGAAATTACATCAAATATGTTTTTTTTTATAACATTTGGATCAACCAATTTGCCTGGTTCCCCCTTTAATGGAAACACATGGAATAACATGCTACTGGCTATTGTAACACTCCAAGGTAGGGCTAGTTTGCTAGATGAATATGCTTAACTGGGCTAGTATCAGATGATACGTATAACTACAGAGCCTTAAGGAATGAATGTCAGCAGAGAAAGACCACATGATAAAGAAACTGGAATCAGAGGGTAGAATTAGTACGAACCACAGTGTGTCCCCTAGGTTTACAGCTTCTTTTGTGTGGGGGGTCTTGAGGTCAGCTTTTGGCAAGAAGCCAAGAATCGTCATGTGGTGCAAGCGTAACCTGTTAACAACGTAAACGTTCTGAGCTCCACAGTCTACTTCATAATTCTCAAAATTCTGCCCCTTTGCTTTTTTATGAACAGCATTTACTTTTACTTTCAATACTAAAGTACATTTAATATCAGAAAATTACTTTTGATACTTAAGTACAGTAAATATCAGATACTTTAAGACTTTTACTCAAGTAGTATTCTAATAGGTGACTCCAGTCAGGTATCTTTACTTTTACTCGGCTTTTATACTGCGTTCAACACACTGATGCAGACAGCGGCGGGTCGTCAGGAATAGTGTGCGAGTGTCTCAGCGAGCTCCGTGTCTCTCAGTGTGACGTTCGCTTTCACTGAGCTGTTCAAGGGCCTCCCCGCTCTCTGGGTGTGCGTTTGTCCAGGAGCCCCTGCTGCTGGGAGGCTGGGGCCAACAAATGGCCACACGCACGAAACCTCCGACCGGATCAGAGCGGCACGATGTTCTGTCGACCGCAACCCCGCCAGAGCCCCGGGTAGCCATCACAGGAGGAGCAAATGGGATGTGTGGTCGATAACAGAGAAACAGGAGGAGAGTAAAGAACGCGGAGGCGAGAGAGCGGTGGGAGGGAAAAGGAGAAGTTTTGGGAGAGGAGGAAGAGGAGGGAGAAGAGATGGATGTGGGAGGAGGGGGAGGCTCTTAAATAGCCGTTAGTCCCTTCTGCTGCTTGGCAGGCCAGCAGCGCTAATGAAGACTTCAGAGCAGACAGACTGTCCAGCGCTGCTGGAGAGCACAGGCCGAGGGAGAGAGAGAGGAAAAACAAAGAAGTGGGAGGGCGGCGATGAAACAATCTGGCCAAAGGCTCGGTCAGAGCCGAGCTGGTTTTTGGACACGATGCTTTGTGCTTTTCACCGGCAGCGTGTTCCCTGATTCTGCTCCGTGTCAGGCGGTCGGGGGAAGAAAAGACGTGAAGGTGTGGAACGAGCTTGAGTCAACAAACGTTTGTGGTAGAGGTAAAGCTTTGATGTAGAAAGAGAAAGACTGTGTTCAAACAACTGATCAGGGAAAACAGGGAAAACACCACACTGCACTACAACATGCACACGTTTGAAGATTAATACGAAGGATCCAAAGTGGACAGTTTAAAAAACAATGAAGACAAAATGAAATAAATAATTAAATCTGAAAATATGCACAAATACAATTTAAGCAAGAAATAACATTCACGAGCCATGGACTACTGCTTGGTGAACAGACTTTATGATTAAAAAGTGGGCCAACAAAATAAAATGTGAGATAAAAACAGACTTTGGAAGAATTACATTTTCAAATGAAGACTGCTGGCATAAAATCTAAATAATCGTAAACCGGATCTGAAGGCTCAGTGATGGGGAGGGCCAATTTGGGGACATAAGCATTGCGTCTCTTCTTTTGACGATGTGGTTTTGTTGGTTCCCTCAGTACACACCGGTGCGGTTCTCAGCCAAGTGGGAAGTTGATGAGTCAGAACCTCCATATCTGAGGCCATGGTTGGTTCCTTGCCGAAAAATGGTGGATTGCTCTCTCCAGGTTGGGAGTGAGTCACTGCACCAAGCAAGGGAGTTCAATAATCTGGTGGTCTTGTTCACAAGTAAGTGTCAAATGGAGCGGGAGATGGACAGGCGGTCTCGGGTACCTCCCACCGCCCAACCACCTGCCCTCTGGACCCTACGCCTGACTCTCTGAAAGCAGCTGTTTTTTACAAAGCCACACTTCCAAATCAAGAATTACAGGCCTCTCTCTCTCTTCCATTGATGTCTCAAACACTAGAACGTGCTGTTTTCCAACTAGACGTCACAGAGGAACTCCATACTGCTAGAGCAGCCTCTCTCTCCTTTCAGCGGCGTTTGATACGGTGAGCCACCAGATCTCACTCTCAGGACTCTCCCTGGTCACTTACAATCTCGAGGACCACGTTTGCACTGGAACATGGATCTGGGGTCCCCCTCCGGGTTTGGTTCTGGCTTCCCTCCTATGTTTTCTCCAGACCAAGTAACTTCACTCTGTTATCCGCTCACTGTTATTCCTACGTATGCGGACGACACTCAACTAATTATTTCTAGTTCACGGTCGGAAACCCAGGTGGCTGACACCCCAGTAGATGTCTGCACACCACCTGAAGCTAAACCTCGACAACGCCGAGCTGATCTCCCTTCCAGGGAAGGCATCTCCCATCCGTGACCACTCCATACCAACCTGCGACAACTTCCTCCTGCAGGTACATTTTCCACACCCTCAGGAGAAAACATATCTCACCCAGGAGGTTGTGGAGGTTTCGGTCCAGGCTCTTGTCATCGCATCTTGCCTAGACTACTTCAACTTCCTTCTGGCTGTTGTTCCTGCACTCAGAACGCAACGGCCCGTCTGGTCTTCAGCCTCCCCAAGGTCTAGCACACCGCTCCTCCGCATCCTGTCCTGGCTGCTGCTGGTGGTCCCGATTCTAGACACTGGTACTTGTCTATAGTTCTGTGAATGGCTCAGGCCCATCTGGACAAGACTTATTCAAACCATACACCGAAGCCCATCCACTGCGCTCTACTTCAGCCAAGTGACCTGCTACTCCCTCCATGCAAAAGGAGGCCGAGCTACTGCTCAATAAAATTATTCTGTTTACGTGGGTATTACCCACATGGTTGAATGCATGATGTAATGTAACGTGAAATGAGATTATATTGTGATAACGCATGCATTATTAAAAAGTATATACTTTGAGTGTACTTTTACAATTGTATACTTCAATTTTAAATAGAATTTTATTCTCGTATATAAAAAGAAAATGTTTCACCAAAGTTTAGATAGGAAACATAAATTAAGAGGCACAGACAACTAAAGAACGACTTGATTTTTTTGCACACAAATGTCTACAATATACAAGTAATTTGGATGTTTCAGCATTGGTTGATTAAAATGTAGGTAAACAAAAAGTAAACAGTGTACATCCATGATCTAATGGCAGGTTTGTATTTGATAGTGATGAGGTGTGATGCTTTCCCCCTCCTGACTGTATATCTGAGGGGTTGGCTCCCTTCATAGTGACCTAGTGGATGTGCTGCAGGCAAACAGAGAGAGAAGGAAAAGAGAGTAGGGTGGAGGTTATTTGGCCTGAGAGTCTCTGGGGGCTGATATGAGTCTCTCTAATGAAACAGCCCATGGAGGAAACCCCAGACAGCCGTGGCAATAACTGTACATCTTGACCGGTCAGGGCTAATCGGTGGGAGGACAGGACCGTCTCCCTGTCAGAGCGCTCGCTGTGAGGCGGAACACGGCACAGGTTCTTGTAGGAGGATCCACGGAGCAATACCCACTGCTTTCTTAAAGTCTTATAAGATACTCTGCTCTGAATATTATATTTGTATATTCTGGTTAGGATAGATGGTCGGGCATGTGTGTGGCATATGTTTGGTGCTAATAGCCACGATAGCACATGTGGACTTCAGTGGCTTCTGTGATAAACTTCAGCTTGCACCCTGGAGGATATCATCAACCCAACCACAGGAAACCAGGCATCACACTGGGTGACCAGGCAAAGCTGGCTGCAGCTTAGGCAATCGAGGGAGGAGAGACGTTCTTCATCGTATAGTATAATATATGAGGAGTCACCATTCCCATGGATAAAGGATTGTGGTAAGAAGTGCCATATGCTTTCATCTTTTACAATGGGCAAAAGGGGGCAGCTCCTCCGGTTGCAAAATGTAGTATGGTTGTATAGATGTCTATGCTTCATGTGTTAAAGCTGCATTCTCTCTCCTGACCACTAGGGGGTGACTCCTCTGGTTGTATAGAAGTATATGCTTCATGTTTTAAAGCTGCATTCTCTCTCCTGACCACTAGGGGGTGACTCCTCTGGTTGTATAGAAGTCTATGCTTCATGTGTTAAAGCTGCATTCTCTCTCCTGACCACCAGGGGGCGACTCCTCTGGTTGTATAGAAGTATATGCTTCATGTGTTAAAGCTGCATTCTCTCTCCTGACCACTAGGGGGTGACTCCTCTGGTTGTATAGAAGTATATGCTTCATGTGTTAAAGCTGCATTCTCTCTCCTGACCACTAGGGGGTGACTCCTCTGGTTGTATAGAAGTCTATGCTTCATGTGTTAAAGCTGCATTCTCTCTCCTGACCACCAGGGGGTGACTCCTCTGGTTGTATAGAAGTCTATATAAATGACTCTACTTCTCTTGATGTATTCCCTCAGTAAACATTGTAAACATGAGTTTATGTCTCAATCTCTAGTTTCAAGTCTTCTTCAATACAGCATGATGTTCATTTAGTACATTATGGTCATTTAGAGTCAAACAGACCATAAAGCAGGGGACGCTTTAGGGCGGGACTACAGGGTGATTGACAGGTCTCTACCACACTCCTCCTCATTCCTAATATGGCCACTTCAATTCACTGGTTGTAAAAATCCAAGATGGCGATCTAGAGGCCTCAAAAGCGCCATCCACAAAGCAAAGTGTCTTTAATGTGCACATTCACTGCAGTGTAGGACTGAGGTTGAGACGACTTTAAAGAGGCAAACCCTCAACTCATATTCTGTTTGCTTGTTCATGTGATACTTGCCTGTACAAATGAGCCGTCATATTTTTTGTTAGTTTGCTAGTTTTGGTGTATTAAATCTGCCAATTTTGAGTATTTAAAAAATATGCTTTCTTCTCTGTAAGGGGAATTATTCAAAGATGCATAATAAGTGAGACCACACACAAACACACACAGCTTGAGACTGTATTCTTTTAACAGTAACAGACACCCACTCATTGCACATCAGAAGTATACAGTACAGCTGGATTTAGCATTAAAGGTAAGTAAACAAACCACAACACGCCCCACAAAAATGTTGCATTCAAAGATTGATGTATTAACAACTTCAATATGGATGCTCCTACTTTCTTATTTCTTCTCTATTGTGTGTAACTTTTGTTGTCTCTTAGGTCTAAAAGGATGGCATCCAAATATAAACCACACATCCCTCTGTGTTGTTGGAACTAAACGCTAACAAAAGCTTTTTTTCTTTTTCTTTTTACTTAATTGGCATTACAGAACTGTGATTTCTGTGCTTTGCTTTCCTTTCGTTCCGTGATGCTCAAACTTGAGCGATGACGAATTCAAGGAGGCAAAGTGCACACAGTTGCTCATTAGTGTGAGGAAGTTTTTTAATTGCCAGTTGGGATGAACTTCTTTGTCGAGTTTAAAAAAGTGACTACTGACAGTTTCCTCGCGCGCCCTTCACTCCCGTCCAGGTTCTCCCGGCTGCTCGGCTTCGGTCCACCCTCCCAACTTGTGGCGGTGGCGCTGACAGGACCGGAGCGGCGCCGCCTGACGGCCGACGAGGCGCGCTGCATAGTTTCTGAAGGCAGATGTACAAGGCGGGTTATTAGCGCCCCACGCTACGCTGCGCCCCTGATTTACTGTTTAAGGAGAGCGGGTTTAACAAATAAGGACTCATGAACAGAAATCAAACCTGTGACAAGTTTGTTTGTCTGCGGGTGGGCAACGTGCCAAACGGAAGGAGGCGGACCAATTAGTGGATGTCGCGGAGGGGAGGGGGGCGTCACTGACGCCACGGCGCTCGGAATTCTGGGAGGGAGAGGCCGACACCTCCATCTCATTATGGGAGATGGATCCGATGTGTTTGTGGCCGACAAATAGGTGTCTCTGACCAGGACACGGGCCCAGAGACGGCTTCATCTTAATGAGAGCCTTTCTTACCCGTAATGAGCCGGACTAACTCTCCCCCTCTCTCTAATGCTCTCCCTCTCTGAGGACCCACCTAGCGGGGCCCTGTGGTTTATGATGATGGAGCTCTGAGGGTAATATACATTTTAATGCTCCGTAATGGGAGGAAATGAAGGGATGGCAGAGGAAGAGGGGGAGAAAAGGAAAAGCAGCAGAACCAGTGGGTGGATTAGAGGGAGGCCTCCTCTCTGGATGTCTCAGCTTTAAATTAATGAGGAGGCTGAGCGCACCACGATAAATTTAGCTTTTCATGTTTAATTATGCTGCGACCGCGGTGGTTCACTGAGGATAAATCACACAATTATTATGCCCCTCGCCTGTTGTTCCTCTCCTCTTTCGCTCTGTTTTCCTCCTCCCATCTATTTGTTGTTGTTGTTGTTTATTCATAAACTGATGTCTTTTTTTGTTTAATAGTACTGTGTGTGTGTGTGTGTGTGTGTGTGTGTGTGTGTGTGTGTGTGTGTGTGTGTGTGCGAGGGGAAACAAGGCTCATGTTGTTATCACGGGGAGGCGGAGACAAATTGCAGCGTGGTAGTGGATCTAGAGGAGAGGCTTTACAGGTGTTCCTGCCTGGGATCCCAATGCCCCGCCTCCAGGCCTCGTGGCGCCTCAGAGAGCGCGGTGCTGCGGCGCCGTTGGGATCACCGCAGGGTGAAGCAGGCAGCGGGTCGCGGGCCCGTGTGGAGCGAGGCGCTGGTGGCGCGTTGGACTCGGCAGCCGGTTTGGCAGAAATGAGTTGTTTCTCCTGAGCAGCCAGGGCCGTTTTCACCGTGAAGAAAACTCCTCCAGACCCGGGCCGAGGTCCTGCTGAGTGAAGGGAAGGGGCTCAGCCTGAAGCGAGCCGCGGCTTCGACCCAGACATAAATAGGGTGAGCTATTTTCATCTTAGTGAGAACATAAACATCTACAAACACACATGAATAAAATAATGTCCTGTCGTGAGTTCTCTCCATCATCATGTGGTTGATGTTGAATTCTCCCTCGTTCAGCTTCACCTGCATCACCTTCATCTGCGATCGATAAAAGTCACTTTGTGAGTAACCGTTAGGACTGCTTTTTTTCACAATCGAAAATTAAACCAGATTTGGGACACTATGGGACCACTATAGAACCAGACCACTATAGAACCAGTATGGGACCAGTATGGGACCACGATGGGGACACTAGGGCGACTGTGACTCAGTGGTGCGCAGGGTCGTCCTTCAATCAGAGGCTTGGCGGTTCGATCCCCGGCTCCGCTAGCCCATGTCGATGTGTCCTTGAGCACGACTCTTAACCCTCCATGTCTCCTGTAGCTGTTCCACGGTGTATGAATGTTGATAATCTGATGCGGCTCCTTCATGGCAGCTCCTCTCATCAGTGTGTGAATGATGTCATGTAGTGTTAAAGCGCTTTGAGTGGTCAGAAGACTAGAAAAGAGATCTACAAGTACGGGTCCATTTACCATTCACTATGGGACCACTATGGGACCAGTGCATTGCCTGAAGGGAGACTCGTCCACAGTAGTGGTGTCAGCGGTTGCATCAAACCAATAATTTTCATTTGACCTTATTGCTCTCAAAGCAACATGACAGACTCTCCTCTCTGAAGCTCCCCATGCAAATTTAAAAACACGTTCTCCCCCATCTTCTCTCTCTGCACAGCTCCTCTGTAATTGCTTGTCTCTCAACAGTTTGTGTGTGTGTGTGTGTGTGTGTGTGTGTGCGTGTGCGTGTGCGTGTGCGTGTATAGGTGTGTGTTTTGTTCGACCGCAGCTCGTTGTCAAAAAGCTCTCGGCTTTTTTTTGTGGAAAAAGCAAATCAATGTTGATGCTTTTGACCAGCTCAGTCTTACCCAATTTCCTTTGGCCAATTTTGAGATTTTCAGTTTGCAATGAGAGAGGGGGACCCCTGTCGGAGCTGACTGATTGCATTTTCCACAGAGCCTCAGTGGCATGTTGTGCCTGAGATCAACTTGGCATCCTGGCATGAAGGCAATTTCCATAAAACTACCCCTGTGTCTCTCAGTGTGCGCTCCACACGGGCACACGCCTGTGCGGCTACACAAATTAACACCACTGGTTCTCTCTCTCGCTCTCTCACACACACACACACACACACACACACACACACACACACACACACACACACTCGTCCGAGGCGCCGCGGCTGCACTCGGCTCCGTGCAGAACTCTGGGGTAGTGACATGTACCATCCTCTCCCGACTGTCATCAATATGCTAATCTGGGGGAATTAAGGAGCGAGGGTTAACTTCTCCACTTAAACACCACGAGGAGGCCGGGCCTGTGGAGGACCAGGGTGTGGAGGACCGGCCTGTGGAGGACCAGGGTGTGGAGGACCGGCCTGTGGAGGACCAGGGTGTGGAGGACCGGCCTGTGGAGGACCAGGGTGTGGAGGACCGGCCTGTGGAGGACCAGGGTGTGGAGGACCGGCCTGTGGAGGACCAGGGTGTGGAGGACCAGGGTGTGGAGGACCGGCCTGTGGAGGACCAGGGTGTGGAGGACCGGCCTGTGGAGGACCAGGGTGTGGAGGACCGGCCTGTGGAGGACCGGCCTGTGGAGGACCAGGGTGTGGAGGACCGGCCTGTGGAGGACCAGGGTGTGGAGGACCGGCCTGTGGAGGACCAGGGTGTGGAGGACCGGCCTGTGGAGGACCGGCCTGTGGAGGACCGGCCTGTGGAGGACCAGGGTGTGGAGGACCGGCCTGTGGAGGACCGGCCTGTGGAGGACCGGCCTGTGGAGGACCAGGGTGTGGAGGACCGGCCTGTGGAGGACCGGCCTGTGGAGGACCGGCCTGTGGAGGACCAGGGTGTGGAGGACCAGGGTGTGGAGGACCGGCCTGTGGAGGACCAGGGTGTGGAGGACCAGGGTGTGGAGGACCGGGCCTGTGGAGGACCGGCCTGTGGAGGACCGGCCTGTGGAGGACCAGGGTGTGGAGGACCGGCCTGTGGAGGACCGGCCTGTGGAGGACCGGCCTGTGGAGGACCAGGGTGTGGAGGACCGGCCTGTGGAGGACCGGCCTCTGGAGGACCGGCCTGTGGAGGACCAGGGTGTGGAGGACCAGGGTGTGGAGGACCAGGGTGTGGAGGACCAGGGTGTGGAGGACCGGCCTGTGGAGGACCAGGGTGTGGAGGACCAGGGTGTGGAGGACCGGCCTGTGGAGGACCAGGGTGTGGAGGACCGGCCTGTGGAGGACCGGCCTGTGGAGGACCAGGGTGTGGAGGACCAGGGTGTGGAGGACCGGCCTGTGGAGGACCGGCCTGTGGAGGACCGGGCCTGAGGAGGACCGGCCTGAGGAGGACCGGGCCTGAGGAGGTAGACTATAGTACAGACACGTAGACTATAGTACACATAGACTATAGTACGTCTGTACTATAGTCTGTGTACTATAGTCTATGTGTACTATAGTCTATGTGTCTGTACAATAGTCACGTAGACTATAATATAGACACATAGACTATAGTACAGACACGTAGACTATAATACAGACACGTAGACTATACTATAGACACATAGACTATAGTACAGACACATAGACTATAGTACACATAGACTATAGTACACATAGACTATAATATAGACACATAGACTATAGTACAGACACGTAGACTATAGTACAGACACATAGACTATACTATAGTACACATAGACTATAGCACAGACACGTAGACTATAGTACAGACACGTAGACTATAGTACAGACACATAGACTATAGTACACATAGACTATAGTACAGACACATAGACTATAGTACACATAGACTATAGTACAGACACGTAGACTATAGTACAGACACGTAGACTATACTATAGTACACATAGACTATAGTACAGACACGTAGACTATAGTACAGACACGAAGACTATAGTACACATAGACTATAGTACAGACACGTAGACTATAGTACACATAGACTATAGTACAGACACGTAGACTATAGTACACATAGACTATAGTACAGACACGTAGACTATAGTACACATAGACTATAGTACAGACACGTAGACTATAGTACAGACACGTAGACTATAGTACAGACACATAGACTATAGTACACATAGACTATAGTACAGACACATAGACTATAGTACACATAGACTATAGTACAGACACATAGACTATAGTACACATAGACTATAGTACAGACACGTAGACTATAGTACAGACACGAAGACTATAGTACACATAGACTATAGTACAGACACGTAGACTATAGTACACATAGACTATAGTACAGACACGTAGACTATAGTACACATAGACTATAGTACAGACACGTAGACTATAGTACACATAGACTATAGTACAGACACGTAGACTATAGTACAGACACGTAGACTATAGTACACATAGACTATAGTACAGACACGTAGACTATAGTACAGACACGTAGACTATAGTACACATAGACTATAGTACAGACACGTAGACTATAGTACACATAGACTATAGTACAGACACGTAGACTATAGTACACATAGACTATAGTACAGACACGTAGACTATAGTACACATAGACTATAGTACAGACACGTAGACTATAGTACAGACACGAAGACTATAGTACACATAGACTATAGTACAGACACGTAGACTATAGTACACATAGACTATAGTACAGACACGTAGACTATAGTACACATAGACTATAGTACAGACACGTAGACTATAGTACAGACACGTAGACTATAGTACACATAGACTATAGTACAGACACGTAGACTATAATACAAATGGACCCATACTTGTATATGGACCCATACTTGTATAGCGCCTTTCTAGTCTTCCAACCACTCAAGGCTCTTTAACACTACATGACATCATTCACCCATTCATACACTGATGATAGGAGCACCATGCAAGGAGCCACATCAGATTGTCAACCATTCATACACCGTAGACGCAGCTACGGGAGCAATTTAGGGTTAAGTGTCTTGCTCAAGGACACATCGACATGGGCTAGCGGAGCCGGGGATCGAACCGCCGATCCTCTGATTGAAGGACGACCCTGCTCACCACTGAGCCACAGTCGCCCTACTGACACGTAGACTATACTATAGTACACATAGACTATAGTACAGACACGTAGACTATAATACAGACACGTAGACTATACTATAGTACACATAGACTATAGCACAGACACGTAGACTATAATACAGACACGTAGACTATACTATAGTACACATAGACTATAGTACAGACACGTAGACTATAGTACAGACACGTAGACTATAGTACAGACACGAAGACTATAGTACAGACACGTAGACTATAGTACAGACACGTAGACTATAGTACAGACACGAAGACTATAGTACACATAGACTATAGTACAGACACGTAGACTATAATACAGACACGTAGACTATACTATAGTACACATAGACTATAGCACAGACACGTAGACTATAATACAGACACGTAGACTATACTATAGTACACATAGACTATAGTACAGACACGTAGACTATAGTACAGACACGTAGACTATAGTACAGACACGAAGACTATAGTACAGACACGTAGACTATAGTACAGACACGTAGACTATAGTACAGACACGAAGACTATAGTACACATAGACTATAGTACAGACACGTAGACTATAATACAGACACGTAGACTATACTATAGTACACATAGACTATAGCACAGACACGTAGACTATAATACAGACACGTAGACTATACTATAGTACACATAGACTATAGTACAGACACGTAGACTATAGTACAGACACGTAGACTATAGTACAGACACGAAGACTATAGTACAGACACGTAGACTATAGTACAGACACGTAGACTATAGTACAGACACGAAGACTATAGTACACATAGACTATAGTACACATAGACTATAGTACAGACACATAGACTATAGTACAGACACGAAGACTATAGTACACATAGACTATAGTGCAGACACATAGACTATAGTACAGACACGAAGACTATAGTACAGACACGAAGACTATAGTACACATAGACTATAGTACACATAGACTATAGTACAGACACATAGACTATAGTACAGACACGAAGACTATAGTACACATAGACTATAGTACACATAGACTATAGTACAGACACATAGACTATAGTACAGACACGAAGACTATAGTACACATAGACTATAGTGCAGACACATAGACTATAGTACAGACACGAAGACTATAGTACACATAGACTATAGTACACATAGACTATAGTACAGACACGTAGACTATAGTACAGACACGTAGACTATAGTACACATAGACTATAGTACAGACACATAGACTATAGTACACATAGACTATAGTACAGACACGTAGACTATAGTACAGACATGAAGACTGCACAAGTCACGACTCGCTGTCCAAGTGCTTCACTCGCATCACTTTGAGACAGCAATGGGATCTTAGAAACAAGTGCCCCAGTGCATGCTGGGAGGGTTCTCTTATCTACGTCAGGATGTTTCAGTATTACGGGTACATCACTCTATTTATTAAGGTTGAAGAAGACATGTTGTATATTCGCCCTCCACTGCAATAAATAACACAGTGAAACCCTCAAATGTTTCTCCAATAAAATAAAATATAATCATTTTCAACTGAAATAGAGAGGAGTGTTATTTAATTAGATCCCCAAAGGCTGTAAGACATCCTTATTTATTTTTTCCCTCAACATCGAATTCTCTTGTTTTGGTGTCAAAGCCCGACATCATACATCATTCAGTTTCTCTGCAGCTCCTCTGGGAGCCGTGGAGAAAGTCAAGAGGAGGAGGTTGGGACGGACCAATGGGACTTTCACCCAGGAGACGGCTGTTAACGTCCCAATAGATAATATCCCATTCAATTCATTTGTCTAGACTCCATTCATAACGCCACTTCCGGGGTTATTTGAGCCTAGACCACAATCTTTTCCTGAACCTGGTTCTGATGCCTAAACCGAACCAAGTATCTCACAATCTTTTCCTCACTAAATTAATGTGTTGCCATAACCGAAGTGAGTTGTTTCCTGTGAAGACCTACGTTTATTTTAAAAAGATGGATATTGCTGGACCTTCACGGGGAAAAGCAAAAGAATAATGCGTACCTTTTTGTGAGGTATCATACAAGCCGCTGCATGAGGATGCGTTCCATGTTGACTGATAACCACCGTCACAATCAAGCCGGGGCACGCTGCTCAGGGCTGAAGTGGCAACGTTCTCCATCGGGGTCAATTTCATCCATTGTTGCTAATAGGCATGAGTCGTCTTGACAATTGTTGAACAGGAGAAGCTGGATGACTCACGTTTTCACTTTTAGGAAAAGTCACACACTGGGGGACTTGAATATTTGATTGAAGTCAGTTCCCTTCATAGCAACAACCGTGGGTCAATGTGAGCTGCAATGTGAGCTGCAATGTGAGCTGCAATGTGAGCGGCGTTGGGGAAACAGGAAGCAGGTGAGCACGTGGGCAGAGACGGTGGAATGCGGGAGATGTGAGTCGTGACAGCTTGGTTCGCCAACACCGAGTTAATGAGAGTGTGCAGAGTTATCGTCTGCCTCACATCAGCCTCCCATTTTGAAAATCCTCACAAAGTGATGTCCTCAGGCGGCACGCAGCAGGTTTTTCCGCTGATGGGAGCTTAGCGGTACATATGAATATGCCTCCTGCGCGGCTTTTATCCGCCTGGCCTTGCCCCCGCCGGTTCTGCCGCGGATATGATAATGAATTCAATAACATGGTTTTCTCTCTCAGATTATATTTTTCCTAGAAACAATTACGGAAACTACTTTTCTTTTTTTTTCTCCCTTCCTCTTCCCGGGGAAACGTCAGGGTTTGTTTTCACTGTGAAACAAAATAGCCCATTTGCAGACAAGCTGTTAAGTGCCCGAGGTAATGCGCTCGCATTCTGCATCACCTGCACTGGGAAAGTACGAGCCTGAGAGGAGGGAGGAAAAAAGAGAAGACAGAATAGAAGAAATGTTCAAGTGGGATAGCTAGCTGGCAGAATCCATTTGGAGTGAGCGAGCAATTGCGGCTCATTGACACGGCGGTGTCTTAAGCCCGGTCGCTGAATGAATATTTTTACAAATATATTGCATGATTTTACAGCAGAGGGCCCTGCAGCAAGACGCAAGCGCGGTAAAAAGGAAAGGAAAAGGAAGCAAGACAGTGATCTGGAGGTGTGACTGCGTTCAGCTCTTATTCCACTTTCAGGAGCCCGGAAAAGCTCTTTTTCAATATGGTGAGGGAGCAACGCGGCGAGAGGAGTGAAACTGTGTGTGACTGAAGCGGGACGCCGCAGTGCAGGACTGTCTGTTCCTCCTCCTCCGCGGCGTCTCGTGTGGACAGTAAACCGACGCAGACGCGTGTGCGCTCTAACAAGCAGATACTAGCAAACTAAAAGCTTATTAGCTCATCAAAGGCTTCCCGGAGCCCCCCTCCGCGTCCCTGCTCAAAGTGGCAATGTTAGCAGAAAGGATCTCATTAATTTTATTCCTCCGCTGGATGAAGAACAGTGGCCACTATTCCAGAGTAAACAGCAAGGTTTTAATAATAATGGGCCGACAGCTCGCTGTCCTCTGAAGCTTCATAAGAGTGAAAGGAACGAGACGCAGAGCGAGGAAAGGACGGGCGCCATGACAGAGGTCGCTCCAAAACCCAGACCAATGTAGGCCGTTTACTTACCCAGAGTCCTCAGCGAACAGGGTCAAAGGTCTTTGGGCCGATAACGGGACTGTCTGGATAGTCATGATCGCATTGAGAGACGCTGTAGTCGTAGAGCAGGAGACCTAGAAATACTGAGACCTGAGGGCCACGGACATTTTGTTTACTTTATTGGATCCACAAAAACCTCTGCTCATCTTTTCAAATTTTTGTGTCGACAATTGCATTATAATCTTAAAATAATACATCATTGTGTAGCATTTCGGGGAATCTATTTTCAGATATGGAATTTAATACTCATATAATAATACAGTCAAGGATCATTTTGAGTCCTGCTCTCTGTCCTGAGGTCCACCCATCAAGTGCAGCTGGATCCAGGATGAAGGATGGATCCAGGTCTCTGTCAGACAGAGAGCATGCTGGGTAGTGGAGGAGCCTCAGGGCCTAGCTGGGTTAGCTTAGCTTCCATCGCTCCTCTCTGGGCCGTGCGGTGGCCGGTCGGTCGGCCAAAGTCTGCTGCACTTGATCCCCGCGCTTCCTTCCTCGGGTCCTCTTCACTACAGGAGCCCAGAACGGACAAACCAAACACCGGCTCCAAAGAGGGCCCTGTAGGCCACCGTAGCTCTCCAACCGAGCCGCAGAGTGGCGTCTGGTTCCGTTGCTCCTGAGGCCGTGTTGTTGAGGTCAGGTTCGATAGGTTAGGGTCTGCAACTTCACCACTAAGTGCCTCTGAATCCAACACACTGTCCAAAAGACCAAATATTAAAAAAACAGGGTTAATAATTTGGGGCGAACTGACGTTTATTGGAATCCTTTTTATGAGGACTATATTACTGAAAAATACTCAAGAACATTTTTTAATAATGACTGGGACTACAAAGGTAGAAGTAGTAGTAGTTCTGCTCTTTCCCGTTTAGTAAATAAAGTGTGACAGGGACCAGGACATATGTCAGTCAAGTGTAACTGATGCAGGAATATTTACACTTTCTTTTGATATCAATTATCAGAGATTAATTGATGTTGGTATTTGTGTTTAACATCATATTAGCCAGTCATGTTAAGCTTTAATGTTGCGTTCAATTGGACGTTACCTGTGTCTAAGTAAGCATTCATGGCAACATGAGTAATCCGTTAAGCTGTAAAGCGCTGGGCGGGTGACACATGGACCATACAATTATGTTTTATATTTACACATCAATATTAAAGCTGTATCTTCTGTCGTGGAAAAATAACTCTATGTCTCGGGAGGAGAGTTCAAAGGTTCCAATCAAATATCAAAACCAAATAAGCAAGCAAACAGAGTTTCTCTGGTCAAAACAAAATGTCGCCATTCGTTTATTCATGCTTGCGCAAGCAGGGAAAAAACCTCAACAGCCATGAATCAACAATGCCTGTCAGGGTTTCCACAAAATATCATTGTTGAAACAGTCAGTTATATACTTTTCAAATGATCATCCCTTTAAGACCATCTCATCTCTCATTGGTTCCCACTACTCCAACATACGATTTACAGTGAACTGTGCGTTCCACGTCAACATCGTTCGTACTTTGGCCTGATCAGGACCATACGTCAACCAATCCCCTGTCTTCACATACATCAAATGTCAGCATATTTGTCAATCACTTCTCCGTGATGTGTACCTTTGAACATTCTTAGTTAGTCACTAAGTAGTCAGCACTTATTATCAGCTGGTTTGAACCACAGTAGCTTCTTGAACCTGACACCCATGTTATCTATCCCTCCACGTCTTACTTGTATGTTACTCATTAATCTGAACATACATTAGTATTAATAATCTTATGTTTTAACAGAAAATGTATTATCATCATACAGCATATACATATTTTTCCATTACACTTCTCAATATGCATTCACCAACAAATAAGAGCAACACAGTGTGTGATTCATACTAGCTAATGGTCAAGACTAGTTTATATCTCCATCAAACTCACGCGCACCAATAAGAAGAGACAAACTTGTGAAAGTCGTCTTTCATCCAGTCACAGTGGAGATCACAGGCCAGCACATCTATTAAAGGAGTCATCTGGGCTCCTCTGCAGATGAATAAATGTCCTTGTAATCTATCAGGGCGCTGGCCATGAAGTAGACGGGCCGCATGTGTTTTATCAGCCTGGTAATTGGTCATGTTGACGAGCGTTCTCTTTGAGAGGATGGGAGGTGCGAGGCGTTCCGCCTTATTGATGGTTTCTAATAAAGACGGCCATTTATAAGGCATTATATGGCAGTGTCTGACGGAGCAAGCTTCACACACACACCTGCATGAACGCATTCCGTGTGTTAAGGGGATTGAGGCACATGCAGGTGATGTGTATGGGGGCAGATGGAGACTCGAACAAAGATGGTGTTAACGTCCCATTGATCTCTCTCCAGGTCGCCCACTGACTCCTGCTCAGTGACCCTTGACCTCTTCCAGTGGATGCTGAGAGGTTTTGGTCTTGTGTTCACAGACAGCTGATGTTATCTGTTTCCCCACAGACTGTATATGAGAAGGGGAGTAGTCGCCATGACGACGTGGACCCGCTTTGATGCCTGGAGATTGACATTTTGGCCGTCGTCATCTTGATTTATTTTTGCAACCAGTGAACGGAAGTGACCATATTTGGATTGTGAGGGAGTGTTGTAAAGATGCCGTATGTGGCTCTGGTAGAGACCTGTCAATCACCCCGTAGCCCCGCCCTAAAGCATCCCCTGCTTTATGGTCTGTTTGACTCAAGAGAAGTAGAGTCATTTATATAGACTTCTATACAACCAGAGGAGTCGCCCCCTGGTGGTCAGGAGAGAGAATGCAGCTTTAAGACATGAAGCATAAACTTCTATACAACCAGAGGAGTCACCCCCTTGTGGTCAGGAGAGATAATGCAGCTTTAATACATGAAGCATAGACTTCTATACAACCAGAGGAGTCACCCCCTGGTGGTCAGTAGAGAATGCAGCTTTAACACATGAAGCATAGACTTCTATACAACCAGAGGAGTCACCCCCTGGTGGTCAGGAGAGAGAATGCAGCTTTAACACATGAAGCATAGACTTCTATACAACCAGAGGAGTCACCCCCTGGTGGTCAGGAGAGATAATGCAGCTTTAACACATGAAGCATAGACTTCTATACAACCAGAGGAGTCACCCCCTGGTGGTCAGGAGAGATAATGCAGCTTTAACACATGAAGCATAGACTTCTATACAACAAGAGGAGTCACCCCCTGGTGGTCAGTAGAGAGAATGCAGCTTTAACACATGAAGCATAGACTTCTATACAACCAGAGGAGTCACCCCCTGGTGGTCAGGAGAGAGAATGCAGCTTTAACACATGAAGCATAGACTTCTATACAACCTCTGCATTGGCTTCACCTTTGAAAACTGGAGGTGAGACATGAGAAGACAATTCCTTGATCCCTTTAAAAGAGGCAGTTCACTGGTAGGAACAGCCAATGTGGTTTAATACCAGAGGTTCTGGAGAGTGGCAGATTTTATGCTGCACACGGCATGAGTCTGTGAACAGCAAAAGTGAAAATAGCTTGCAGCTCTATTCACTGTGGCTTCCAGACTGTTCCATTACTCCATACAACATACAAACAGATCCATTGCCACAAAACGACAGAAAACGGAGATGGTCTCATTCTGTAGACGCTCATGCTTTAGGTCACTGAAAGATGGTAATTTTTATTTAATACTGAATCAGCAAAAACATTCTGTCTTGTGTTTCAAGCTCTTAACATTTTCAATATTTAATAAAACCACCATTTCCCTGATCTCAAGCAAGTGCTGTGAGCTGCTTATCATAACTTTACATTTGATAATCAGCATTTAGTTCAGAGCTGCCTACAAAACCTGGTGGTTTTCAGCTGATCGGCCATCTTATTTTTTTGGGAATGTTGAATTTTTATTTAAATAACTTTTTGTGACTCCTCCATCCGTGCTTTTTCAAATAATAGGATAAGTAATCCATCAGACAAAAACAAATACAATGTGCAATCATTTTGTTAGAACATTGCAAATAAAGTTCTATCTGTGCAAAAAATAACTTATTTTTGGCAAAAGAAATAGCTTATTGTGGCTGAAATTAACCTGTTTTGCACTGAATATCTTTTCAAGATAATAACAATAACGTGCAACCTGTGCCAAACAAAACAGAATGAGTCTAAATGTGTGTGAGCCATGTGTGTGTGTCAGTGTTAGTGGCTGCAGTGAGCTGCTTTCCTCTACACCTCTTTTTAAAACGGGGTTGCAGGCTTGATACGGACGCTCTCAATTCATGCTCTGTTGAGTTTAGATCTGTATTTTGTTTTTAGAGACCCAACAGCAGAAAAGCCGACCTCACGGAGATCTCACGGAGATCGGCTTTTGGCAAAACGCCAAGAATCGGCGAGTCGCTCACAAGCGTAACCTGTTAACGCCGTAACTAAACCTTTACCCGAAAGTACAGGCATTTCTCCATGTATTTATTATGATGTTTTATGTCCATGTACTTTGTACTTTTGTAATATGTGAAGTTCTCAATAAAGGTCTTGAAATAAAGAAATTCTGCATTTCCCCCCGCGCCCCACCTGTAATACCATTGCACCCCACTAGAGGGACGCGCCCCACAGTTTGAGAACCACTGGTTTACTCTAACTTCAGGATGGTTGAAATTATGTTTTACTGTAAATTATAGGCAGACAGACCACCGATAATGGAGACAGCCTTGATGGTGAGGTAGAGTGCACACGCTACTCTGCATGAACCGTGTTGGAATATTGTGTAGGAAGTAAATGCCTCTACCCACAGCACAACTACACATCTAAATTGGTCCGTTGAGGTGCATTAGATTCTCACACACATGACCATAATATGATTTGATCCACTCAGCTGGATTCCCTCCCTATTGTTATTAATATGTCTTTGTTCAGTTGTTTTTCCACACAGTGCTGCCTGGACGATGCGAAACAAACAGGGTAAATTATTTATAGCTGTGACGAATTGGTATGGAAATGTAACATCATGATGCTGCCTGTTGATTTCCATCCATGTTTAATAAAGGCTGCTGAACGTGCTTATTGGATGCAGAAGATGAGTTGGCTCTCCTCAAAGCCTCATAATATCGGCCCGTTGTTGCTCACAGCTTTTCAGATAGGAGGAGCCTTTATGTCAGAGGAATGATGTAAAATGCTCAGCGTTTTCTTCTGTATCCTTAAATGTTTAAATCCAATATTTGCTAAAACACAAGTGCAAGGTACCGCAGCCCCTGTTAAACTAGGTGATGCAACACATGTGTAGACAGAGTTACTGTGAAGGTCACAGTGGAGTGTTAATATGTTGCTGGGAGATGGAGATGTTCTGAGACTATTCCTTTCTTCTGGATACCGATCCCGATATCTGACCTTACACATCTGCTAATACTGAGGAGCGGTCCTGAGGAGCGGGTCCGTAGAGGGTTTAATACTGAGGGTTTAATACTGAGGTCCGTAGAGGGTTTAATACTGAGGGTTTAATACTGAGGTCCGTAGAGGGTTTAATACTGAGGTCCGTAGAGGGTTTAATACTGAGGGTTTAATACTGAGGTCCGTAGAGGGTTTAATACTGAGGGTTTAATACTGAGGGTTTAATACTGAGGTCCGTAGAGGGTTTAATACTGAGGGTTTAATACTGAGGGTTTAATACTGAGGTCCGTAGAGGGTTTAATACTGAGGGTTTAATACTGAGGGTTTAATACTGAGGTCCGTAGAGGGTTTAATACTGAGGGTTTAATACTGAGGTCCGTAGAGGGTTTAATACTGAGGTCCGTAGAGGGTTTAATACTGAGGGTTTAATACTGAGGTCCGTAGAGGGTTTAATACTGAGGGTTTAATACTGAGGGTTTAATACTGAGGTCCGTAGAGGGTTTAATACTGAGGGTTTAATACTGAGGTCCATAGAGAGTTTAATACTGAGGGTTTAATACTGAGGTCCATATGGAGAATGAACACAACAGAACAGTCATTACAAAAAAATTGGAATATGAAACAATTCCTTCAAAATGTTATCTTCAATTTTGTATATAATAGTACAGTAATTAACAGTATCAAACAAAACAATGGTGCAACAGCACCTTAAAAATCAAATTAATCAAGGAATGAAAACAATTCCTTTAAAATGGTAAAGTGCAGCCACAATTTACAACATAAATAAGACATTAAAAATAGTACAGTAACAGTTGATGTTCAAAATATACATGGATCACATTTGAAAGAGCAGCTTCCTACACAGTAAACAACACAAAGGTTCAAACAAGTAGACTGTGCATGTGGTGGCCTGTTCCTGGTTGTTGTTTTATTCTGTGCCACGTTACGCGACTCCTTTTCCTGACTCACGCGTTAAAATGTTCCAAATAATGACTCTCGAGACGCTGATTCAATTTCCATCCTTTTGTCGATTTATTCTCTCTTTTAATCGAACAAACAAATCATAAATCTAACTTTAGTTCTATCGTAAATTAACGTTCTAACGTGAGGTCAAAAAACTGTCTCGATGCCCCGTTCCACATAAGAAAATAAAAACCCTCCTATTCGGTCCCGCCCCTTCCTCTTATACCAGCCAGCTGATCCTAATCAGATTAATATAAACAATTAACAGAAAAAGGCATTATTATTATTATTATTGCAAAGGAACATCTTTAAATCATACAAATGAATTATATAACATGATTTATAATCAAACAAAAATATATGGCTCCAACAGTGCATGTAGTATTGCTCATTGCTCACACTTCCAAGAGCAATAGCAGGTTATTCTTCAAGAAGAGAAATATTTCTGCCGTCTCTCCTCCTAGCCTATTTTTAAAGGCCTGAAGTTCGGCATTTTGGCCTACGCCAGCTTGGATTTTGACTGCCACCATTTTCTTTTTTTGCAACCAGTGTGCGGAGGTGACCTTATTTGGACTGTGGAGACGGCGTATATGGCTCTGGTAATCACCGTGTAGACCCGCCCTAAAGCGTCCCCTGCTTTATGGTCTGTTTGACTCAAAATGACCATAATTTACTAAATGAACATTATTCTGTATTGAAGAAGACTTGAAACTAGAGATTGAGACATAAACTCATGTTTACAATGTTTACTGAGGGAATAAATCAAGAGAGAATCATAAGTAATGCAAGTTTAAAGCGCTTCCACATTGATAATATGTACATTGATATATATATATATATATATAACCGGAGCCAATAAAGCTGATTCTGATTCTGATTTCCCTTTTCAGAACTGAAGGTTACTGCCTGTTTTGGGCCTTTGCCGCTGGCTCTGCTGCCTCTCTTGGGGTCCTCCTCAATGACCCCTCCATCTTCTCCACCTCTTGGGTCAGCGCAACATTTTCCAGACTTGAAGCTGTCTGCGCTTTTGAAGTATCTGAAATAACAATAAAATATAATAAATAAATGTCTTACAACATCCTCCTCCATAGTAGCGCTTGATGGTGGCAGGCAGACAGAGGGTGATGTAATGCATGTCTAGACAACTACTACTCCGGCCCAGTGCTGTGGAGGAAGGCTGATGAGAGCAGTGCCAGGTTGATTGGCACAGCTGGTGTTCCTTGTCCAATCCCTCTCTCTCTGCTTAAATGCAGTAGCGGGCTGGACTTCATTAGGCTGACAAACACAGGTGTGCACCATGCTGGCCCGTCAGGTATTGGACGGTCGGAGGACTCAGAATGTTGTTTCTGAAATGCAGGTTTCGAAGCAAAGCAGCTCCAAAGATATCTGATGCTTAAGATTTGGATTCCTACCTTTTATCCGGACAAAGTGCTGCTGTTGGGTATTCCAAAATCTCAGGCACAAATCAGGATCAATGTGATGCCCAAAATACAGGATCATGTGGATCCAACCTCAGAGTTGGATTTGATGTACATTGCAAAAAGCTGCTCCGTTATTTCTATTCAAATTGTATTTCTAAACCTTGGCTGGCCTTTGGTCTTTGGCCACTGTAAGTTCCACACAAGCGCTGATAATTAATAAGCACACCCTTTAATAATGCATGCATCTCACAGCTGAAGTTTGTGCCCTTGATCTTTTGAGCTTCCATGTTGCCTTTTAGGTTGGTGAACAGGTTACCCTTTCATACCATGCCAGAAACTGATTTCAGGTTTGAAAGTTGCACAGGCTAACTACGAGGACCTTAAATCGGGTTCTCTAAGCAGCAATTGGGTTCTTTTGTAAAGGCTGTGATGTGCACCTGAGGGAGAAGATACAATTCCATTACACTATGCTGAACGCCCCAACCTACTTGGGCATTACTCAGACAAATTTAGTTGACAGGACATTGTTGTGACATTCAATAGTCTTTGTCCACATCGAGAACGTGTCACATTGAGGATCCATCCCTTGACTGTGGAGGAGCAGGGGCTGATGTGGTTCCTGTTTATCAAGTGATTGTGACTGGCAGTGACTAAATCAACACCGTGTGTTGAAATGTCATCTGCCCTGGCCAGTCTTCTTGTCAATTTGCCAAATTCCCTGAGAACGAAGACTAAATAACGAGGAAATAGATCTCATTGTGCAGGATCCCCAATGGGACATATGATCCTATTCAGGAACCTCTTGCAAGAGACTGTGAGTTTGTGAATATACAGGGCAACCAAAGCATCAATGTATGCTATACCCGTATTTTAAAGCATTGCAAGCTGTACTGATGGTTCCAGCAGACTGGTCCAGGTGGCATCCTCCTCAGCGTTAGCGGTTACCCTCTTCTACAATGGCTGATGACCCCTTGTGACTCAGAGCAGAAGGAACAACAATATTCGTGGCACAACAAAGAGGGACAACGGAGCGTCTCAATGGTGCAGGGAAGGGTAGAGTATATTGCTTCGACCATCTCCCTGTGGAGCCTAATCTGTGCCTGCATTGTGCTCCACAGCATGGCACAAACAATGAGAGGGCCATTGCACGAAGAAGACATTGATGGACCATCTCCCCGAACAGAAGGCACTGACCTTCCACCATCACATTGACACAATCAAACACGCCAGTGGGGCACTTGCTTAGAAAGAGTATGCAAAGGACAGTTTCCATAGGCACTGGAGTTAGGATCACTGTATTTACCCCTCCCATTTGGACATTCAATGTATCCATGGCGGATCTCTTGGCCTGAAGGATTCCAGGGTACAGTTTGCACTTGGTGTTATCTGCTTCTGCAGTTCCCAAACTTACAGTACGCTCTCTTAATTGTCACTAGTGTACGTTTATGGCTCCTGCTTTATGCCCACAAGAGGGCATGTTGTGTCACCTTCAAGTTTGGTGAAATAATTGCCCTAATAACAACATCCCCCAACACACACTCACCCACCTCCCCTCCCAGCAGCCAATTACCCAGAAATAATGGTGGGGGGGACTTAACAGCTAACAAGTTATTTATACACAACGGCACGGGCGACGCGCCGTCGTCTCCTTCTGTCTTTTTAATTTTTCCACCTATCGGCCTCTCCGCTCTTCCCCCGTCTGCTGCTCTCTCAGGACCACAGTGATGACAGTGGGGGGGGGTAATGTATGTTTATGCAGTGCACTGCCCCATGTTTCTCCTTTTTGATGAGGGCTGTACGTCCTAACAAGCAGACGGGTGAGCCCCACTAGCAGTAAAGACAAGACATTACCGTTACCTGAAGAGAAGACAGGGCTGGTAATGAAGAGATGGATGGCTGTTATTGTATTCGGCCATTGATTGGCAGCACAAAACCTCTTTCCGATGTCTCTGAACCCGTCTGTCTGCCGTTTCCTTGGCCTCTCTGTCCGTCTTCTTCTCCCTTTGTGTTTTTTATCTGCACGTCCTCAACTCAACGACTTGGAAGAGTTGCATCCGTGAGCCGATGCCTGAGTGAGCCAGTTTTAAACAGCTGATCAGACTGCTGCACTAACACCTTCCTACATCGTGTGTGTGTGTGTGTGTGTGTGTGTGTGTGTGTGTGTCCCCCCCCTCTCTCGCAAACACTTTCCGCGCTTAATCTCTCAAATCAATGTCAATTACATCCTGATTATGTTCAGTGCGTCTAACCATTTGTCTTGATTTGTAACCGTGTAAGTGTGGAAATCAGCAATCCGTGTTGCCGGTGGCTATTGAGGGCGCGGGGAGGGGGGGCGGTGCCACAGTACAGTATTGTAACTTCAAAGGTCATGTTTGACTGCTTCCGCATCGTTAGATATGAAGAGTAGTCTTGATTTACTGGGAAACACGGAAAGGTCAAGCGTGACCTCTCTCTCTCTCTCTCTCTCTCTCTCTCTCTCTCTCTCTCTCTGTGCTTTGGTTCCGTGTCACACTGCGAGGACAAAATGGCAGCAGCCAAGGGGCCGCAGCGATGCCCCGCTGCAGCGGCGCAGCAGGCAGCTGTCTGGATGTCGTCCGCACGTCACTTTGCCTTTGCGTTGCCATTTGTCGGTCCAAAGAGTCTACAAATACACCCGCTGGTTTCCGCCTTGTAGTTCTTTTTTCTTCCTTTTCATCCAGCTGTTATTAACTGAGTTTTGCTAAGTGCAGATAAAATGACAGCAAGCATGAAAGTAAAGAAAGTAATCTGCAGCCATACGGCCACAGTGTTAGTCTGGTCGTGAATACGTTAACGAGCTCTGCATGCTTTTCATGTCTGTTTCTGGTTTTTTATTCAATTATTGGCTATTTGTACGAGAATAGTCATGTTAACTTAATTTAAATTTGGTCATGCGCCTGTGATTTATGCTGTTAAGCAATGTATACTCTTAATTACACTCTTATTTATTTTATTTAAGTATTGCATTTATTTTATGTCATCATTTATTTTTCAAAAAGAATGGTATTTTTTGTATTGTTTTTGTATGTATTTACAGGACATACTTTTGTTCATTCATCCTATGAATAATTATGTAAAGAATCTTTAAGGAATTCATCAGATGAATCAAGTTAAAATGTGTGGATGGGTGGTGTTATTAAGGAGGAGCTGCATGTGTATGACTCTTTGTATTCATTTTCAAAGAAAGCAGAATACATATGTTCCCAAACAGAGAGACTCATCTAGAGTCGTACATGTCACTTCACATTGCACGTATTAATTATTAATGTATGTGTTCAGTGGCACGGGTGGGAAATTCACTGGATTTGCAAATACCTGAACGATCCTTCACCTGTTTTGATCTTTTTATTTTTAGCTGGGGTCGACTGTCACTTTAAAAACCATAAACATCACTGTTGAAAGATTACATCACACTTGGCAAAACTGTACTTTAAAGGGCGTTTGGTGTTCTGTATTGTTCTTATCGTCAACACATCTCAATCCATATAAAGGTACATGAAGACCGTCAGTGACTGTCGGCTCCAAGCTCACGGGTTCTTACTTCGGCCGTAAATACTGGACTATTTTCAGCGGATGAATCCACATTTGGTGCTCTTGTGAGTTTTTGTGGCAGCGTGTGTGTGTGTGTGTGTGTGTGGGGGATTGAGTCAATATAAAACATGCGTTCATAGAAATAAGGAAACATGTCACCCAGTGACACCGCAGATTTTGGACAATAATGGAGCTCTGAGGCACAGAAAGAGATTATATATATATATATATTTCATATTATCAGACTTTCATTCTGTAATAAACGTGTAATAATAAATAAAAAGTGTTCAGTTGCTCCAGAAGTCCAGAGTCTGCATGCGGCTGGAGGACGCTATACTTTGAGAGTAGACAAAACCAATGGAGTGATGAATATTCACCAGCGGCACCGTCAGCTGATATCCCAGTTAAACTTGGATTCCTATCATATGAATATTGAAAGTTTTTCTACTCAATGGTTGTGAATCAGGACTTCAAACGCTTGACGCAAGTATTTGGTTGTATCAGCTAATAATCAGGACATAATTATAATATTGCCCCTTTTTTGTCGTTGCTTTTGGGCTGAAGATAAATGTTGGCAGTGGACCGTCCTCCACGCAGTGGCACCCTGGTCCAAGCAGCCGGACCCTGAGCTGGTGAAGAGTACTCTGCACTTTGCAGGAGCGATAAAGTGAAGGAGAGCGAGTGGAGGAGGGGGTCAAGAGGGCGGAGAATTCTGCAAATGTTTACTTCTGCATTCGGCGTGAAAAACTAATTAGAATGACATTTAAACACAGCCGACGGTTTCACCGGCAGGTTAGTCCGGCGCCGGCTTTCTGCTTTTGTTTGGCAGCACATCATTAAATACCAACACGGCATCAGTCTGGGGGGCGGGGCGTGAACTCCGGGCCAAAACAAACGCTCATCAGCGGCGCCGCCGGTGGCAGGAGAGCCCAAATGAGGCGACGCCGGTGCTTTTCCCCCGCCTGATATGCAACTGACCCCTTACGGGCGGAGAAGCCCGGCAGGTCACATTAGCGCTCCAGTTATAACGGAGAGTCAAATGTCTGTCAGCCCCTAAACAAACGCTGCCATCTTTCTGAGGTTTTAATAAGTGACAACACGGGGCCACTCATAATGTATGCATCAGCTGAGAGGGGAACGGGGCTGCGCCTGTGTGTGTGTGTGTGTGTGTGTGTGTGTGTGTGTGTGTGTGTGTGTGTGTGTATCAGACATGATCCCGATCTCTGGACCCCACACTAATGAAACAGGCAGACTCGGATCCAGTACTGAGTCCTAACCCCCTGTGTGTGTGTGGGGGCGGGGCAATGCGAGTGATGCGTGCCAGAACGTGGCTCTAACATAAGGCCGAGCCACCTCTGTGTATGTTTTTGGCATTAATGCAGAGGGGCATATCGATCCCGGATGCTGGAGCTCATTAGGCCTAGTCCCTCTTATAGCCAACAACAGAGAGGCTGAGATAAAAGAGACAGCAACATGAAACTCAGGTCACGTCTCAAACGCTCAGGTGAAAGAGCGGCTTGTTGAATATGTAGCTGCACATAAGCCCGTCTCTGGAGGCCGAGAGGCGCGCTCGCTCTCTACGGGCAGGATTGGGGAAAGAAACAGTACACTGGTGCGGATTAACACCAGTTAATCCGCACCAGTGACCTCGGCTGCAGCCTCGCTGGGGGGACTCGTGTGGGGGCCTAGATGGGCCTGAATTTATTAAAATATACAGTATATATGTATGTATGTATGTATAAAATGTAATTTGTCTGCTGTTATGGGGGATGTCCAGATTCATTTATTGGAGAAAACTGGGTAAAAGTAATTGATGTCAGCCCCACTGAACAAATCATTCTGCACTACCAATGTGCTGAACAGATACAAACAACTAGATTTTTTTTCGTTATTTTGCATTTTCTGCATTGTTTTATAATTTCCCGCCGTGGATCTGTCTGGCTTGATGGACTGACAACGTACACATAGATGTAGACCATCCAGATGTGAGCGTTACATTCAGTGTTACAAACACTGTACACACCAACAGCTGTTTCTTTTTGAGAGAACACACATAGACTGGAAAGGGGAGCCAGAGGCACGATGCCGACAGGTCCTCTGCAGGACGGCCTGGGCCTCCCGGGCTCTACCAAGAGCTATCTGCTTCTGACCACTCAAAGCTCCTTAACACATCATTCACCCATTCACACTGATGGGAGGAGCTACCATGAAGGTACCACCTGTCCATCAGGACTAACTAACATTCACACTGATGGAGGAGCTACCATGAAGGAACCACCTGTCCATCAGGACTAACTAACATTCACACTGATGGAGGAGCTACCATGAAGGAACCACCTGTCCATCAGGACTAACTAACATTCACACTGATGGAGGAGCTACCATGAAGGAACCACCTGACCATCAGGACTAACTAACATTCACACACTGATGGAGGAGCTACCATGAAGGTACCACCTGTCCATCAGGACTAACTAACATTCACACACTGATGGAGGAGCTACCATGAAGGTACCACCTGTCCATCAGGACTAACTAACATTCATACTGATGGAGGAGCTACCATGAAGGTACCACCTGTCCATCAGGACTAACTAACATTCATACTGATGGAGGAGCTACCATGAAGGAACCACCTGTCCATCAGGACTAACTAACATTCACACTGATGGAGGAGCTACCATGAAGGTACCACCTGTCCATCAGGACTAACTAACATTCACACTGATGGAGGAGCTACCATGAAGGTACCACCTGTCCATCAGGACTAACTAACATTCACACTGATGGAGGAGCTACCATGAAGGAACCACCTGTCCATCAGGACTAACTAACATTCACACTGATGGAGGAGGTACCACCTGTCCATCAGGACTAACTAACATTCACACTGATGGAGGAGCTACCATGAAGGAACCACCTGTCCATCAGGACTAACTAACATTCACACACTGATGGGAGGAGCTACCATGAAGGAACCACCTGTCCATCAGGACTAACTAACATTCACACACTGATGGAGGAGCTACCATGAAGGTACCACCTGTCCATCAGGACTAACTAACATTCACACTGATGGAGGAGCTACCATGAAGGTACCACCTGTCCATCAGGACTAACTAACATTCACACTGATGGGAGGAGCTACCATGAAGGTACCACCTGTCCATCAGGACTAACTAACATTCACACTGATGGGAGGAGCTACCATTAAGGTACCACCTGTCCATCAGGACTAACTAACATTCACACACTGATGGAGGAGCTACCATGAAGGTACCACCTGTCCATCAGGACTAACTAACATTCACACTGATGGAGGAGCTACCATGAAGGAACCACCTGTCCATCAGGACTAACTAACATTCACACTGATGGAGGAGCTACCATGAAGGAACCACCTGTCCATCAGGACTAACTAACATTCACACTGATGGAGGAGCTACCATGAAGGTACCATCTGTCCATCAGGACTAACTAACATTCACACTGATGGAGGAGCTACCATGAAGGAACCACCTGTCCATCAGGACTAACTAACATTCACACTGATGGAGGAGCTACCATGAAGGTACCACCTGTCCATCAGGACTAACTAACATTCACACACTGATGGGAGGAGCTACCATGAAGGTACCACCTGTCCATCAGGACTAACTAACATTCACACTGATGGAGGAGCTACCATGAAGGTACCATCTGTCCATCAGGACTAACTAACATTCACACACTGATGGGAGGAGCTACCATGAAGGAACCACCTGTCCATCAGGACTAACTAACATTCACACTGATGGAGGAGCTACCATGAAGGTACCATCTGTCCATCAGGACTAACTAACATTCACACTGATGGAGGAGCTACCATGAAGGAACCACCTGTCCATCAGGACTAACTAACATTCACACTGATGGAGGAGCTACCATGAAGGTACCACCTGTCCATCAGGACTAACTAACATTCACACACTGATGGGAGGAGCTACCATGAAGGTACCACCTGTCCATCAGGACTAACTAACATTCACACTGATGGAGGAGCTACCATGAAGGTACCACCTGTCCATCAGGACTAACTAACATTCATACTGATGGAGGAGCTACCATGAAGGTACCACCTGTCCATCAGGACTAACTAACATTCACACTGATGGAGGAGCTACCATGAAGGTACCACCTGTCCATCAGGACTAACTAACATTCACACTGATGGAGGAGCTACCATGAAGGTACCACCTGTCCATCAGGACTAACTAACATTCATACTGATGGAGGAGCTACCATGAAGGTACCACCTGTCCATCAGGACTAACTAACATTCACACTGATGGAGGAGCTACCATGAAGGTACCACCTGTCCATCAGGACTAACTAACATTCACACTGATGGAGGAGCTACCATGAAGGTACCACCTGTCCATCAGGACTAACTAACATTCACACTGATGGAGGAGCTACCATGAAGGTACCACCTGTCCATCAGGACTAACTAACATTCACACTGATGGAGGAGCTACCATGAAGGTACCACCTGTCCATCAGGACTAACTAACATTCATACTGATGGAGGAGCTACCATGAAGGTACCACCTGACCGTCTATGGGAGCACTTTGGGGTTAAGTGTCTTGCCCAGGGAAACAGAAAAGTTGTAACAATCTGAAGTGGCAAAACAAAAAACATTTCTAATGCATACAAACAGGTAACCTTTTGTGAAATAAGAAGTGGGTGAAAACGTCTGCACCATCACTGAAGGCGTGCGGGTCAGCACACGCGTGCTCTTGAACTAATGACATCCAGCGGAACGTGCCTTCATCCCTCGTGGACGGGAGCAGAGCAGAGACGGAGTAGAGCGGGCTCTGCGTCCTGCTGGAGTGAGCTCCGAGCTTCTCAGCCTCATTACTTGTGAGATTTGAGCACAGCAGCTCCGCCGCCTCGTTTGAAAAGAGCACATCAATGAATGTTGTTGTCATGGTTTCCTTTGTTCCCGCAGCTTGAAGGAGTCACTTTGGATTGCTGTAAACTTGCGCGGTTGCGAAGAAAGAGTGTGTGTGTGTGTGTGTGTGTGTGTGTGTGTGTGTGTGTGTGTGTGTGTGTGTGTGTGGTGACGCGAGGACAGGAGCTCTGTGGCGGACGCTAACCTTTTGGACAGGGGGAGGAGAGAGAGAGAGAGAGAGAGAGAGAGAGAGACTGTTTTGAAGTTGTGTCCGACTGTTTTTTGAATTTCATGTCGGAGAGCATCCCTCGTTTCTTCTCTCTTTCCGTTGCTATAGTAACACATCTCTTTTAATTGTGTTAAAGTATCTCAACCCACGTGGTTGTAAGTCAGTGAACAAATGACCGGAGCAAGTGTGCACACAAAAACGGATTAATAGCAATAATTTCATGTAGTGTTTTGAAAGGATAGCGGAGCAGCACAGGAAGGCATCAGCTGGGTGTGAACACAGATCACTCCTGCTGCTCTCTCACTTCTGAGGACTCTGAACAGCCAATGAAGACGTTTCCTCCACACAGAACGATCACATTGATGATCAGAGTCAGATATAGAACTAACATGAGCAATCTCTCTCTACACACCGGCGAACATCCTCACCTAGAGAGCCGCCATAGCGATCGTGCATCTCAGAGTGAGACACACGTGTAGGTTCAGGTCCAATCGATCAGGGATTTCATTACAGCCGCGAGGCCGCCAGCATCCACTCTGCCGACATGGACACAGCAGTCGATGCAGCAGGGACCGGCAGGATGATCGTCCCACAGGGATCTTGTCAAAATGAACTTAAATGAAATGTTCAATCAGATTGTTGACTTGTCCTCCGGCTCCATGTTCGGCCCTTTGCAAAATATCTGGACAGCTGTCCGAAGCGTTACCGTGTAAGTGGAACCGGTAACGGTGGTGGCCAGCCGGTTGAATCCTCGTGACTTTAGTGATCACCAGACTTCACCGCGAGGCCGCCGTGAGCATGACGTGTGGGTTTGGTGAAATATGAAATGTGGTCCATTCACACCATCCTCAGTGAGCTGAAATAACTTTGGTTAACTCTTGCCTTTTCATCCAGTGCCACCATCAAGTAAAACGCTCCTCCTGCTTCAGCCAATCGGCTTGTAGCTCCGTCACCGCTTCAACCAATCGGCTTGTAGCTCCGTCACCGCTTCAGCCAATCGGCTTGTAGCTCCGTCACCGCTTCAGCCAATCGGCTTGTAGCTCCGTCACCGCTTCAGCCAATCGGCTTGTAGCTCCGTCACCGCTTCAACCAATCGTCTTGTAGCTCCGTCACCGCTTCAGCCAATCGGCTTGTAGCTCCGTCACCGCTTCAGCCAATCGGCTTGTAGCTCCGTCACCGCTTCAGCCAATCGGCTTGTAGCTCCGTCACCGCTTCAGCCAATCGGCTTGTAGCTCCGTCACTGCTTCAGCCAATCGGCTTGTAGCTCCGTCACCGCTTCAGCCAATCGGCTTGTAGCTCCGTCACCGCTTCAGCCAATCGGCTTGTAGCTCCGTCACCGCTTCAACCAATCGGCTTGCAGCTCCGTCACTGAGAGCTAAACACTCAACAAAGTCAGACTGTTTGTGTCCTGCTCCTCAATGGTGGAATGAGCTCCATTGACATCAGGACAGCAGGAAGTCTCTACATCTTCCATCTGAACTAAAAACACTTCTTTTCTGACTACACCTTGAATAAAGAAGTAGCACTTTAGTAGCACTTAAATATCTCTTACTGATAGCACTTTGTGGTTTAACTTGATTCTTGTTGTTGTGAGTTTGTCCTCATGGTTGAATCACTTATTGTAAGTCTCTTTGGATAAAAGCGTCAGCTACATGAAATGTAATGTAAAACATTCCAATACTTGTCAAATACTTTTCTATGTTATGACCTAATACCTGCAAAAGGAATGACAACCCCATCCGCCTCGGCTGTACTTTGTGTCTTGAGCATTACTGTAAACTGTAACCTTGACCTTTGGCCTTAATCTGCACGTCTACCTCCTGGAGAGAGAAGTCAGTTGAACAACACATCTTGCCATTGGTTGTTAAAAATGTGTACATGATCATATATTATTGCATATGTTATTTATTTTGTAATGCGTATGGATAATGTTTTGTCTGTTCTGACTGTGGCCACCTCGCCATAACAAACACGCTTTGCACCGCGTCATGTTGAAGTGCGATGTGTGCAAGGTCTCTGTCCTCCTCCAGGAAGTAGCCACAACCTCAACGCCTCAGTCTGACACTGACACAAGCTCCCGTCTTCTCATCACAACACTGGAGCTGCTCCCTGATGTGTTGGATATTCAAATAGTTGCTGAACTTTGGTTCTTTGTGTAATTCTATTTCTTTTATACATTTCTTTCCTCATATTAACCACTGGTGCTTCGCTTGGTCTCTTCATACAGCCGTGGTTTGGATCCAGATGGATTTTTATTCATAGATGTTATTCATGTAATTTGCATGCAAAACTGTTCTACCCTCGGCGACACGTCAAAAGTAGACCCGGCAACACCGGAGATGAGTTTTAAAACCGAAAACGCCAAGAGGTCATGAAGAAGTTCAATAATCGGAGACAGAATTCATTGTTTTGTTTTGCACCTCTACTGTCTTTAATATATAAAGTACACTGCGGCCCACTTCACATCCTGACCACTGGCATTTTAAAACAATCTCATCACAAAGCCTCAAACGGACTGCGGTGCTCCCTCCCTTGAAAGATTCATCAGCTGGAAGTTTTGGGCTTCTCGTCTTCTTCTTTGTTTTATTCAGCCTGAAAGTGGGTCACTGGGGGAGTGAAATAAACAACGTGGAGAATGATGGACACCTGCTTTGCCGCCGGGGAGCCGGCCCGCGTGCAGGGCGCCGGCAGCGACCGGAGGACTGAGAACGGTTCTGAAGCCGCGAGCCATTTATCAGCTGGACTGTAATGAACAAAAGCACTATCTCAGAACGTTTGGTCTGCCGTTCGATACCACATCTGTCCTCTGTCCTCATCTAGTTAGCGCCGCTCTGAGGGATCGCTCCGGCTGACATTTGGGACTTGTCAGACACGGTGATGGATGATTGAGGCGTCCACCTAAACGCTCGCTCCGCCGAGGGATTCTGAGCTTTCTCTCTTTTAAACTCGGCCGCTGGCTCCGGGTGTTCGATACCCGGAGGCCTCTGGTGCGTCCAGATGAACTCTCCACATGCAAGCAGCACTGTGAGAGTATGATGCAACCATTACTTCCTGTCTGGTTCATTACTTAATGTGCATTCTTGATTGACAAATGTATTTGCTAGTGAAAAGAAAAACTGATGCAAAAACATTTACATATTGTTATCCCAAAACACTCTTTTTTGAATGCCACAATCTTTGGACATTGATAATTCTATAGAGCTGTTGTCTTTAGCATATTGTGCTAATGTACTAATATAGCACATTAGCATCAATGCACACTTGTTAGTAGATACATTCACTGAAAAACCTGAATTATCATTTAACTCCATAATTTAAAGCAAAAATGTAAATACAGAATGATCACTGTCATGAATATGTCTTCATACTGTCTATCATAGTTAATTAATGTTGTAATGAACACTAGGTCAGTGATAAATGCACACACACACACACACACACACACAGGCCCCTGTTCAAGGTGGTGTATTAGCAAAGCAGGGCTTTACCATGCATGGATGATAGGCTCTGTCTTCCCTTTTACATTCACAAAGCCAATTCCCCAACCTCCATATCTCTGATCCACACACACACACACACACACACACACACACACACACACACACACACACACACACACACAGCTCTCCGCTTCCCTAGCTTCCCCTCTCTGATTGCAATTAGTGAATTATGCACTTGGACTTTGGCCAGCTATGCAGGATTAAATTATTCATAAATGTTAATAGGTGCTGCCTCTCTCTCTCTCTCTCTCTCTCTCTCTCTCTCTCTCTCTCTCTCCCATGTTTTTATGGCATTTTCAATTTGCGCATAAACCTGAGCGGAAATGCAGAAAATTGGGATTCAGCTTTTCCCGGTGTCCCTCAGGACGAAAGTCAATTTCAGATCTCTACTTTTCTTTGTGGACACACAAAGTAAACGCATCCAGGTGATATGCTACCGATAAAGACCGTCCAACCAACATTGGATTGTTGGTTGGCGTTGTGGTTCTGTTGCATAAACAGAACTTTGTTTTGGAACACGATGTCGGCCCAAAAACAAGTTGAATTTTCGCAACGCTTTTTCGCCTGAGTTTACTCGCTCGACTTTGTGGTTAATTCACTTTTTCGCTTTTTCGGAACCATTCGCTGCGGAAAGGGGGCACGGCTTATCTCTGTGGCTTTACTCTGTGAAAACATTTACTATTTCCACCATTCACCATGTAAATAACCACTAGTTCTGCTTTATACTTGTTGAGGAAGTCCCACAAACGTGGGAACATCAAACGCCCCGTGTCTGGGTTCATAATATTATCCGTAGTCGTGTCTGGGTTCATGATATTATCCGTAGTCGTGTCTGGGTTCATGATATTATCCGTAGTCGTGTCTGGGTTCATGATATTATCCGTAGTCGTGTCTGGGTTCATGATATTATCCGTAGTCGTGTCTGGGTTCATAATATTATCCGTAGTCGTGTCTGGGTTCATGATATTATCAGTCTGATTCAGTGACGGCAGGACGGCGGTGATGCCGGGCGGAGCTTCTCAACGCTGATTGGCTTTCGCAACTCAGCGTCGCGCGAATTCTTCGCCAGAGTTGAAATATTTCAACGCCGGCGAAAAGGCGAATTTGCGAATATTCGCAACGCCACTTCGCCTCTATCGCGCCGCCCGGCGAAAAATTTGCTTCTTCGCAACCATTCTCGTCTGTGCATTGACTTTACATGTAATCTGGTCGCGCGAATATTTCGCAACTCTTTTGGTGTGAACACGGCATTAGTGAAACGAGAAAAAAAAAGGACAATCCGTGCTCTGATACACGTACTACAGATTGCACGTCATGACTATTTAATACATTGCCGTAAGGCTATGTTGGGGATAATGACACCCGACTGGATGATGGCCGCCATCTTCTGCGTGTCTTGATAAACCAACTCCTAATAAGGGCAACAGTACTGGATGGACATGAGCTTTTATTCACATTTTCTCATAATTCAGTTAAAATTGAGACACATTTGGTTTGAACTCTGTCTCTCTCTCTCTCTCTCTCTCTGCCGGGGAGAGATAATATTGACCTTTTCATTGGGGCATGTTATTAGGAGCGGCTCTCTATTAAAACAAATGATGACATTGTCTGTAAAGCACAAGACAATAAGTCATTTCTAAAGGATTACTTTGGCTTCCGCCCGGCGAGAGCGCAGAGTAAACTCAATACGGCTCTGGAGAGTCCGGCTGGAATGAACAATGATGAATGAAGTAAACACAATTAGCAGCCTGGCCTGCATTTACATACAGCAGCCAGAAGTACACAACCCTGGCCATTCATTACTGTCTGCAAAAATACTTTTATCGTTATTAAAAAGGTGCTGCACGCAGCAGTTTTTTAAAGAGCAGTATTAATTCATATATCCTGGTCCAGAGTAATGAATGTAAACACATGGCGTCTGCTTCTGTCTTTACGGTTACCGGTCTGGTGGTATTGGTGTTGTCTCCCTTAAGGAACCCACGTTTCCAACGCCGAGCTGCTCCAAGGCCGAGCTCACAGAGCTCCATTCAGCAGCCCAGGGCCACTTGTGGAATTGTTTTCAATGAGATGAAGCGCGTTGTGTGACTGTTGCTGGAGACCCGGAGCTATTTGGCGTAGCCAGAATCTTTAGTAAGGACTAATTTGCCTCCTGCGGTTTTCTGTTTAAAATCAGTTCAAAGCTGTAGCGCCATTTGTATCATATTTGCTACATGAGTTTCAAAGACCTCTATGACATTAACATGATAAAAAACCTGTTGCATACGATCGTATACGCGTTTCCTGCCATCTGGTGGCGTTCCCATGCACTGCAGGCAGTAGCGGACATTTAAATGCTGTTTCCAAAGTTACTCGTTCGTTTTCTCCAGGGAAATCGTTGCTAATTTTATAAAGGTTACAGTAAGAATTACATTTATATTGTTACTAATATTTCAAAATGAATAGTTACTCTATTGAAGCAACCCATAATTACTTAATGTTTCGTTACTTATTTTATAGTAACATTGTTTGGAAAACAGATTAAGTAATAATTCACCTTTAAATGATGCCATCATATTTCATTATGCAATCTGGATTATGCCATATCACAATGCCAAATGCACTGTTTTGATGATGTAATTAAACTAATTAAAGGTAGAAATGTCATAGTAAGATATATTGAGTTGACATGTATGTTTTTTATAGATAATAACAAATCCTTGGCTAAACAATCCTTTGTTTGTTGTTTGTGTTGAAATGTAAAGTCCATCTGTGCCTGAACAAGGACAGGAAATGTTTTTTGCCGACCACAATGTGAAATAAAAAGGTTGGAAAAAGGTTCCTGTTTTGGAAAAAATAAGAAGCAAACCAACTGAAATGTTCCAAATGTTCCAAAAGCAATGAACATCATTTGTAATTGTTTCTATTATAAACTTTGTTGTGATCAATAAATTGATAAATATGCCTGAAAAAATCTATCATATATGTAAATACAAAATGTAATTGTTGTTTTATTTTTGGACTATTTGATGTGTCAGGCTCACCGGTTAAGCTGTTGTGATGGATTCACCTCTGAGGTGCTTACAGCTCGTGTTGAGCTAATGCCAGCATTCTCTTAATGCGCCGTAATTCACAGATCTTTCCGTTTGGTCTCCACGTAATCTTGAACAACCGCTAAATCCCACATGACAACACACAGCGCTCTTTCAGCCAGGAGGCCGCTGCTCCTTCCCATTGAAACGATAAGTCAATATAATAATATCCTGTGAAGGAGGAAGGCTGTATGCATGTAATGAGCGGTAATTGAGAAGTGCTGCAGGCTTTAAGGAAAAAGGCACAAAAGAGGATATGATACAAACCAGTGGATGAGGATACATCGCATTCGTTGTTTGAAAAGCAAAACTAAAGTGTGACGTTGCTTTAAGGCTTCGGGAGGGTTAGGGTGGACACTTCATAACCCGCAGATCTTTTTCCCTTCTCCCGAAAATGAGAATTGTGTTTTTTCAAAACTAAAACTGTGCCATCTCCTCATCCACAGTTCAGATTGAATTCATTTGAATTGCTAAAGTACCGTAACCCTTGTGGTTTTACATTCTAAAAAAAAGATTGTTAAGTTTCAATAATTTCTCCTTAAAATGACTAAGTGATTATAACGTTTCACTAAAACATTCATAAGTCCCCCTTACAACACATCCTGTAACCTACGGGTCTGTGGGAGTCTAATAGATCAATCTAGATCATTCTGACCAGTATAAGGGTCTCAAAATTCCGAAAAGAGACCAGAAGGTTTTTTTGTGCTGCGATCTCATTGGTCGTCAGACTCTTCTGAAAGCGAGTCAGATGGCCCATGCAGAAGGAGACGGTCATTTACATATCCTGTTAGTCATAGTGAAGGAAAGGTTCAAAGTAGGTCCTTTTTCAATTTCTGAACCGAAAAACACGTTTTTTGGACTGAATATGCTTCCTAACATGTCAGTGCTTGTGTTTATTGGGATTATTATTATGCAGATTTAGATGCTTTAGGTCGTAATCTTTCTACAGATGAGCAGTATTACTCTGTGGGATGACGGGAAGGCACCAAACAAAACAATTTAAGAAACTCAGGGAGCGATCGAGGAGCCATTTTGAGGGAATCTTGCTCAGACTCTTGACTTCTGATCATATTTATGCTGAAAATAAGTTTAAACATATTTGTTTTTCTTTTCTTCTTTTAAAGGCAAGAAGTTGCGGATTCGTTAGAGATCGAGGACAATAGGTCTGGTATTCATGTCGTGGTCATATGAGCGGTAGAACTCACTAGCCTGTGTGAAGCACTTTGAATCGCCTTGTTGTTGAAATGTACACATCAACTTGCCTTGAGTTACCTAGTTCGACCCTAACTGAATCTTATTCCTGCCACAGCCTGCTCCACTGATTTCACATGTCGAAATGTGTTTAGGAGTTGGAGAGTTCAGGGGGAACTGCGTGGCGTCTGATAAACGTCCTGATGAGTCATCTTTTGTTGGGTCTCATGACAGCATTTAAAAAACTGGAAACAAATCTGAAGGTGAAGAGTCAGAAAGAAGGGATCTGACCCGAATTCTCTGGCGCCTCATCAGTGCTGCAGGCTAAAGGCTCCAGGCTACATTAGCTGCTACGAGCTCAACCCACCTGGTTGAAACTGGTTTACCAAAAGTAACAACAATGTGAATCCTTATAAATGATGCTGGCTGGAAAACATACTGCCAAGTCAACTGAGCTAATGTTCAAATAAAGCACACGGCTTCTCAACGTCCAAAATAGCACAAGGGGAAAGAAGCCCACTCCCCCAGGAAGGGGCGGGGCTTATAGTCTGGATGCAGTGTCCAGCGGCCTCCACTTCCTTGATGGCCTCAAGCTCCAACCCACCAGGAACCAGGAACACTGACAGCACAGAAACGCAACACACTCAAAGGCCCTGGGGCCATCACACACCCGTTGGCAGTCACATTGCATCTTGGGTAATGTAGGCGTCCGGATTCTGACAAGAAAGGAAAAATGTGGGTAGTGAAAAGACAAAAAATCTTTTTTCAAACTGTCCATCGTTATAGGTCGTGTGATACGATGAGAAGCTCCTGGTTGTTTTCGTGGATATGAAAATACTTCATGTAACAGCTTCAGCTGGATGTGACTAATATCTACATTTGTCTTCATATTGTGACATTTCATGCTGTGGTGTGAACATGAAAACCAATCACCCCTTCCTGACTTTGCTTCTTTTGTCAGGCGTGCAGCAGACTGACTAAGCTGCTGTTGGTCATTATGCATGTTGAAAGACCGACAGCTTCACAGCTCAGTCCACCTGTCAGTCACTCTTAAGTCTAACATCCTGAAGAAGACGGCGATGGGAGCATCACGGCTGCACGGGCCGGACGGCTGAGATTGACAGACGCAAAGCCAAAAACAAGATTATAGCAGGAATCCCTGTGTCCATCCTCCTTCTTCCCTGGAACGCTCAAACATTTGAAGAACAAATCCCCCAGTGAGGAGGCCCCTGAGTGGTCTGTTTTGGGTCTTTTTCCCGCCTATTTGTGTGCTCAAATAGTCTGAAATGTTTTCACTCGTGGTCGAGTTTTGACACTTCACTTCAGCACACGCTAGACAATTTATAAATATAACAGATAAAAGCCCATATTTGTACAAAGATGTGAAGGCTTTGGACTTTAGTGACACCGAGAGGTGCATTAAGGATGAAGGTTTACTACCTCCATGATAGTTTTAGTTTTACCTGCCGGATCTCACAGAAATGACCATAACGTATTAATAAGAGCTTTACATGGTGGCGGCTCGTAAAGTGTGAAAACGATGTGTCGGCACCAGACAAACACTGACAATGTAATGGTGGACACTAAAATGAAATGCATCCACAAGAATGTGACGTAGTCAAAACAGCAGAGATGCACAGATCGAAATCGAGAGGCTTTCTGCTGATCGGCCATGTCAGGGTTTTAAACTTAAAAAACAATATGTGTTACGCCCAGACCTCCTGGGTAGTTCTGTGTTCTGTCAGTTTCTGTTGTGTGTCTGTCAGTCACCTTGTCTCTCGTTTCAGACTCCTCCCTCGTGTGCCGCCCTCCTGTGTGATTGCAAGCCCCGCCCTCATTGTTTCCACCTGTGTCTCATTCCCTTGTGTATTTAGTCTGTGTCAACTCCTTGTCCTGTGCCGGTTTGTCTCTTCATGTTTGTGACTGTTTGTGACCGAGTAAAACCGTGTTTTCTTAATCCAGCTTCCCTGCCTTGTTGTCTGCTTGGGGGTCCAGCCACTGTGGTCCGGTACATGATAATATGGCTATTGACCGAAGAAATGCAGTGATGGTAGGGCTTTACTCACTGTGAGCAGGTTGCAGTGGGAAAACTCTTTGGCTAGGGGGGTTCAAATGGTTCTCTTTCTTTAATATTGAGTATTTTCCAAATGTTGATTTATCTGACACCAACCTTTTTTTCACAAGCTACGGATCCACATATTTAAGTTATTGGCATAATACGGATAGTTTAACCTGGAGAATGCAACTTCTGAAAATGGCAGCCGTGACTCTGGACTGAATATTTAATCCCATCAACTCCAACACTTAAACAGCAAGTCCAGGCCCGACAAAACCTGCAGTTCATCAAATGGCCACTCGAGGCTTTAGAGTCTAAACTAAACAAGATGACAACGGACAACATGACCAGCTCTAGGCTTCAAAGCCAATCACCGTGTGACATAACAACGACTACGTCCACTTCTGAAATGCATTCTATGGTGACATATCTGTCTCCACAGATAATACAAGTCTGTTTTTGGATGAGCCAGGAGTCGGTCGTCACTGCCAAGATGGCGACAGCCAGAAACACACACTTTGAGCTTCACGACGACTCTTCAGAAACCTGTAGGCGGCGTCACAGAGACTACGTTCATATTGTACACTCTATGGTTATAGAGTGAAAGTTCTTCCCCCACAGACAGTCTGACGAGTTCAATCACAGAAACTAAACAGCCAAGTTCCATTTCTGACTGCCATTAAGTTTCCCAGTTGAGTTAATGAAAGCTGATTTGTGACCTGCTGCCAGTGACAATTTAACCGCTGAAAGTGAGAGTAGTTTATAGCTAATGCATGCATTTGGCTGACCTCAGTGTCCGAAACATAATTTGGGCACGACGGTGAGTGATTCACATTTCACGAGCAAAAAGCTGCCCTTCAGGGTCTTATGCTGTGTTCACACCAAACTGAAGTAAACTGAAGCGGTAAACGCGACCCGAAAAATCGTGTCGCGTTTACCGCTTCAGTTAGTCGTGCGAGTGAAACGAGGGTGTTCACACCAAACGCGACAAAGGGGGCGTGGCTTATCTCCGTCGCTTCTCTCCGTGAAAAGAGTTATCTTTTCCGCTATCGACCATGGAATAAATAACCACTAGTTCTGCTTTATACTTGTTGTGGAAGTCCCAAACATGTCGGAACATGAAACGCCCTCGTGTTTGGGTTCATAACATCATCCGTAGCCGCACACAGCTCGGTGAATTTCACCGACTCCTCCAGGAACTGCGTCTGCTTCAAGGAACTGCTTCTGCTTCTTTTCATTCTGGATGGAGGAAACGGTATCCGTTTCCTCCATCCACCATGGAAATAACCACTAGTTCTGCTTTATACTTGTTGTGTAAACTCCACATACGTGGGAACCAGTGGCGGTGCGTCAATAGAGGGCGCTAGGGCGCCGCCCCTCCTAAAATTTTGCGATGAAAAAAAAAAAAGAAGAAAAAAAAAATATAATATATACTATCAAAAAACATATATCAAATAATTTAAATAAGAAATATACCGTGTTGACGCGCTAAATGTGTGTGGGAGACCGTAAGCCCCTGTCAACAACCACTTAAGTTAAATATAATATATCGCCATTCATCATCACTGAGAAAAGCCCCTCCCCTCTCGGGGCGCCGGCCCAATGTGTGTCTATGGAAAGCTAACAAACATTTCACCCTCGTGACGGCAAGGACAGCTTCTCATTGGCGGATGAAACGTGAATCTTCGGGCGCACGAATCTGCGCCCTAGCCAATGACATCGTTTCTTATTGCAACGTGGTTGGACTATTCGTCCAATCAGAGACCTTTATCATTCCCTCACATCCATATAGCTCCCACGTAGCTACGCGAGCAACACAGCTAGCAGAGACTTTGATTATGTTAGTATGGCGACTGAAAACTCTGTGGTATCTCTACGCGAAACACCTTTCAATCCACGATCAGATGTTGACAAGAAGAGGCTGAAAGAGTTGGGACCCGAACGTCCGGATTTAAATATTCAGCACTAAAGCAGTGAAGCTACATGCACCAAGCTACATGCTAACCGGAGCTGCTAGCTGGAGGCTCCGTGTGCAGTGGCTCTGAGCAGCCGAGGAAGCGCCGGCTGTGAAGGAAGATGAGCTTGAAGGATTGCTGCAGAGGTGAGCGTCAAAATCAGCAGATGCCTGTTAGAGTTTAATGTTTTATCTTTCCCACAGCAGAACACATGTTGGACATTGTTAGATTTGGGTGGATATCGTATCAGGCTATAACTTTATCTAAAATACCAATTCAACCCCCAACATGTGTATGTGTGTGTGTGTGTGTGTGTGTGTGTGTGTGTGTGTGTGTGTGTGTCATAGCTACAGCCATCAAGGTGGCTCCTGGCCTTTTGTCTATGTTGCTGAGCCATCAAGACACACAAAACATAGTTTTTTGTCTGTAGTATGAAGCCTGTTTGTAGTAGATATTTCCCCACAACTTATCTTACTGTCTCTGTCTCTCTCTATATATTTATCTGTAGGTTTGTGACACCATACTTGGACACACCAGGGAACGCTTTGCCTTCAAAGACCACCTCACCAGTGCCACCTTACTGCAGGGCCCCCAGTTTGAATGCTACGTCAATGTATTCCCTGAAGTTGCTCTGGCCACCACATTGAATGTTTCTTAAACCATTCTGCTCTGAACCTCTCATGCCCAAAGTTACAGTTTGTTGATAGTTGTTATTGGACAGTGTTGAGCACTGTGTTTTCTTGAAATAAAGCTTTGTTTTTTTAGAATATTCTACTCCAAACCTCTTTTCTTCTCATTGTGGAGTGCTATTTAAACCGCGCCGCCCAACTGCGCCCCCCCAAAAAAAAAATTGTAAAGCCGGCTGGTGGGAACATCAAACTCCATGGTGTCTGGGTTCATAATATTATTCGTAGTCCCACAACAGCATCTGAATGAAGCCGCTACCAGCGCTGGTTGAGGCGGAGCAGCAACAGTTTGATTCAGCAACAGCAAGACGGCAGTGATGACGGGCGGAGCTTCTCAACGCTGATTGGCTGACGCAACTTTGCGTCACGCGATTATAATTTTTTCCGCTAGAGTTGGGATATTTCAACAGTCCTTCGCTCTGTTCGCCCCGCGTCAAACGCGTCAGTCGCGGCGCCCGGCGAAAATTTCCCGTCTTCGCAGCCTGTTGCGTCTGTGAATTGACTTTGCATGTAATCTGGTCGGGTGAATAATTCGCGCCGCGTTTGGTGTGAACACAGGCCTTTTTCTCGATTTTACATAATTTCTTAAATTCACCTTTTAAAGGCACTTACATATAAGATACATACCCATGTTTTACATTAAAAAAATGCTGAACAATCTCAGCTCTCTATATAATGAGGCACCTTGTCATAAGGCAAAAGTGTAAAGTGATGATATGGCCCTAAAGCGGAAAAATTGAAGCTCGTTTTTTTTAATTCTTCATATCTCTTGTGAAAACATAACTTTACTCATGTGGGCGAACTGTTCTGGTGATGGAAATTTACCAAAGGTCTTAGGTTCACAAAAGTAGGGAATATATGAATGACATGGTAGATACATGTAAATAAATGTCTAAAAACACATTTTGTGTTATCATTTTTTTTGTAGAAATTTTGTCTGTCACTACTTTCATCAAAGAGAGGGACTGAGATAAAATGTGATGAGGAATGACTTCATGGGGTGTGCGCATGAAAAAATTATATTACAACAGTTTTTGTTTTCAAACTAAATATTTACTATATATTTGATTCAAAATATGTACTATAGAAAAACAAACTATTTACTATTTTACACAATGTGCATGTTTCAGGTTCAGTTTCGTTTTTACAAGAACAGTTTTCAGAACAAGAACAACATATGTACTCTGTATGTATGTGTGTACTATGTACTCTGTATGTGTGTACTATGTACTCTCTATGTATGTGTGTACTATGTACTCTGTATGTATGTGTGTACTATGTACTCTCTATGTATGTGTGTACTATGTACTCTGTATGTATGTGTGTACTATGTACTCTGTATGTATGTGTGTACTATGTACTCTGTATGTATGTGTGTACTATGTACTCTGTATGTATGTGTGTACTATGTACTCTGTATGTATGTGTGTACTATGTACTCTCTATGTATGTGTGTACTATGTACTCTGTATGTATGTGTGTACTATGTACTCTCTATGTATGTGTGTACTATGTACTCTGTATGTATGTGTGTACTATGTACTCTTTACCAGCGCATGGTCGTGTGTCAGAGTAAAACTGAACAGCTGATCTGAGCAGAGCTGCCGTCTGTCTGTGACCAGTGTAGTTCTGCAGTACAGTTGTCCCGCGGTTCACCTTTCGCGGCCTCGCTGTTTCGCGGATTTTTTGTAGTGTAATTTTGCATGCTTTTTTTTACAGCGTACAGTATGAACTCGCACTGTGTTCGGCGTCCTGATTGGCTAAGGGAAAACCGCACATGTGTTCTGCGTCTTGATTAGCTAAGGGACTGTACTGTACACCATTGTCAATCAATCTCCTCCGTGCAGTGTCTCCTGTACAGTACAGAATGCGTTCGGCTAGCCAGATTTACATAAATGTTCGCTAGCAGTGTGACTCTGAAGTGCTGTATGTTTGCAAGTTTTCTACCCGAAAAAACCCATAATGTCGATGAAACGAACTGCAACGAAAAAGGCACCTGCGGTCGCACCCAAAAGGCAGAGGAAGATGGACTTCTGGACATGCTAAAGAAGGTAGAAATTACGCGGCTGTAGGGCGCCATTACGGAATAAATGAATCTTCGGTTCGTTACATAAAGAAGGAGGAAAATAACATAAGGCCGCAGCAGCAATAAGTTTTAACAGGGTTGTAACTGTCCGCAACAAGACCATCGTAAGGATGGAGTCTGCTTTAGCTCTGTGGATCAGTGACAGCAGGAAAAAGAACATTCCGCTGGACACCAACATGATCCGCACAAAAGCTAAAAAACTTTATGAAACCTTTGCTGACAGCGAGGAGCAAGATGATGAGAAAATGTTAATGCCTGTCTGAGAAAAGTGTATAAAAGTGTGTGGTTAGGGGTTTTACGGCCTTAAAACATGTATAATAATTGTAAAAAATAAAGCTGATTACTTCGCAGATTTCGTCTATTGCGGGTTATTTTTAGAACGTATCCCCCGCGATAAACGAGGGACCACTTGGTTTCAGCTGGTAGTGTGTTGTCTATCTGAGTGAAGACCAGTGTCTTTTTGCAGCGTATGTGGGTGGGTAGGTCCTTAGGGATTTCCTGAGTGTTCATTGGGTAGTTTCACACAAAATGTCGACGGACACCTGAATCGACAAATCACGGTGAAAGGCGGAGCTCCACACAAAGTCCACAGGCTGTGAGCTCCTGTGAGAGACACGTAGGAACACACAGAGGGGAAACTACAGACTCTGGCGCATCTAACAACATCTGATTCTTATTTATGTGCTGTTTTTTTTTAGCGGAGCTATTAATATAAAAAAAATGGAAACATCGTCAAGCGCGGACCCGCGCTTCAAGACCCGGAAGGGTTAACGACAGCTGTTTTCAAGCCAATAGCGATCCTTTAAAATATGCCATATCTGCCTAATACCGATACTTCGGATCGGCTCAGGCCGTCTCTACTTCCTACCAAAGTAATAGTCCCCACAGTGCCACTGAGGTGAAGCAATTTGCTTGAATTGGTGCTTTGTTTAGGTAAAGCCCTGCTGCACTTCATATAAATAACCACTGCATTCAAATGGTTGGTGCTGTGCTGCTATTGTGCAAACTGACCCACTGGAACCCGAGCACCACCTGCACTTTGACGGCTACAACGTGTCTCACATCCGATAAACATGTGTAGGTCCTCATCTAGCTCGTGAATATTGTATCCTGTCACTCAGTGCGTCTGTGAGGTGGTTGTCAGAGTGTGTTTATCTCCCGTCGGTCTTCAATTCAAGCCAAACCGCTACCCTGTCAAAACAACGGCAATCATGAACCGTTTAATGTGAGTGATTTCTCAACCATCACATCGTAGCTGACATACAATAGCACCAAATGTACGCCACAGCCTTGAGTTTTGACAACAACAACACAAGCAAAAAAGGCAGACAGCAAACTGCTGTTGTGCGAGTATCCTTCCCACGAAAAGGCCAAACTTTTACTTATTGCCTGTATTATAAATCAGTGGTGAGAGACCGCGGGCCCGGTCTGACATTTTGATGGAGAGGTCCTGCGCCTGATAACATGCAAATTCAGATGATGCCGCCGAGGCTACAGCACGGCTCTTATATGTCTCTCTTTCGCTCTTTCTCTTCCTCCTCTCTCTGCAGGGCAATGGCGCGTGATGCTATCCATTACACTGCTGTGTGTTTGCATTCCTGGTCGGTAGCCAGTGTTTTTAATAATGTCACAACAGATGATGTTCTTCTGCCGGGGGTGGGGGGGGGGTTGGAAATCACCAAAAGGGGACGTCCGAGGCAGAGGAGAGGGTGAACTGAATTACAATGATGTCATTCGGTGAGGTGTGGCGGTGGGTGGGTCTGGGTAATGTAGTGTATGGTATGGAATCTGATGGCAAAATTCAACACTTGTGTTTTCACCGTTATTGTGTCTCTTCATTGATTATCATTGGTCAATTTAAAACTGACTTTAAACAAGTACTCCAGTGCTTTAGGATTTCACGACTCTGTTCTTCTTGATGATGTCTTATCACTTCGTTCTAACTCCATACCTGTTTGTTTCATTCAATTCAATTCAATTCAGTTTATTTTATATAGCCCAACATCACAAATACAAGTTTGCCTCAGAGGGCTTTACAATCTGTACACATAACATCCTGTCCCGGGACCTCACATCGGATCAGGAAAAACTCCCCTAAAAAGATAGTAAAAACCCTTTCACAGGGAAAAAAGGGAAGAAACCTGAGGGAGAGCAACAGAGGAGGATCCCTCTCCTGATGGACAGAAGCAATAGATGTCATGTGGCCAGAATGAATAGCGTAGTTACAGCACATTCAATGAATATGACAGAAATTATTCATATAATGAGTATTAGGCATGGTCCATGATCCTGATAATCCATGAAGCAGAAGGAGGTAGAGAGGAGGGGGGCATCAGAAGGGCCATGGCAGCAGGTAGGACCGGTTCCAGGCCGGTTCCATCAGCAGGGCCATGGCAGCAGGCAGGACCGGTTCCAGGCAGCCATGGATCCATGGCAGGGGGGGTGGGTGGGGGGGCGGCAGGACCCGGGGCAGGACCCGGGGTAGGACCCGGGGCAGGACCGGTTCCAGGCAGCCATGAATCCATGGAAAAAGAAAGTAGAGTTAGTAATGTGCATTGAAGAGACAATAGTTTATCCAGATGGAGAGAAAGAAGAGGAGAGGAGGAGTGAAAGAGGAAGAGAAGAGGAGCGAAAGAGGAAGAGAAGAGGAGCTCAGTGTATCCTAAGATGTCCCCCAGCAGTCTAGGCCTATAGCAGCATATCTAGGGGCTGGACCAGGGCCATAAAACTCCTAGTCTTCAAACACAACCGAGTGGCATCACTTGAGGACATTTACCAGACCACAGCTCCCCCTGGAGACACTAAAGGCCTTTACTACTTGTTTTCATTATATACAACAGAACTCCACAACACCTGGAAACACTTTGATTTAAAAAACAGGATTTCATTTCATCCTTCTCCTACGAACCAATCAGTTGATGGATGCTTGCCTTTAAAGCAGCACCAATCAATATTTGTATATTTTAATGGACTAAGTGGCGTGATGTGTAATGTGAAAAGTGTCAGCTTTCGTTTGCCATAAGAAACTTGAACGTCAATATTGTGTTCCAGCGTGTTCCAAGTGGCCACGAGAAATCTATGACTGTCGCTGTAATAATAATAATACTTTTAATGTATATAGCACTTTTCCAAATGCTCAAAGACGCTTAACTTGTAACTCCAGTCTATTAGCACCTGGGCCCATTTTGGGGTTTTGTAATATGACACTGTACTCAACCAGGTCATTTGGGGCTTCTGGAAGCCTACACAGATGCTGTCTTATTTTTGTTCATTCACACAGATATTAATTAGAGGCTTCAGTAGCAGAGATTGATGATGGAAGCTACTTTATAATTTGCTAGAATGTGTCATAATGATAAATGCCGGTTCCGCCGGTTTGCGTATAATCAAAGTGGTCCTAAGCTTGTACTTGTATATCCCGAAATGGTAAAAAAAAGGGAAATTGACCCAACTAAACTCCTTGGCATGGATTGGTGCACAGTTTTGGCAGAGCTTCGGGGGCGCTCACATTTGGTCTGACCTCCAATTAAAGTGGTTTATATAATCTGGATAAACTGTTGCTTGTATCTCTTGACCCTTTTAGAGTTTTTTTTAGAGATGTCACATTTCCCTAGATAAGCGATTACTTTGGTGAGAAGGTTGTGGTCATACCCAATAGAACAGATGTCCAAACCTACAATAATATGACCAAGTCGAATAATAACTAATACGCTTTGTGGTATTCTGTTTGGACTCAAATATATTGAGATATTATATGTTCTTTGATTTGAATCATCAAACCTTTTTCCCTCTTGCCATTTCAATTCCTAATTCTTAAATAAGCCATTGTGATTCACCTCCATTTGATCTCCTCTTTCTGAAAGCGGTACACCTGTACCCGATTCCCAGACAGAAGGCTGCAGAGGCTTTAAAAAAAAGATTCAAGGATTCCCATTCAAGCTTTGGAAACCTCTGGCTCACAGTCACATAAATGCACACTGGAGCCCTGGCTGCACTGTTCTATTGAAGACTAAAAGCCAAGCCACAGTAATCATGGAGGAGATTAGCATAACGATACAAAGCAACGGGCTTTGGCTGCTAGTCAATGCAAAACCATGACCTCCTATAATTACAACGGGCAGGAGGCTTCCAGAAAGGTTTTCAGTGTGTGTGTGTGTGTGTGTGTGTGTGTGTGTCTAAAAGTGGATGCCCTTCACATAGGGTATAAATTAAATATGAAATAACAAAGATGTATCATCTGAAGATGTGATGAGTTTGTTTGATGGCCACAGCCTGACAAAATATCACAGGGAGGAAGGACGGAGGCCGGGCTGAGAGTATGGCTGCGTGAGTATATCCATAACAAGTATGAATGCATACATATATATTCTTGTATAAATGTACAGTTGGAGACCTGTGGATGGGATGAAGTGATTATTCTGAGGAAACGTTTAGTCCCAGATGATTAGCCAACCGACCATATTAGACTTAAGTCCTTTATACATCGTTGGCGTGACGAATAAACAACACGAAAATGCAAACACTCGTCTGTGTATAGGTCTTGGGCTCTTATTGTGAAAGATAGAATTAAAGGAGAGGATCTGGTCAGCGCCTTCATTAAGGTTGAAAGGAGCAATAAAGTTGTTTTTTGGGTTGATAATCACTACATGGTATCAGTGTATAGAACTGCACCAATTGAAATGTCCACTTTATTAAAAGAAAACCATTGGGGCCGTTGAGCCGTCATTCCATAAATAAACCACCAAGGACAAAGTCGCAGCAGAGATGGAAATCTCCGGAGCCGAGCCTCATGGAGAATCGCTTTCTGTTGTTGTCACACCTAGCGCACAAGTACTTGTGCATTTGTGCAACAAGCCCTCCATGAGAGCGAGTGTTTAGGAGCTTCTGAAGGACCTTGTGTCGATGTTTAATGCTCTCTGAGCGCATGAAACGGCCAACCTCATTTGGCGTTTTATCCAATTGTCCAATCGGATGACAGGAGAGGCGGGCCTCCCGTGGTGACGACGAGACGACATACTGGAGGTCGCTGGTTCTTGTGGATACCCGGAGCTGTGTGCCTTTACATAAATACCACGAGCTGAACAGAAAACAGAGGCCTGGAGGCAAATTTGTACAGACGCTGACATTTGTTTAACCTTAATTTAAACTGACTATAAGGTGAAGTTAAGAATAAACTCATTGCTAACTTTACCTCGTGTTGTGAGAGGAGGAATGTGGTGTAGACATCACAGGGACAAATATTTGAAGGGGGCAGAGAAGGAGAAACAGAGTGGGGGAGGGGAAGAAGGGGAAGTTTGTTCTGCTGAGTCTCTCTTACTCTCAATCGTGTCACAAAGTTAAGGAAGGTCGATCAAGTGTTGGGTTAAAACCTTAGGCGTCCCAGTGAGACAGCACACATAAATAGAATGGTTTACCTTGCCATGTCATTTCAAAATGGCCGCCTATGATCTGTTCCTCAGTGTCCAACAGCGTATGACATGTCTTGCAGTGGCGGGCCATGCATTTTCTACCTGTGCCGTCTGATATCGTATACATAAATTAGCGCATGACGGGATGCTGCGTCATTAACGGACAATGCATGTTGCCCACATCAACAAGAACCAGTCACATTTAGTTAGAATGTAGACATGACAAAACAATCCAACAAAATTGCGACACTAAAACACTGCACACTACAATAAAAACAACACCATAGACACACAACACAACTGCAGATGTAAAAACACAAAAAGCAGTTCACTCACCAGATGCTGTTCACTGAAAGACAAAGTCCATCCGTCTCTCTTTGGTAACAAACAGTTCAGCGACGCTGTTGTTCAGTTTATCGGTGCGCTTCAGTTCCAGTAGCAGCTCCTTCTGGATGGCCATGGACCAGTGAGGATGGTCACTGCCAAACATGCCCATAACCCTCCGTGAGAAAGGCGTTGTCAGTAAATCTGCCACCAAGTCCGTTTCTCCTCCTCCTTCAGCCATTGAGTGTTACATCTGATTGGATAAAAGCTCTCATTAAAAAAAGCGAACCTCTCAATGAACGTTTACACTTTATGTATTTACGAGCGTGAGGAAGAAAGTGGAATTAATGCAGATCCTTTTTGAATCAGAGTTTTTAGTTTTTCTCTTTCACAAATCCACAGTTATTATCATGCAAAACTCTGAAACCTTAAACATCATCAGCATTTTAAATTGTTGAATGTTCCCGGTGATACTCAAACTGTAAATGCATTATTTCACATTGCTTCATCTTTAATTGAAATAATTAGAACTATTTGAAATCCAGTTATTATAAATACTAGTTCTGCCTTGCCTCGATTAAAATATTAAGAGAAACAATTATACCAGTTAATATGTCTTTATATTTTACCCATCAGTGTGCAGTTTGCAGTTGGCAACACACATAACTGTGAAAGCACCTCGTCTGATTGTATTCAGTGTAATATGAAATGACAATGATGAATCACGTGTTTAAAAATGTGCTGTTTGGAGTTATTCTCTTTCACTGATTATAGAAGTGGATTTTTGAAAATCTACACTGTGGCCAGTCGAGGACGTCCCAGAGAGCCCCCCTCTCCGGGACGTCCTCGACTGACCGCAGTGTCGGGGGCAGGACCCTTCAACTGCAGCCAGGGCTTCTCCTCTCTGCGTCGCTGCTGCCAGCCTGGATGCTGCCCGGCGTGCACTGACGGCTCAGTGCAGAGGCTCTGCAGCTGGGCTCCCTCCTCACCAGCAGAGCAAGTTATGCAAGAAGCAATGAGGGAAACAGTGAAAAGAAATAACAAGAGTGCATTACTGGTACAATAAATTAAATAATGTGTTGACCAAAACTGTCATTGATCACTTTCGCCGTCTTGTTTTGAGAGGTGATGTGTTCAGATGTATCGTCTTACTTTGCAGCATTGAGGGAGTGGAATATATCTGTAAAAGATGACAAGTCTCCCATCTACATCTGTCCAACTTGTAGGCAGTGGGCTAAATGGAAGGCCTGAATAAACCCAAAACACAGCGTCAACTTTAACAAACATAACCTACCGATGACTAATACTCCGCTTTGAACCGACCATCGTACAGGAAAAGCTCCTGCATCAGCTGGTGGTCCTCTCCTCTTTCTGAGGGTCTCATGTACCCACAGGGATCCCCGTGTCTGTGTCCACATTTAAAAAAGACTGTCTTAATATCCAGCATACTCATATTTACTGTCTATTATATTCATCCTTTAATCTACAACTAGACGTGTATACATGGTCTCTACTCAACTGCTGTTACTGTACTTCTGGTTACATGCTAAACTGTGTCTTATCATTGTGTCTGTACCATGTGCAATGGCAATAAAGTTGCATCTAATCTAATAGAAATGGGCTGGACCCCTTGTGGTTAACGGAACCTGCCTGTGAATGACGTCATACTACGTCCATATTTCTGCTCACTCTTATGTTGAAAGTACATGTCTGACATTAGTACATTTCTTTTTAAGAATCCATTAAAGCCTGAAAGGACGTTGAGAATTGTAATCAATAGTAGCCAACTAAGTGAGTTGGCCTCAGACTGATGTGGTCTTCACGTGCCCGGCATCCGGAGTTGGCTGGGGCTGGATTAGAGGTGAGGGGTGACGCAGTACAACTCCTTCTATCAGTGTAATTGCCTCGGCACAGGAAGCTATTTTCAGCGCAGAGGGGAAAAAGAAAAAAGGGAAAAATCCGGCTGGTGTCTTTGTTGGTCGACCAAACCCACTGTGGCCCCTCCATCCGGCTGAGGGCCTCTTTGAAGCCTCCGGCCAGGGAGAATGACTTTGTTACATCCTTGGGACAAGGCTTTGATCACGGGTCCGTCGAGTCGAAATGTCGATGCCTATCACAGGTGTGTACGTACAGTACGGGTTTGTGTGACACCACAAACATGTGTGTGTGTGTGTGTGTGTGTGTGTGTGTGTGTGTGTGTGTGTGTGTGTGTGTGTGTGTGTGTGTGTGTGTGTGTGTGTCATTTTCTCTGTGCATGACAAGACCAGAAAAGTAAAGGGAGGACATTTACTTTGTTGGTCTTGTATGAATCGGTTATGAGATTTGATGGATTATAAGTATGATGAATAAGTAGCTGATCAGTTACAGTTAATGGCTTTGGTGTCAGAAGACAAATGTCAAAGGTATGTTTGAGGTCCTGGGATAGTGATGTCATTACACAGTCTGTCCCACTCACTGCACATCTTGGTCACAATTACATAGAAAAAAAGCAATCTACGCAATTATTATCAAAATGCTTGTTCCTTTTATGTGTTATTATCTTTCTTAAATAAAAAATTCAGAAATCACACAATATTCCTTATGTAGGAAACATGAGAAGGGAGAGTCAGTGGGCCTCGGCTCTTTTAATTAAGATGCATCCATATGAGGGTCCACATCAGAAGCATCCACTTCATCTGCAGAGCAATAATAAAGTGTGATACAGCTGAACACTGCTGGCACACCGCTCACTAGTTAAATTCCTATTCCAACGCTCCAGTCACCACCTCCACCGCCCATCATCCCACAAGCTCCCTCCTCAGAAATTATCCCTGTCGGCTGAGGACATGTGGCCGAGCCAGTTAGGCCAAATCCAAATCAATTCCTCTCCGATGGCAGCAGAAAAGTACCAAATCGAGTTTATGCTCCGGCTAATACGATCAGCCTGTGGGTGGGGAGAGGATGACTGTGCCATCATGTCTTCCCTAATTTCATTTCGCCCGAGCAGGCCTGCTCAGCGGGGTTGGTGCTGTAGGGATGCCCACCGCCACTAGGCATGGCTGGATGAGCGCAGCGTCAAATACCACGGCTGTCAAAGGGTCCACAGGAGACAACACCGGGCCAGAACCCTGGGCTGCAGGAACCGGGAGAAACAAGGTGCGACGGAGGGAGAGAGAAGGTGGGACAACAAAGAGGCTGGAGGGAAAAGGCTGGATGATGAAGTCTTCAGTTCATGAATTAATCTACATTGAAGGCAAACGACCACACGGCGGTCACAGATGATCTGTAAGAGGGTTTCTGTAAAGGCATAAGGCATCTATTGTTGGATGATTCAATGTGTTTAGCATTAAACAATAAAAAAAACATGTCAATGATTGTAATATTGAGGGATAATTCCTGGTTATTATAAATTTGGCCATTGTTTTTTGTCAGTTACAATAACCAACCAAAGTAATTGCATTGGCCTGGTAGCCCTGCAGCATCACTCACATGTTGGAAACAGTTCATCCACATTACCTCAATCACTTCATGTGGATATAAAACTGACAGTGAGTGGGTCGTAATGAACTGGAATAATTACTTCCACAAACTAACATTCTAACCAAAAAACACCAATCTTATTTTGAGGTGATTAAACACTAAAGAAAACATACTTATTGATAGAATATTGCATTTATGACAGTAGATCTCACTAAATGCTACACGCGGGCCCTTTAACTAACTACGCTAGTTATTTATCGAGCAGACTTGAGCCTCAGCATCACTGGATTGCTTCATATTACGGCTTTGACTGTACACGGCCAGCCCAGCACTAGGAGACGAGTCAGAGAACATCTGGTGAAGAACGTCAACAATGTAGCAGCTAAAGAGACAGACTTTTGTCTCAGGAGTTGGTGGAGACCAAACCAGAGTTAACAACGGAAGTCAAATGACTGCTACTGTTGCTCCACGTCTGCTGGGTGTGTACTGTAAGTAGAGCTTTGCACGTAATTGAAGGTAATAATAATAGATAATCGATCAGGGGCCTATGTGTACGTCAGCTTGCTTTGGAGTTCTTCTGCCCCCCAGTGGCCAAATAATGAATAATGCAGCTTTAATGTTTCTTTGAGAACTGTTGCCTTGTTAACAATGTTGAAACAACACCAGAAACCAGCATAAACATGTGTTCCCTTTCCTAATATTGAACCCAACTGACAATGAAATGTGATGCTGTTATCTAAAAGGACACCAATATCAGCAAAGAAATGGAACCTAAGTGTAACCAAATGCCCGTGCATGGCACCATACGGGCGGCAGGGAAAGCCTTTTAACCACTAATACACCGGTGTGCCCAGAAGCCATCAATTAATCCTCATGGAGCCCTGGCACTCTTTCACCGAGCCATGGAGCCAAGAGGCGCTCTCTCGCTCGCTACAGGAACGTTTTTGCCTTTTAGCGTGTGGATGCCAGCATAAAGCAGATGTCAGTAAAGTGGTCCCTTGGTAGGCGAGGCTGATGAACACTAATGGAAGTGGTTACCTCACCAGGAAAAAGGACCACTCAGTGATGGTGCTGGCATGGTCCATTTGTTCAGAGCCGGTGGATTGACTTGAATCAGGGGAGCGGCGAATATTTGCTCCCTTGGCCTGACCCTGTGGTGCAGTTGTCAGTGTTGTCTGTATCAACTGCAAGTTTCAGATGGAAGGTCACTCCTGTTGTCTTCTTCTCTCTCGTGCTCCCTTCACAGCTTGAATGTGGAATGTAACCGTTTTGACATGCGTGATCCACAGTTTAACATATTCGAGGTTCACTCACTCACATCCGGTGTCAAACGGCACAGAGAGCATCACATGTTTGTGTTTTCAGTTTCATCACACTACAAGTGAACGCGTTGAATGTGACAGAGTTGTGGTTTCACAGCGCTGTGCGTGGCTGTGTTGTGCGTCTCTGAAGCTGACAGCGTGTCATCTAGAAGCTTCATTGTTGGACATTGGTTCCCAAAGAGGAGCGGCTTGAGGACAGGCCGGCAAGATGTATCATATTGCATATTCACTGTGGCCGTTTGGGCACATTTCACCACATAAAAAGAAGAAAAACATTTTTTTTGTTACGTTTTCAAACTAATGAAAACGAGAGATGACATGAGGACTGGTGGGAGCCGGTTGTCATAGGAACACAACATGCTTTCCAGAGATTTGACACAGTAAACATGAACCTGTGGATTCATTTTTTTTTTTTTAAGTTTCCATTGAAATGCCTGTGTTCTTCTTTTGTTTGTGCTTGTTCAACTCAAGTGTTAAATATAAGACATACGTTTACCATTTTAGCGTATTGTACTGATTGTTTGAATCAAGGTTAAGTATTTATCTGCAAATATGCAAAGCACTAGTTGGCTTAGGCCTATATTATTTAGAATAATCATTTTATTCTTAACGGGTTGGGCAAGTGTAATAGTTACTTTTTTACTAATTTCTCTTTAAAAGTGTTTAAGTAAAACATGACTTGACTTATTACTTGGTATGAAAAGTAATACGTTACTCATCATAGTACTATATTTCTTAAATGAGAAACACGGCTACTCTTAAACATTATGAAAGACCATGGAAGCGGCTCATTCGGAATATTGTCTCTTTTTCCCCGGAATAAGGACAAAAGACTGAATATCGTGTGCGTGTAAACGTAATCAATGTTGAAGCTGCTGTGTGGCATAAAGGCAGGTTGGAGTAACAGTATATGTGAATGTAGAGAGTTAAAGTGTACACACATGTAGTAACACAAACAATATATACGTGTGCGTGTGCTGGAGTGTTTGTGTGTTTGTGCCTCAGCTTCTTGCTGCCTTTATTCTCTCTGCTATGTGTTCCCCCTTTGCCTTTATGTCTACTGCTTTGTTTCTCCGACCCCTAAGTGTGTGTGTGTGTGTGTGTGTGTGTGTGTGTGTGTGTGTGTGTGTGGGGGGGGGGGGGGGGGGGGGGGGGGTTGCACAGAGGAGAGCGGGCCTAGTGGAGTGGAGCTGGCCAATGTAGTGTGCAAAGAGCTGCAGTCAATGCTGTGGAGTCAATGACCCCCGAGCCGGTGGGAAACCCTGCAGCAGAAAGCTCCACGCGTACCGGCGTCCGCTGAGCGCGGCTGGAGGCTGCCGCCGCTCCGCCATCCTCATCCTGCTCATCTGCCAGCTCTGCTGCCCGGACTGAAGGGAAACATGAGTCACTTCAGGTGAAGCACGCTGTAGGTATTCAACAACTTTGTGTTTATGTTCACATACAGTGTGTTATTCACATTGAGCCTTCCTTGAATCCATTTGGAGTTCTTTATTTTCACCACACCAAGGATTCTGCAATGGGAGGATTCAATGTGTGCGCTGTGACTTTGAACTTGAATAAAATAAAGCTTGAAACATGCACTGCATACACACAGATGAAACGTGTATTGTGAAACCTACAACATCAAAGAATAAGTCAAAAATGTAGCAATTCTACCAATGACAATGTAGCATGGGAACATTGTAGCATGGCAACATACAGTCAATGTTTGGGAAAGACTGCCTTCAGTTTACAAAGAAGACATTCTGAGCTGTTGTGTCTCACATATAGAACTCTCTGTGACATGTAGACGTGTTGGAGATTTCCTTTTTTTATTGGTTAAACTCAGGTGTTAACCTCCAGTTCTGAAAAGTGAAGCAAATGAGGAAGGGCCTGCATTCTCTCTCCTGACCACTGGGGGGTGACTCCTCTGGTTGTATAGAAGTCTATGCTTCATGTGTTAAAGCTGCCTTCTCTCTCCTGACCACCAGGGCGTGACTCCTGTGGTTGTATAGAAGTCTATGCTTCATGTGTTAAAGCTGCATTCTCTCTACTGACCACCAGGGGGCGACTCCTCTGGTTGTATAGAAGTCTATATAAATGACTCTACTTCTCTCTTGATGTATTCCCTCAGTAAACATTGTAAACATGAGTTTATGTCTCAATCTCTAGTTTCAAGTCTTCTTCAATACAGCATCATGTTCATTTAGTACATTATGGTCATTTAGAGTCAAACAGAGCATAAAGCAGGGGACGCTTTAGGGCGGGGCTACGGGGTGATTGACAGGTCGCTCATACGGCGCTGTCCAGTTTGGGTGTTGTCTGTGTTTTCAGTGTGTTTTCAGTTTGGGAAAGTTAATTGTAACATATTGGACCATGAAAGATACTTATCTCGACTCTCTCGTGTCACTTTTGGTTCCAAACTAGAATTAATGTGTGGAGTTTGTACGCCTCTCCCAACCAATCATGTTGCAGTTTGCATCCATGTCTTCACTTCATTCTTTTATCCTAACAGACATTTGTGTGACATTGTCATAATCAGCATATTCATTCTCAAATTCTGGCCCAAAACATGTTTTGCAAGGTCACAGTGACCTTCAACCACCAGATGCGCATCCTTGAGTCCAGTTGGCGAACCTGAAGTAATTTATCGAAAGAGAGTCGCCCAGTAAGAATACGAATGCTGGTGCACCCTCCAGGGTGTCAGAGAGGCTGAGCGAAAGAAGGAGGCCTCTGCTGAGCAGCAGGGCAACGAGGAGGGAGATGGTCTGTGACCTCTCCCTGACCTCCAGCAGCCCTCCAGCCTGCCAGCAGAACAATGGGACTGCTCCTCAGCCAGGACCAGCACAGGTAAACTGAGACTGGGAACGGAAATAGTCCGGCACATAACTCCCAGTGGAAGTACGACATGCAGTTTGTTAGACTCGGTGTTCGGATTCAAACAAACACGATATAAAGTGTAATTAGTGAACTTGAAATGTTTCGCTCAACAGATTGTGTTACCTTTGGTCATCCCCCCTGCTTTAATTCTTATTTAAGCCCACCTGCTACTAGCAGCTTCATATTTACCGTACTGACATTAGAGTAGTATTGATCTTTGCCATGTGAAAATATCCTTCTTATGATTTCAAGCAAATTGTAATTTTGTTCTTCTTCTTTTTAAAAGCTTTCATTTTAATAACATGTTACTCACATATAATGTAAAACATGACTTTTTGTTTGTGTTTGTGGAGACAATTTTAAAGCCAAGTACCTGCAGCTTGGCAAGCTTGGAGAAGGAGGCTTCCTACCAGTCTATGTGGGAACAGGAACACGTACCAGTGAGTTCCATGTGTTCTCTCATCAAACGTATACAGAGACATCACTACCTGCACCAACCAGAAGTACTGGTGATTCTGACCTGTAGATCAGCGGTCCCCAACCACCAGGCCCGGTACCGGTCCGTGGGTCCCTTGGTACCAGGCCGCACAGAAAGAATGAAAAAGAATGGAAAAAAAAAAAATCAAGGTTGGAAATATGTTTTATTTTGGAAAATGACCGGATACAGCCGTCTGTAGGTAACCTCAGACGTAACCTCTTGACACATGTCAAGAGGTTACGTCTGTAGGTAACCTCAGACGTAACCTCTTGACACATGTCAAGAGGTTACGGGTTATGTCTACCCCAAAAACAAAACTTAACAGTCCGCTCAACTCTAAAATCAAGGAAGATTATCCTGAGATCGCCAAAAAAGCTCTGAAACCTTCTTCTATTTCCAACATCCTGGTTTTGTGAAGCGGGGTTTAAGTTAAACAGTAGACTGGACTAAAGGTTTAAGTTAAGCAGTAGACTGGACATAAAGGTTTAAGTTAAACAGTAGACTGGACTAAAGGTTTAATTTAAGCAGTAGACTAGACATAAAGGTTTAAGTTAAGCAGTAGACTAGACATAAAGGTTTAAGTTAAACAGTAGACTAGACATAAAGGTTTAAGTTAAGCAGTAGACTAGACATAAAGGTTTAAGTTAAACAGTAGACTGGACATAAAGGTTTAAGTTAAGCAGTAGACTAGACATAAAGGTTTAAGTTAAACAGTAGACTGGACATAAAGGTTTAAGTTAAACAGTAGACTGGACTAAAGGTTTAAGTTAAGCAGTAGACTAGACATAAAGGTTTAAGTTAAACAGTAGACTGGACATAAAGGTTTAAGTTAAGCAGTAGACTAGACATAAAGGTTTAAGTTAAACAGTAGACTAGACATAAAGGTTTAAGTTAAACAGTAGACTGGACTAAAGGTTTAAGTTAAACAGTAGACTGGACTAAAGGTTTAAGTTAAACAGTAGACTGGACATAAAGGTTTAAGTTAAGCAGTAGACTAGACATAAAGGTTTAAGTTAAGCAGTAGACTGGACATAAAGGTTTAAGTTAAACAGTAGACTAGACATAAAGGTTTAAGTTAAGCAGTAGACTAGACATAAAGGTTTAAGTTAAACAGTAGACTGGACTAAAGGTTTAAGTTAAGCAGTAGACTAGACATAAAGGTTTAAGTTAAACAGTAGACTGGACATAAAGGTTTAAGTTAAGCAGTAGACTAGACATAAAGGTTTAAGTTAAACAGTAGACTAGACATAAAGGTTTAAGTTAAGCAGTAGACTAGACATAAAGGTTTAAGTTAAACAGTAGACTAGACATAAAGGTTTAAGTTAAACAGTAGACTGGACATAAAGGTTTAAGTTAAACAGTAGACTGGACATAAAGGTTTAAGTTAAGCAGTAGAGTAGACATAAAGGTTTAAGTTAAACAGTAGACTAGACATAAAGGTTTAAGTTAAACAGTAGACTGGACATAAAGGTTTAAGTTAAGCAGTAGACTGGACTAAAGGTTTAAGTTAAACAGTAGACTGGACATAAAGGTTTAAGTTAAGCAGTAGACTAGACATAAAGGTTTAAGTTAAACAGTAGACTAGACATAAAGGTTTAAGTTAAACAGTAGACTGGACATAAAGGTTTAAGTTAAGCAGTAGACTAGACATAAAGGTTTAAGTTAAGCAGTAGACTGGACATAAAGGTTTAAGTTAAACAGTAGACTGGACTAAAGGTTTAAGTTAAGCAGTAGACTAGACATAAAGGTTTAAGTTAAACAGTAGACTGGACATAAAGGTTTAAGTTAAGCAGTAGACTAGACATAAAGGTTTAAGTTAAACAGTAGACTGGACATAAAGGTTTAAGTTAAGCAGTAGACTAGACATAAAGGTTTAAGTTAAACAGTAGACTGGACTAAAGGTTTAAGTTAAGCAGTAGACTAGACATAAAGGTTTAAGTTAAACAGTAGACTAGACATAAAGGTTTAAGTTAAACAGTAGACTGGACATAAAGGTTTAAGTTAAGCAGTAGACTAGACATAAAGGTTTAAGTTAAACAGTAGACTAGACATAAAGGTTTAAGTTAAACAGTAGACTAGACATAAAGGTTTAAGTTAAACAGTAGACTGGACATAAAGGTTTAAGTTAAGCAGTAGACTAGACATAAAGGTTTAAGTTAAACAGTAGACTAGACATAAAGGTTTAAGTTAAACAGTAGACTAGACATAAAGGTTTAAGTTAAGCAGTAGACTAGACATAAAGGTTTAAGTTAAACAGTAGACTGGACTAAAGGTTTAAGTTAAGCAGTAGACTGGACTAAAGGTTTAAGTTAAACAGTAGACTGGACATAAAGGTTTAAGTTAAGCAGTAGACTAGACATAAAGGTTTAAGTTAAACAGTAGACTAGACATAAAGGTTTAAGTTAAACAGTAGACTGGACATAAAGGTTTAAGTTAAGCAGTAGACTAGACATAAAGGTTTAAGTTAAGCAGTAGACTGGACATAAAGGTTTAAGTTAAACAGTATACTGGACTAAAGGTTTAAGTTAAGCAGTAGACTAGACATAAAGGTTTAAGTTAAACAGTAGACTGGACATAAAGGTTTAAGTTAAGCAGTAGACTAGACATAAAGGTTTAAGTTAAACAGTAGACTGGACATAAAGGTTTAAGTTAAGCAGTAGACTAGACATAAAGGTTTAAGTTAAACAGTAGACTGGACATAAAGGTTTAAGTTAAACAGTAGACTGGACATAAAGGGTTAAGTTAAGCAGTAGACTGGACATAAAGGTTTAAGTTAAGCAGTAGACTAGACATAAAGGTTTAAGTTAAACAGTAGACTGGACTAAAGGTTTAAGTTAAGCAGTAGACTAGACATAAAGGTTTAAGTTAAACAGTAGACTAGACATAAAGGTTTAAGTTAAACAGTAGACTGGACATAAAGGTTTAAGTTAAGCAGTAGACTAGACATAAAGGTTTAAGTTAAACAGTAGACTAGACATAAAGGTTTAAGTTAAGCAGTAGACTAGACATAAAGGTTTAAGTTAAACAGTAGACTGGACTAAAGGTTTAAGTTAAGCAGCAGACTGGACATAAAGGTTTAAGTTAAACAGTAGACTGGACTAAAGGTTTAAGTTAAGCAGTAGACTAGACATAAAGGTTTAAGTTAAACAGTAGACTGGACTAAAGGTTTAAGTTAAGCAGTAGACTAGACATAAAGGTTTAAGTTAAACAGTAGACTGGACATAAAGGTTTAAGTTAAACAGTAGACTGGACTAAAGGTTTAAGTTAAGCAGTAGACTAGACATAAAGGTTTAAGTTAAACAGTAGACTAGACATAAAGGTTTAAGTTAAGCAGTAGACTAGACATAAAGGTTTAAGTTAAACAGTAGACTGGACTAAAGGTTTAAGTTAAGCAGTAGACTGGACATAAAGGTTTAAGTTAAACAGTAGACTGGACTAAAGGTTTAAGTTAAGCAGTAGACTAGACATAAAGGTTTAAGTTAAACAGTAGACTGGACTAAAGGTTTAAGTTAAGCAGTAGACTAGACATAAAGGTTTAAGTTAAACAGTAGACTAGACATAAAGGTTTAAGTTAAACAGTAGACTGGACATAAAGGTTTAAGTTAAGCAGTAGACTAGACATAAAGGTTTAAGTTAAACAGTAGACTAGACATAAAGGTTTAAGTTAAACAGTAGACTAGACATAAAGGTTTAAGTTAAACAGTAGACTGGACATAAAGGTTTAAGTTAAGCAGTAGACTAGACATAAAGGTTTAAGTTAAACAGTAGACTAGACATAAAGGTTTAAGTTAAACAGTAGACTAGACATAAAGGTTTAAGTTAAGCAGTAGACTAGACATAAAGGTTTAAGTTAAACAGTAGACTGGACTAAAGGTTTAAGTTAAGCAGTAGACTGGACTAAAGGTTTAAGTTAAACAGTAGACTGGACATAAAGGTTTAAGTTAAGCAGTAGACTAGACATAAAGGTTTAAGTTAAACAGTAGACTAGACATAAAGGTTTAAGTTAAACAGTAGACTGGACATAAAGGTTTAAGTTAAGCAGTAGACTAGACATAAAGGTTTAAGTTAAGCAGTAGACTGGACATAAAGGTTTAAGTTAAACAGTATACTGGACTAAAGGTTTAAGTTAAGCAGTAGACTAGACATAAAGGTTTAAGTTAAACAGTAGACTGGACATAAAGGTTTAAGTTAAGCAGTAGACTAGACATAAAGGTTTAAGTTAAACAGTAGACTGGACTAAAGGTTTAAGTTAAGCAGTAGACTAGACATAAAGGTTTAAGTTAAACAGTAGACTGGACATAAAGGTTTAAGTTAAGCAGTAGACTAGACATAAAGGTTTAAGTTAAACAGTAGACTAGACATAAAGGTTTAAGTTAAGCAGTAGACTAGACATAAAGGTTTAAGTTAAACAGTAGACTAGACATAAAGGTTTAAGTTAAACAGTAGACTGGACATAAAGGTTTAAGTTAAACAGTAGACTGGACATAAAGGTTTAAGTTAAGCAGTAGAGTAGACATAAAGGTTTAAGTTAAACAGTAGACTAGACATAAAGGTTTAAGTTAAACAGTAGACTGGACATAAAGGTTTAAGTTAAGCAGTAGACTGGACTAAAGGTTTAAGTTAAACAGTAGACTGGACATAAAGGTTTAAGTTAAGCAGTAGACTAGACATAAAGGTTTAAGTTAAACAGTAGACTAGACATAAAGGTTTAAGTTAAACAGTAGACTGGACATAAAGGTTTAAGTTAAGCAGTAGACTAGACATAAAGGTTTAAGTTAAGCAGTAGACTGGACATAAAGGTTTAAGTTAAACAGTAGACTGGACTAAAGGTTTAAGTTAAGCAGTAGACTAGACATAAAGGTTTAAGTTAAACAGTAGACTGGACATAAAGGTTTAAGTTAAGCAGTAGACTAGACATAAAGGTTTAAGTTAAACAGTAGACTGGACATAAAGGTTTAAGTTAAGCAGTAGACTAGACATAAAGGTTTAAGTTAAACAGTAGACTGGACTAAAGGTTTAAGTTAAGCAGTAGACTAGACATAAAGGTTTAAGTTAAACAGTAGACTAGACATAAAGGTTTAAGTTAAACAGTAGACTGGACATAAAGGTTTAAGTTAAGCAGTAGACTAGACATAAAGGTTTAAGTTAAACAGTAGACTAGACATAAAGGTTTAAGTTAAACAGTAGACTAGACATAAAGGTTTAAGTTAAACAGTAGACTGGACATAAAGGTTTAAGTTAAGCAGTAGACTAGACATAAAGGTTTAAGTTAAACAGTAGACTAGACATAAAGGTTTAAGTTAAACAGTAGACTAGACATAAAGGTTTAAGTTAAGCAGTAGACTAGACATAAAGGTTTAAGTTAAACAGTAGACTGGACTAAAGGTTTAAGTTAAGCAGTAGACTGGACTAAAGGTTTAAGTTAAACAGTAGACTGGACATAAAGGTTTAAGTTAAGCAGTAGACTAGACATAAAGGTTTAAGTTAAACAGTAGACTAGACATAAAGGTTTAAGTTAAACAGTAGACTGGACATAAAGGTTTAAGTTAAGCAGTAGACTAGACATAAAGGTTTAAGTTAAGCAGTAGACTGGACATAAAGGTTTAAGTTAAACAGTATACTGGACTAAAGGTTTAAGTTAAGCAGTAGACTAGACATAAAGGTTTAAGTTAAACAGTAGACTGGACATAAAGGTTTAAGTTAAGCAGTAGACTAGACATAAAGGTTTAAGTTAAACAGTAGACTGGACATAAAGGTTTAAGTTAAGCAGTAGACTAGACATAAAGGTTTAAGTTAAACAGTAGACTGGACATAAAGGTTTAAGTTAAACAGTAGACTGGACATAAAGGGTTAAGTTAAGCAGTAGACTGGACATAAAGGTTTAAGTTAAGCAGTAGACTAGACATAAAGGTTTAAGTTAAACAGTAGACTGGACTAAAGGTTTAAGTTAAGCAGTAGACTAGACATAAAGGTTTAAGTTAAACAGTAGACTAGACATAAAGGTTTAAGTTAAACAGTAGACTGGACATAAAGGTTTAAGTTAAGCAGTAGACTAGACATAAAGGTTTAAGTTAAACAGTAGACTAGACATAAAGGTTTAAGTTAAGCAGTAGACTAGACATAAAGGTTTAAGTTAAACAGTAGACTGGACTAAAGGTTTAAGTTAAGCAGCAGACTGGACATAAAGGTTTAAGTTAAACAGTAGACTGGACTAAAGGTTTAAGTTAAGCAGTAGACTAGACATAAAGGTTTAAGTTAAACAGTAGACTGGACTAAAGGTTTAAGTTAAGCAGTAGACTAGACATAAAGGTTTAAGTTAAACAGTAGACTGGACATAAAGGTTTAAGTTAAACAGTAGACTGGACTAAAGGTTTAAGTTAAGCAGTAGACTAGACATAAAGGTTTAAGTTAAACAGTAGACTAGACATAAAGGTTTAAGTTAAGCAGTAGACTAGACATAAAGGTTTAAGTTAAACAGTAGACTGGACTAAAGGTTTAAGTTAAGCAGTAGACTGGACATAAAGGTTTAAGTTAAACAGTAGACTGGACTAAAGGTTTAAGTTAAGCAGTAGACTAGACATAAAGGTTTAAGTTAAACAGTAGACTGGACATAAAGGTTTAAGTTAAACAGTAGACTGGACTAAAGGTTTAAGTTAAACAGTAGACTGGACTAAAGGTTTAAGTTAAACAGTAGACTGGACTAAAGGTTTAAGTTAAGCAGTAGACTGGACTAAAGGTTTAAGTTAAACAGTAGACTGGACTAAAGGTTTAAGTTAAGCAGTAGACTGGACATAAAGGTTTAAGTTAAACAGTAGACTGGACATAAAGGTTTAAGTTAAACAGTAGACTAGACATAAAGGTTTAAGTTAAACAGTAGACTGGACTAAAGGTTTAAGTTAAACAGTAGACTGGACTAAAGGTTTAAGTTAAGCAGTAGACTAGACATAAAGGGTTAAGTTAAACAGCTTTATTTTTTACAATTATTATACATGTTTTAAGGCCGTAAAACCCCTAACCACACACTTTTATACACTTTTCTCAGACAGGCATTAACATTTTCTCATCATCTTGCTCCTCGCTGTCAGCAAAGGTTTCATAAAGTTTTTTAGCTTTTGTGCGGATGATGTTGGTGTCCAGCGGAATGTTCTTTTTCCTGCTGTCACTGATCCACAGAGCTAAAGCAGACTCCATCCTTACGATGGTCTTCGTTGCAGTTCGTTTCATCGACATTATGTTTTTTTTCGGGTAGAAAACTTGCAAACATACAGCACTTCAGAGTCACACTGCTAGCGAACATTTATGTAAATCTGGCTAGCCGAACGCATTCTGTACTGTACAGGAGACACTGCACGGAGGAGATTGATTGACAATGGTGTACAGTACAGTCCCTTAGCTAATCAGGACGCAGAACACATGTGCGGTTTTCCCTTAGCCAATCAGGACGCCGAACACAGTGCGAGTTCATACTGTACGCTGTAAAAAAAAGCATGCAAGATTACACACAAAAAAATCCGCGAAACAGCGAGGCCGCGAAAGGTGAACCGCGTTATAGTGAGGGAGCACTGTACAAGTACGGGTAGAAAGAAAACCTAGTTTCTTTAGGGACCCTAGAACGTGCAGCTTCAGTGCAATGTGTGCATGCAACACATCCAATATTAATTAACAGTCAGCGGTGGCGGCAGGCCTTCAGGGCTCTGCTGACCTGAGTCCAGCATGTCGTCCACAGTGCAGACTGTGGCTCATTGATGCTGGAGACACCAACGTGGAACTCTTCTTCACTTCCCCTGGAGGTGACGAGCGAAGGGCGGTTCTCCAAAACGTTGCAAACAGAATTCCAGCAATCGGGCCGAGCTCCGAACAGGCACTGCAGTACGAATTAGCAAATAGCAACAGATTTAAAAGCAAAAAACTAAACAAAACATTTCAAGTACACAATTGGGCTGCTGAACCCCAGTGAAGACAAACACAGTAAGTCATTCCTGTCACACTTGGAGAGAGAGTGAAGAGATCAAACATGGTGGCTCATGGGAAACGAGTCAGAAAGGGAGAGCTGGAGATGATGTGTGTCACGCTGGTTGATCCCTCCCTCCCTGTAGGCGTATGAAGTGCGCTCATCAACAAATAACCACACTTTCACCATCTCAGAGAGCTCTCCTACAGCTGTGGCCATGTTGACAGCAGCTCCAGCAGCTGAGCCGTGACGAGCAGCAGGAAGGAAATGTAATATGTTAAACACACTATTTACCACATCGAGGGCCGCGGATACCAATGTGTGCAATATGGCTCTGCCAGGGACTTTTCACCTTTTCAACCTTCCTCTGAATTTGACGGTGCGTTCACAAACCAGAAGAGTGGCAACTTAGATGTTTCTCTCAAGTAAGACGAATTAAAAAGGTTGAAATGCTCCGTCTTCGTCTTTCTGATGAAATCATGGTCGATTGAGAAGGCTTTACTACTCAACCGCTTCCTTCTTGCTCTGATGGTGGTAGATGTGAGGGAAACTGAGGGACGATGGAAAATGCAGACAAAAGATTGATATTAGCGGTATTTCATGACTTTATAGATGCAATAGCGCAGTAACGGCATGCGCATGAATCCATTTTATTTTCATTAATTTGATGGAATGGTTGCGCACACGGCCGCGCTCCACGCTGTTCTGCCCGACTCGCTTCACCACGCGTCATAGAAAGGGCCAAATGGAACAAACAGATGCAGATTGCAAAGGATATCGTGTTGGCACACTGTGAAAAACATGTTCATCAAATGTAGATGAAGAATCAACTGAAAACAATGACATCTGAGAGGGACACACTGTAACAAGATTACTGTAGAATTTACAGTAAGTAGCTGGCAGCAATCATGTAGCTGTAGTATATTCTACAGTATGCTTACTGTAAAATGAACCACAGTACCTATGGAATACTGTAGTCATTTGTACAGTAATAATCCCAGTACCGTCATTGTTATTGCAGTAGTTATGAAAATACTGTACTTGTCATCACAGTAACCATGTACAGTTTACAGCAAATCCTAGATTACTGTAACATGCATCACTGTATTCATTGTAATACTGTAAATGAATAACAGTAAAATAGTTATGTACTGTAAAATGAAGACACAGTTTTTTTCAACAAAGGTCATTTATTTTAATATTTCAACATTTTAAATAAAACATTTACATTTTGTTTTTAGTTTGTAAATTTTTTTGTAAACAACAAAAATTGTTATGGTATTCTTGAACATACAACATTTTAAATGTTCCTCTTTCTTCAAGTTACTATGAAAATTTAAACATGTTTTCAAGTAATTTGACAGTAATCAGTAAAATTCAAGCACTGGAAGCAATAAAATATTCAGGTCAAGGGGGAAATCTATAAAAACAATTTCAACTGAAAAAAGTAATTGTAGTACAATAAAAAGTCCATGACTGACTTTATTGTTACTGTATTGAACTGAATCCTCTCCCTGGGCGGTCGTCTTCTCCATGAACTGAGTCTCTTCATGAACTGAGTCTCTTCATGAACTGAGTCTCTACATGAACTGAGTCTCTACATGAACTGAGTCTCTACATGAACTGGAGTCTCTTCATGAACTGAGTCTCTTCATGAACTGAGTCTCTTCATGAACTGAGTCTCTTCATTAACTGAGTCTCTTCATGAACTGAGTCTTCTTCATGAACTGAGTCTCTTCATGAACTGAGTCTCTTCATGAACTGAGTCTCTACATGAACTGAGTCTCTACATGAACTGAGTCTCTACATGAACTGAGTCTCTACATGAACTGAGTCTCTACATGAACTGAGTCTTCTTCATGAACTGAGTCTCTACATGAACTGAGTCTCTTCATGAACTGAGTCTCTACATGAACTGAGTCTCTACATGAACTGAGTCTCTACATGAACTGAGTCTCTACATGAACTGAGTCTCTTCATGAACTGAGTCTCTACATGAACTGAGTCTCTACATGAACTGAGTCTCTACATGAACTGAGTCTCTACATGAACTGAGTCTCTACATGAACTGAGTCTCTACATGAACTGAGTCTCTACATGAACTGAGTCTCTTCATGAACTGAGTCTCTACATGAACTGAGTCTCTACATGAACTGAGTCTCTACATGAACTGAGTCTTCTTCATGAACTGAGTCTCTACATGAACTGAGTCTCTTCATGAACTGAGACTCTTCATGAACTGGAGTCTCTACATGAACTGAGTCTCTACATGAACTGAGTCTTCTTCATGAACTGGAGTCTCTACATGAACTGAGTCTCTTCATGAACTGAGTCTCTTCATGAACTGAGTCTCTACATGAACTGAGTCTCTTCATGAACTGAGTCTCTACATGAACTGAGTCTCTTCATGAACTGAGTCTCTACATGAACTGAGTCTTCTTCATGAACTGAGTCTCTACATGAACTGAGTCTTCTTCATGAACTGAGTCTCTACATGAACTGAGTCTCTACATGAACTGAGTCTCTACATGAACTGAGTCTCTTCATGAACTGGAGTCTCTTCATGAACTGAGTCTCTACATGAACTGAGTCTCTTCATGAACTGAGTCTCTACATGAACTGAGTCTCTTCATGAACTGAGTCGCTACATGAACTGGAGTCTCTACATGAACTGGAGTCTCTACATGAACTGAGTCTCTTCATGAACTGAGTCTCTTCATGAACTGAGTCTCTACATGAACTGAGTCTCTTCATGAACTGGAGTCTCTTCATGAACTGAGTCTCTTCATGAACTGAGTCTCTTCATGAACTGAGTCTCTACCTGAACTGAGTCTCTTCATGAACTGAGTCTCTACATGAACTGGAGTCTCTACATGAACTGAGTCTCTTCATGAACTGAGTCTCTTCATGAACTGAGTCTTCTTCATGAACTGAGTCTTCTTCATGAACTGGAGTCTCTTCATGAACTGAGTCTCTTCATGAACTGAGTCTCTTCATGAACTGAGTCTTCTTCATGAACTGAGTCTTCTTCATGAACTGGAGTCTCTTCATGAACTGAGTCTCTACATGAACTGGAGTCTCTACATGAACTGAGTCTCTTCATGAACTGAGTCTCTACATGAACTGAGTCTCTTCATGAACTGGAGTCTCTTCATGAACTGAGTCTCTTCATGAACTGGAGTCTCTACATGAACTGAGTCTCTACATGAACTGAGTCTCTTCATGAACTGAGTCTCTTCATGAACTGAGTCTCTACATGAACTGAGTCTCTTCATGAACTGGAGTCTCTTCATGAACTGAGTCTCTTCATGAACTGAGTCTCTACATGAACTGAGTCTCTTCATGAACTGAGTCTCTACATGAACTGAGTCTCTTCATGAACTGAGTCTCTACATGAACTGAGTCTCTTCATGAACTGGAGTCTTCTTCATGAACTGGAGTCTCTTCATGAACTGAGTCTCTACATGAACTGAGTCTCTTCATGAACTGGAGTCTTCTTCCTGAACTGGAGTCCTCTTCCCTGCAGTGGAAGGACAGAGAGACATTGGTTACCGATTCCCGTTAGAAATACCACAATATGTTTCTACTATGACGATGTCAGCCTATGTGGTGTTTTATCTGGTACTGGGATCTTACCAACATGATGAGCCTTGAGGCTCAGCAGGGACACCTGGGCCTCAACATCAGCCTGGTGGAGGTTTCCTGCAACACAAAATAAACAGACAATAGTACCGTATTTATTAGGAGAGACATGAAAGAAACCCTTACTTTGATGTTCCAGGTGTATTTAGGGGGAAAGTGAGAAGATAAGCATTGTTTAGTCTGGAAGGTGTGGTTCACGTGGGGGGATGGGCACATGAAGCAGGACAGAGATGGTTCCATAACAAACACCTGCTGCTTTGGTTGAAGTTTGAAATGTGTACAACTTTATATATGGGCAAGTGTGTGTGTGTGTGTGTGTGTGTGTGTGTGTGTGTGTGTGTGTGTGTGTGTGTGTGTGTGTGTGTGTGTGTGATCAGCAATTGTATGTGTGGAGGATATCATGAGGTCTTGAGGCAATCCGATGTAAAACACAATATTTATGATTGATTAAAGTTGTAAATCGGTCAGATTACACCAGAACACGACAGCAGGGTTAAGATAGCTACAGCGTATCAACGTTATACCAGCTGGTGCAGTCTGCTGCCATGTAGCATTAGCTCAGAAAACACACGCATGTTGTGTGTGTAAAAGTCTGACCTGTTGTGCTGTCTGACCTGTTGTGGCGTTCTGGTTCTCTCACAACGTTCTGGTTCTCCTTCAGTGGTGCTCGGTAACGTTACTCGTGCCACGTTGTGCCGCACGGTAGCTAGCAAGAGAGAAAAGAGTCAAAACTTCTCCAAACGGAGCTAGCCTTAGCTAACGAGCAGCAACACACACACATACACGGCGACGGCGTCACACATAAACAATTCCAATTCATTTACACGTTACACTAAACGCATGCCATGTATCAACTATATGAAGTCAAATGATTTAAATCACAATTTAATGAGCAAATACTATATTTTGGTAATATTAGTAACACTAACGTTAGCTGACTAGTGCAGGAACGTGTGTCCCTACTTCCCTCTTAAAGTCACGTAGCGTTACACGGTAACTTTACTTGAGAAGACTCTGCTGTCTGTAATTAATGTACATTTGCAAAATGCTGGCAAAAAGGAAATGTGAAGGAATAATAATGAGCTTCGTTACCTTGCTGTTGCTGAAGTTGAAGTGGACTCTGGTCAACAATGTCGTAGCTCTTGCTCCAAAATTGTGTCGAGAGAAGCAAGTGTCCATCAGCACACGACATTATAGTCTAATGTCATCTTTGTGTAACGCAACGGAGGAATACAATGTTGTTTTCCCCTCTGTCTGAGTGACAGCTAAACCTAACATCCGTGTTGAAAATCATGTTAAAACGGATTATGGTGTATTCCCGCTCAAAATTACTGTAGTGTGATTCACAGCAACATTTATTTACAGTAAGATTCACCCGGGAATGAATTTTGACCATGATGCATTGCAGATCTACAGCAACATGCAGTATAGGAGTTCTACAGTAAGAATATGGCCAGTATACAGTAATATTACTGTGAAAACTACAGAAACTTGTTACAGTGATGTTCAATTGTCACCTCAAGTGGTGACAATGGAAACAATTTAGTTTTGCGTCATTTTTTATACATTTCACAAAATCCCATAGACAGTGTAGTGTATCTGGTATTCTCATTTTGAACAATAGTTAATAACTGTGTCTGTGGACGCAGGGCTGTGTTAAGAAGACGGAGCTCCTAATAGTGAATGTTCCTCTTGAAGGCGTGAAGCCCTTCTCAAAGCGGTGGGAGTGCGCCAGCTGTAGAGAGAGTGCAGTGCGCTGCACAGAATGCGTATGAGCATTTGTATCAGAGAAATTCCCATTCCTCAATAACCTGCTCACATCTTTATCGTCCTCTATTCATGGAAGGAAAAGATCTTTTTCTCTAACAGCTGTGGGACTTTGCATTGAGTTCCCTCTTTTCTCCCTCCCGGCAGATCAATCCATCTGCCCTTCCTCTGTAGAACAAAGGCGCCGTGTCTGAAAGAAAGATAAAACAAACAGAACAAATGTGCTACCTCCGGAGCACGGCGTCACATATATTGGTAAATCTATGATAAAGTCACAAAAGGAATCCCTCTCCCTTGAAGAATCGGAGATACCCTCCCCTCCCTGTATCTGTCGGGCTGAGCACACAGAATAAATTGTCTCTGTTCATGTGGGAGTCGAGCTTTGAAAATCCACGTTTGCTGCTAACAAAAGCTACTCTGATAGAAGCTGTTTGGGGAGAAATGTTGCAGCTAGTTCCACAAAACAAAAATGTCTTTCTATTCTAAACACACAAAATGGACATTGGGTTTCATATTCAGTAAGTCCAGGAAACTCAAGGCACTCATGAAATTGAAAGAACTGGTTACAGATAACGTATTCTTTGGTTGAACCAGAAAGGGGTACCGAGCTGGTCAGATCGTTCGGGTTTATAATGCAAATAACCGTGTTTGAACCACAACTACAACCTTTTAGCCCACATCTTTATATACAAGTTTTACTCATGTTTTTCTAATTTCCTAATATGTAATATGTTTTAGTGCTACAGCAGGGAAGACTAAAAGACAACACATTAAGACAAATGTAGCAAAATGAATGGGCCAATTTTTCTATAATTACCAACAACAATACTTGGGGGGGGGGGGGGGCACACGCGGTAACACACAGTACAACCCGACAAGGGGACAGGAGACAAACAGGGTTTAAATACAAGAGGAAGGTAATGAGGCACAGGTGGACACATTGAGGGCAGCACAGGTGAAGGGAATACACAATCAGGGACAAGGCAGACAGACAATCAGGGACAATCACAGGGGCAGGAAGTGCAGGAACACAGAGGACACACAAGACAAGGACTTCACAATAAAACAGGAAACCAGAAAACCAACATCATGACATTCCTGCTTTTATGAACCTGTCTTCGTCAGCCCGGCTTTCACTAGACCACCTGCTCACCTCTTCCCCATTAGTCAGGTACTACATGTCCCAGCTCAGTTCTTTGTTTGGAGTCCTGGTCCAGTTTACCAGAACTCAGGGCCGGCGATTGCTATAGGCGAACTAGGCGACTGCCTAGGGCGACAAATGGGTTGGGGGCGCCCTCACAGCGCACATTTCAGCACTGTGAGCAATTCGTGCCACGTGACCGGGGGGGCGTGTCTCTCAAGTACAGAGAGACACGCATATTGAGAAACGGGCGCTGTCGACATCTTAACGCTGATTGGCCAAGACACGTCACATCAAAGATGTTCTATTACGGAGATGACAACAACTCGGCCAAAAATCTGAATTTTTTGTCGAGAAAATGGGACGCTGACTGGCCAAGACTCGACACGTCACATCAAAGATCTTCTATTGCAAAGATGACTCACTCCAAAAAAGGATAATCGTTTGTGCGGTCTGAAAAATGTGCGCGATCTGAAAAATCTATTGCGCGGCCACTTTGACTGGCCCCTGACATTTGCAAAAATGAAGCGGTCTAAACCATCTGGAGCACAGGGACGAAAACGAAAAAAGGAAGAAGAGGAAAAGAAAGTCAAGTATAGGTTTGTTCAATAAACATATTTGAAAAAAAAGAGTGTTTTGCACAGTTTATGGAGTTAATTTAATCCTAACTTTGAGTGTGTAATAAGTTATTTAAAATAATAAAAAAGAAAATGTTCTGAAACTCTTCTGGTGTTTGTTGTCCTGCAATGTAGAATAGTAGAATTATAAGTGGGTGAAAAACTGCTATGCAAAGTAAAGCAGTTAAGTTAATATATGTCTCTTCAGTGATGTAAAGTATTGTGTGTCTGTGGGGGGGCGCAAAACTCAATCTCGCCTAGGGCAACCAAAGGGCTAGAGCCGGCCCTGCCAGAACTGGAACAAAACAAAGAGTCCTTGCCTGTTTGGTCTGACACAGACCTGTAAGCTATTTTAATCAAACCATTGTATAGTTCCTGCTTCCTCCTCATCTTTGGGTTCGGATTCATCCCGTTGTCTCCAATCATGACAGCTCCAAGTGATATGTTGGTGCAGCAGTAGTTCAGCACTGTGAAGCAAAGTGGTTTGGATGGGAGACATAGGAATCCTTCCATTCCTGTTGTCAGCAACCAGGTCCATTTTAATGCACCTTCCACTTACTGTGTGATCTGCACTGGATATCAAAATACCACACAAACTGTCAGTGTGCTGGTTAGTGCGCAAAAAATAATCAGCGTTTATATGAATGCATTTTTATATTATTATGCATTAACTTATCATCGTTGGTTACCATGAAGTCAAAATCGGACACATGTAATGTATTGAACTTAGTTAAATCATCAGTTGAATCATATACAGGATACTGGGCTTTAAGATAGGTAGTTGCATTTAGAAGCTGCTTTGGTCAGAGTCCCATGGGCATTGGTTGAGCAGTCTAGAGGGTTTCCCTTTGGCTCCTTGTGTATTTTAGGAAACGTATGAAATGTTGCCAGCTGAGAGTATGCACATAAGAAGAACAACCCTGTCTCACTCTTAACCCGTCTGTATGAGCTGAAAGGGCCTTTCTACTAACTCCAATGCAACACCCTCGTCATTGATAGACAATCAGAGCTGGGGTATGAATAGAGATAACATCAGTGAAAGTCCCAGAAGGGGTGGTTGGACGGGTCAAAGAAACACAGGACTTTCACCCAGTAGACCGCTGCTCATGTCCCGTGTGAAACCTCTACCTGTTAAAGCTCCGATCGTACCTTCAACTAGAGCTCAACGACCAGAAACTCCTAAGTGAAATTATTACTCTTCAAAGTTTCTCTTCTTCATGTTGATGAAGTGAACTTGCCATCAGATGTCCAATCAAACCAATTTGTTCTCATCTCTAATGAGAAGAAGAACTCCCACTGACGGATTTAGCAGCAGGTCAGAGTTGATGTGCTTCATGTGGGACGATTAAAGCCGGCTGAGAGTCCACTTCTTTCAACGCCTCCTAAAAAATAAAAGTGATGCAAATCTTGCGGTAGTCTGGATGAAGAAGATCTTTAATGTGAAGCTCATGTGCAGATGAGCTGCTGGTGAAGGCCGCCCAGCCTCACCTTCTGTCCAGCTGGTACTTATGGACTAATCACACACACACACACACAGCCTCCGAGCAGCAGATACACACTTCTCTGGGGAACTTTTTGGTTGCTAAAGATACCTCCAGGTGGTTCAGATGAGTTTATTTTGTATTGAATTTTATTTGTTAAATGTATAGAAACGAGCCAATTTAATAACGATGACATATTTTATTGTTTTGTTCAAATGATACAGTCCACTAACTTTTTATTTCAGGGTGTGTACATTTTGTCAATTGAAACAAAAACACTATGAATCTACTTGGGTATGTTTTGGTAATAAAACGATGGGTTCGGTTTAGTAGACACATCGATGTTTGTGTTGAAATGAGAACATATTTAAGTTGTTTAAGTTACAGCCACAGATTCTAATGAGTCAGAGTTGACTTTTGGTTGAACACAGGCCTTTCCTCCAGGAGATGGCTGTTAGTGTCATGTGTTGATACTCATCCCCCCTATGGTCTTCTGCACACTATGTATTCAAACACAAACATAATCCTGGGGACATTTTTTTATCTCTGGTTCTTTGGAAGGCAATTATAAACCAACGAGGGTTTTCTAGGTTTGAGTTCGGCACACACTTGTCAGGATTGGTTATTAAACTTGTTCTGAATAACGTCTGTCAATAACCCTGTTAGCTTCCTCTCTCTTTCATTAAAACGAGACCCGTGGTGAGTCGGCTTGTAATTTTCAGAAAATGTTAGCTCATCTTTACTTTACTTGCATCTTTTTAAAATTTCTTATAGTTTATTAATTATATCAAACTTCTCCTTACCCGCTTCCTTCGTGTCCCTGTAGAAATCATCATCATCATCATCATGTTTGGGCCCAGCGTCCACCTCCAGTCCGTCTGTGAGCTGCCTCATCATCCTCGCGTGCCTTCGTCATCACTCAGCTCGATGCGTCTGCCTCCTCCTCACAACGTTGACCCGACGTGGCCCCGGTCCAGCCGCGCAGTGCAAAGCATAGATGTTGTGCTCTGTTGAGGGAAGATCCTCCACGGCCACAACGCCAGGGAAGCGGCGCGCCCAGCCCGCCTTCAAGGTCAGAGCCGTGGAGCCCCTCGCCCATCTGGAGAGAGAAGAAGCATAATGTCCTTCACACAGAGCTGCCGGGCTTCTGCACGGATCAACAAGCGGCGACTCCACGTACAATTACTCAAGCACCCAATGACACGTGTGATATTCTGATTTTAAATTGTATTTATTGTTTTTCTGTTAAATCACAAACCGAGAAGAAACAAACCAAAGCAGCGCGAGCTTCTACTTCTTGGCATCAACACCGCTGCTCACCCATGTGGAAAGCCATAATGTAATAAGTATGAGTAACCCAATAAAAACAGATAATATAATGTCATGAACATTTTCCACACAATCTACCAACTCAAGTTGTTACCTGATGGCTCCAGTAGTTCCCTCTACAGACACATGTGAGGATACAGAAAGATATTAACAATACATTTGATTAAAAACCTGATCTCTTCTGAGTATTTCTGTTTTAGATACTTGACGACACGGTTCTCTACCTGTTGATTATGATCCCTAACTACGTGTGAAAGACCTGGAAGGTGCTCTCAAGTTGCATTACGGGAAGTGTAGGATCCAGTGGATCTAAATGTCAGATATTTCGTCCTCTGCTGCGTCTGTGCAATACTAAATCCTAAATACTTATCCAGTGCTTTCCTTTTGTGTCAAACAGAACCTATTGCGTATCACAGTCAAGTGGTAAGTCTCGAAATTGAGTGATGCAAAGATGATATTATAGGCACTTGGCATGTGCATTATAAAAGTAGCTGTGCATAACTAATAACAGCTTCATTGATTTGTAAAACTCAGGTGGGTAACACAAGTGTGTGCTGCATGATGGGATCAGAAGCAGAAGTTAGCTTCCATGAGTTATTTAGGAGGAAGACCTCCCTCTGGCTGGGCATGAAGAGAAAGATGGAGAGAAGGATGGATGTATATCCAGCCGCCCCTGTAAAAGACATGAACTCCTTTTCAGTAAATGAAATGTCTGCATTTCCCACTGCGCTATATCCTGATTCATTGATATTGAGGAAGTGTTCATCAAATCTGGCTCAGACAGTTTCATAGGCAGTACTTTGCTTTTAATGAATGGGCTTTAAATCCTTTGATTCGTTACAAGGAAATGATACCGTTGACAACAAGCTTAACAATAATAATGAAATAATACATATTATTTGCATTGCGCTTTAAAAAGGTACTCAAAGCTACACTGTCTGATCAAAAAGTCCTTCCAATGTTGTGCACGTCCAACTATGTGAGGACTGCAAGTACTTCTAAACCATGACTTGTTTTAAGGAACTGATATCAGTGGATGAGCCTGCTTGCTGTTTGTTACTGTAACAGACGGCAGGTTGTGGTCCATGCACACACGGTAACACCCGAGAAGTTGATAGTCATCACACCCTGAATTAAACCAAACTCAGGTAGTAATAACTCCCAGGTGAGTCCCTAGTGCATATACATTGTCATACACAGCCTAATGCCATATATTGTTCTGCGTGTGCATGGACATTCCAGACGAAGGTAAAGCCAACGTAAAGTCATTTAGGATCCTTTATCCTGGAGGACACCCAAATGAAATGCATCCACGTGACCAATGAGAGGTCTGAGCTAGTACGGAGTATTAAAGACCCCTCATGGGGGTGGGAGGGCAGAACAAGCGCACCCTTTAAACCCAAAGCCTTGCCGTTAACCCAACGGTGGTTTTGTTGCCTAAACCTGACTACACACAGTTATTAAAAGTCCAACCATTTTCTTTTCTCCTAAACCCAACTTCCGTTTCCTCCCGTAATGTCGACCTGGAAGAGAAGTCGTGACGAGCGACATCCCAAAAATGTCAAAAGATTACATTTAGTGACGATCAACCGTTGTATTCGTACACAGCAAAGTATTTCATTGAGATTTGTTTTCACCTGGGCTCATAATGCATTTCTGAACTGAAGTGATTCACATCCACATCATGTAGCTTACCTTCTTCTACATGTAAGCTCCATGTGTGTTGTAATACTTTGGCCCAGCTGTTTTTCGTTGACAAAATCAACACTGATGTAATATTTGTATGAGCAATATAGCCAGATAGTAGTCTCTGAACATCGTCTGTTGAAGCTGCTGTTAAAAGTCCAGGTTGCCCCAGAGGGTGTGTACAAATGTCTTTTAACAAGCTCAGTCGCCCGGTATGTTCATTTCACTGTAAAACACATCAAATTAATTTTAGAGTCCCATCATCCTATTGCCGTTTCAAAGGCTTTCCCTGGAACGCCCCGGTTCTCTGTCCTTTCTGCCCTGATCCCCCACATGGATACAGTGAATCTAATCCTGCGTACAGCGTATCGACATCGTTGAACCCTAAACGACAACGGGCCGTGTCGTATCCCGACGTGGATGAAAGAAGCCGCGCACGTCTCCAGCAACACCTCCGTAACCCGGCGTCGGCCACGTGTTATTTTTAGAGCAGTGGCGGATCATAATGAGCATGTAAATGTTTGGTTTTCCTTCCAGCACAGCAGAGAAGCCGGCCAGACTCTCTTCCCCCCGTACAGATTTCTCTGGTTAAATCGTCCCAATTAGCCAACAAACCCAGACGGTGTCTCTTGGGAACATGCTCCCCGCAGGAGGGCCAGATTAAATGAATCAGACTGTGCAGCAACGCTTGTGTTCCCAAAAAAATCAAAAAGCCAGCACTTTTCTTCTTTTCAAAGTCTTTGATTCCAGGCTGAATGGATTTCCAACAGATACATATTTAATGACTGTGTTTTCCACACCTTTGTGACTCCACGCGGGGATTTGAATTCTAATCTTCACTGGAACATTTGGAACATGTTCGCGTCCCACCATCTCTGTGTATTCTGCTCTGAAGTCTAACCCGACGGATAACGAGGATCTCCTCAGCTAGCTAGACAATCGCACACTATTAAAGTCACAGTGCGGAGCCTGAATCCTTTTCTCTACCACTAAGTACTTACATTAAGTGTATGAGTTTCCATAATTGAAGCTTTTGTTCCACTTGACTGTAGATCTCATCCGAGGAAGCGGACTCGACCTTTATGCATCAAATGTAGAATTTCTTCTCTTACTTTTCATTTCCAGGAACATTTAAAATCTCACATTTAATGGCTTTCATCACAGTGATTTTCTTTCTACCAAAGTCACGTGGAGTTTAGTCAAAGTTCAGTCAAGGAGCTTTCCTCTCCTCCATTCGTCAGTAAGCTGCCGACGGTCCATCCAATTACTGGTCAGTGTTGTGATGACAGCGTCTTCTGACCATGACACCAACCCTTAAACTCACACCCACTAATGTATATCATAACTCCACTATTACTATTCAATCTACTACTATTATCCACTAATGTATATCAGTGCAATATGTAAAACCTGTCTCTTGATAAACTATGCCAACATGCTACTCAAAGGTAACATAGTCCCACACATTCTCACTCCCAACTGTTTCCCATGTTTGAATTCATGCCAGTTACATGCATACACAATATTATTATATCTTTTTATTAAGTGTCAGGCAACAACACTTTAGGGAAAGACTGTAGTTTGGGTTAAAATAAGTTACTTTGTTATGTAGTTAAGTTACATAGATGAAGTAACTTAAAATGACTCAACGGTTGCGTCCACAGGGGACATGAACTCTGGTTTCTTTGGTGAAAGTCCTGTGTTTGGTCCCATTACCCCAAATGAAATGAATCACACGTTATACTGCGCAACCTGACATGTGTATTGTCTTTTTCCAATAAACTTCTGTCCACAGGGAACGTAGAGTTTCCGTTCATTACATGCATATAGTGGCTGTGGTCGAATAGTCCTCTTTGGTTAGAACCTTCCTAACTGAGTGAAATGACCTGAAGGACCTCAGTGGCCGCCATGATAAGTGCCGGTCGAATTGTCCAAACGCAAAGGAAAGGAGCTTCAATGCTTCCTAATTTAGCTCCTTTAGCATAGGAACCACTGGACCTTCCTTTACGAAAGGAAAGGAGATAATGCCGACCCACAATTCCTTGCGGCAGCAACATTTAAAGTGACGTATCATTCGGCCGTTCACGAGAACAGACGATCATGAAGACAAACGCAGATCATGTAAATAACCGTTGCTATAATTTGGGAATACTTTCAATAATCTGTTAAAATGGCTGGAAAACTACAAACGTTACGTTTCTGAAAACTGCTGTAAAGTGATGAAACTGCTGTAAAGTGATGAAACTGCTGTAAAGTGATCAAACTGCTGTATTTGATATTCTCTCTGGTGATGAACTGCAGCTTCAGCCTCATTCTTTTATTTTATTTGACTTCAGTTACAGAAGCTTTAATGAAAGAATTAAACTGGACGAGCTCTTCAGTCTGAGTCATGTTTCTGATTATCATCTTTTTAATCAACTATTTTGTCACATTACAATAAAACATATCAAGTCAACACGAATTGTGTGATGTTTCATAAACTGTTGTCTGCATATTTTTATGATCATATTATAATCTGCATGTAAATAAACCATAACATCAAAAAGGGATATGAGACACACATATATGACACACATCATTTGTGGGATAACATATTTAATTCATATTTAATTTGAAACTGAACAAAGAGACAGTTTAGTAACTTTGTACTCTGTGAAAGATACGTTGGTTTCACTTTCATATTCCTTCGTTCATTTCTATTCCAACCTCGTTAATAAAGTAATACTATGAACCAGATTGTTTATGTAGAGGTTAAGGAAAAGTGCTTAGGGTTAGACGTTAGGAGGTAATTATTTGACTATTCGACCGCAGCCAGTGTCTCTTCAAAATGAACTTGTTACGTGGTGGTAGCAATTTAGGACCCAAACGCCAACAACGATGTAAAGTAGATTTATTTCCCAAAACACAGGATCAAGCATCAAAAACAGGGATCAAAAAAGGGCACAGGAACAACAGTAACACACCGACTAACACACAGTACGATCTGACCCTGGGGCAGACGACAGACAGGGTTCAAATACAAGGGGAGGGTGAAGGTAATGACGCACAGGTGGAAACCATGAGGGCAGGTGAAGGGAATGAGCAATCAGGAGACACGCGGGAGGCAGACAACAGGAAGTGCAGGGACACCGAATACTAGAGACATGAACTACAAAATAAAACAGGAAGCCATCCAACACCGTGACAGAACTTCCAACATAGTTTTACTCAGTGTTTATGTTTACTTGGTTAGGTATAGGTAACAATATTGTGGTTTGGATTCAAATGAAAATGTTTCTTACATAAAATAAGCTTGTTTCATAACTTCTGGATGTTAATGTTATGCCTCTGCAGCAGCGACAGCCGGAGGCTTTCTGTTTGCAGGTTGTCTGTCCGTCCGTACCTCTGCACGTCTGGTCCGTTATCTCAGGAACACCTGCAGGAATTTAAGCATGAACGTCCGCTTGTACTGATTTGATTTTCGAGGTCAAAAGTCAAAGGTGAAGGTCACTGTGACCTCATGCCCGTCCTATTCTCGAAATACCTCACGGACATCTTGAGCGAATTTCTTTAAATTTAGCATAAACATCAACCTGGACTTAAGGATTAACTGATTAGATGTTGTTGATCAAAGGTGAAGGTCATTTAGCCGGACAAACTGCAGTGAAGGGGCCTTGGTGCTTCGGTATCAGAGGCAAGGGCCGGACCGAGCCATCATGTGTTGGTACTTGAGGTTTTCTATCTGTTTATTAGCGAATGTAGTCTATATTGAGCTCTTTTACAGGACTAAGAGAGCGTGTCCACTGTAGGTAGAATGTGGTAGAGCCACATTCCACACTGTATGCAAGATTTGACAAACGCTATATTGGTGTTGAAGATTTCAGTAAAAAGAGTTTCTCTCAGCCACCCCTGATGTGCCAGCAAAGGCATGGAAGAAGAAGAAGAAGAAGAAGAAGAAGAAGAAGAAGAAGAAGAAGAAGAAGAAGACATGCAAACAAAGCACGTCTCAAGATGTGATGTAAAAGGTTTTATGAGGGAGGAAATTGAAAGAGCTCAAGGTTTTTAGTGAGAAACAATGAAAGTAAACATCACTTTGGTTTGTTTTCAGGAAAAGTCCACAGGGCACCTTTAAGACCACGCCAGCAGCAGTCCAATAACTACTCCCAGCTCCGCTTTTGTTTTGGTCTCCTCCAACTCCTGAGAAAATGACCTGGATGTTTAGTTGTTAAACGCTCCGCTGTGTTCACCAGCTAGTCTCTAACTGTGTCTGTTGTTTGGCGCTGAGCCGGCAGAGTACACAGGGTTTACTGGAGCTGTTTCACTACAAACCACTTCCTGCCGCTGCCCAGAGAGAGGGAAGAGCACAGCTGTGGGCCGTGAAACCCAGAGGATGAGCTCTGACGAGCTGAGGAGACGGGGTGGGGGTCATTCTGTGTGGGGTTAGTACGAGTGACACCATTCACATCATGTGCATTCATTGAGTCCACTGTTCCTAGACAGATATGTTGATTTGGCGAGTGCAGCTTTCAAGGGTTCTCTGCGGTAATACATGGCTGTAAAAGTACAGTCAGATTCTAATATACTGTACTGTTCTACAGTAAGCCGAGGGAAGCCAATGCCTTAAAACTTGCATTCTCTCTCCTGACCACCAGGGGGTGACTCCTCTGGATGTATAGAAGTCTATGCTTCATGTGTTAAAGCTGCATTCTCTCTCCTGACCACCAGGGGGCGACTCCTCTGGTTGTATAGAAGTCTATGCTTCATGTGTTAAAGCTGCATTCTCTCTCCTGACCACCAGGGGGTGACTCCTCTGGTTGTATAGAAGTCTATGCTTCATGTGTTAAAGCTGCATTCTCTCTCCTGACCACCAGGGGGCGACTCCTATGGTTGTATAGAAGTCTATGCTTCATGTGTTAAAGCTGCATTCTCTCTCCTGACCACCAGGGGGTGACTCCTCTGGTTGTATAGAAGTCTATGCTTCATGTGTTAAAGCTGCATTCTCTCTCCTGACCACCAGGGGGCGACTCCTCTGGTTGTATAGAAGTCTATGCTTCATGTGTTAAAGCTGCATTCTCTCTCCTGACCACCAGGGGGTGACTCCTCTGGTTGTATAGAAGTCTATGCTTCATGTGTTAAAGCTGCATTCTCTCTACTGACCACCAGGGGGCGACTCCTCTGGTTGTATAGAAGTCTATGCTTCATGTGTTAAAGCTGCATTCTCTCTCCTGACCACCAGGGGGTGACTCCTCTGGTTGTATAGAAGTCTATGATTCATGTGTTAAAGCTGCATTCTCGCTCCTGACCACCAGGGGGTGACTCCTCTGGTTGTATAGAAGTCTATGCTTCATGTGTTAAAGCTGCATTCTCTCTCCTGACCACCAGGGGGTGACTCCTCTGGTTGTATAGAAGTCTATGATTCATGTGTTAAAGCTGCATTCTCGCTCCTGACCACCAGGGGGTGACTCCTCTGGTTGTATAGAAGTCTATATAAATGACTCTACTTCTCTTGATGTATTCCCTCAGTAAACATTGTAAACATGAGTTTATGTCTCAATCTCTAGTTTCAAGTCTTCTTCAATACAGCATGATGTTCATTTAGTAAATGATGGTCATTTAGAGTCAGACAGACCATAAAGCAGGGGATGCTTTAGGGCGGGGCTACCGGGTGATTGACAGGTCGCTGCCGATTCCAGAGACGTATACAATGTCTCTACGTCACTGCTCCGCATTCTAAATACGGTCACTTCCGTTCATTGGTTGCAAAAAGTCAAGATGGTGATGGCGAAACTGCTGAACTGGAGGCTTCAAAACACCAGTCTGGTGAGGTCACAATGCACGCCCACTTCTTATACTGTATACAGCCTATTGTACACTTTACAACACATGATTTCACAGAACCCTTGACAAAGTGCCACGAACTATTGGGGAACCCTGGACCCCACTTTGAGAATCACTGCACTGAAAGACATGCTGGAGTACATAGGCAGCAGAGGAGGGAGGACTCAGTGCAGACGGGGATGGTTCAAGGATTTAATGAAAAGCTTCCAGGTGACAGGTGTCGAGACAGCTGGCAGGTAACAAGTAAACAGGTGACGGAGACCAAACCTCCACACAGCAAAGTGACATGTGAAATATGTAGTGAGTGAGGATGACACAATAAGATGCAGGGGAGGAGGTGGAAGTGGACGGCTAGGTAATTGCAGAGCAGATGAGGAGAGTGGAAGCAGGTGAGGCCTTCAGGTAACCTGGCAACCTGCCAGTAATGCACATACTGTAATCCTACAGTGTTGCTGTGTTGATCTACATCTCTAACTGTACTGAACAGTGGACGACTACGAAGAAAAGTTTATTCATATTCATCTTGATACAAACTTCTATAAATTGCAGGCATATGCCGTATACAACAATGTATCTTTAATAGAGGGTTAAGCGACCTGTCAATCACCTTGTTGCCCCGCCCCTAAAGCGCCCCCTGCTTTATGGTCTGTTTGACTCTAAATGACCATAATGTACTAAATGAACATCATGCTGTATTGAAGAAGACTTGAAACTAGAGATTGAGACATAAACTCATGTTTACAATGTTTACTGAGGGAATACATCAAGAGAAGTAGAGTCATTTATATAGACTTCTATACAACCAGAGGAGTCACCCCCTGGTGGTCAGGAGAGAGAATGCAGCTTTAACACATGAAGCATAGACTTCTATACAACCAGAGGAGTCACCCCCTGGTGGTCAGGAGAGAGAATGCAGCTTTAACACATGAAGCATAGACTTCTATACAACCAGAGGAGTCACCCCCTGGTGGTCAGGAGAGAGAATGCAGCTTTAACACATGAAGCATAGACTTCTATACAACCAGAGGAGTCGCCTCCTGGTGGTCAGGAGAGATAATGCATCTTTAACACATGAAGCATGGACTTCTATACAACCAGAGGAGTCGCCCCCTGGTGGTCAGGAGAGAGAATGCAGCTTTAAAGCATTTATGTACTGCACTGGAGGTTACTGACTGAATGGATGAGCAGCACTGAGGGCCCAATCATCCGTCAGGGGTCTAGCCAACCTCTGTTTATAACAGGGCTTTCTGCAGTGTTTGCCACCGTATATCTTACACCAATGTGGTGGAATTCATTCAGCATCATTCCTCTTTGAGTTCACTCATTCTCTGATCTTGGGCTTTCTGTTTGTTTTTAGGGGCCCTGTTGGGATTAGAATGAAGGCCACCCTCGTAAAGCTGGTGTCAAAGAAGACGGACGAGCTGGTGCTCAACAAGGAATCCTTGTGTCTCGTCTCTCTTGAAAACTCTGGATTTAGGTTATTAAGGTGTCCCTTCTTCTCAAACGTTTATGTCTGCCCTCCAATCAGTTCTCTCTCTCTCTCTTCTCTCTCTCTCAGTGAGCTGTGGCCTGGACAGCTGGATGCCTACCCTCAACTATAGATGGCGTTTGGCATTATAAATCTCTTTAATTCAGCACTTGTTTAATGGTGTTTGTTTATTTTTTCATTCAACAAAATGTTTGCAGCTGGCTTCTATTGACATTGACTGATAAAGGGTATGCAGTGTGTTTATTTAAAACTGTGTGTTTTATTGTGTAGTTTTCATTTTCAGCTAAAATAATATATTTGTTTGCAATAATGCCTTTTAACAAATGTCCTGTTTCATAAGGCTCTCACTTGTAATTGTGCTACAGAGGTGATACTTTTAATTCTGGACCACACATATTAAAGAGAAATTGTTGTTGACGGCATATGCCTGCAAAGTTTGTATCAACATGAATATGAAGACACTTTTCTTCATATCTGTACGCTTTTCAGAAGTGTACTTTAACACAGTAGAGACCGCTGATGTAGAATATATATATATATATATATATATATATATGCCATATATATTACTGGCAGGTTGCCAGGTTACCTGAAGGCCTCACCTGCTTCCACTCTCCTCATCTGCTCTGCAATTACCTAGCCGTCCACTTCCACCTCCTCCCCTGCATCTTATTGTCTCATCCCTCACTCACTACATATTTCACATGTCACTTTGCTGTGTGGAGGTTGGTTCCCGTCACCTGTTTACTTGTTACCTGCCAGCTGGACCTGCTTGCTGCCTGTCTCAACACCTGTCACCTGGAAGCTTTTCATTAAATCCTTGAACCGTTCCTGTCTGCACTGAGTCCTCCCTCTGCTGCCTACGTACTTAGTTTGCTATGAATTATACAATTGCTGTATCGTAAAAAAAAGTGCATTCCTACAGATGGGGATCATTTGAACCAATAAAACAAGCATATTGTGTCCATTACTCCCACTCACGTTAGCTTTGGGCCAATAGAAACTCACACAGCAATAAGCAGTGCTGAAGCACTTCTGGAGATGTAGCTCAAGTTAAATGCTGCCAAATTGAGTCCAAATGCAGTTTGAATAAAATCAGCCTCTATTCAAATGAAGCTCTAGCGTAAGTTCAGATAGGGTGGCAATCCCCTCACGCCAGGCGTGGCCTCTCCCTCATACTGTCCCTCACCAGCAGAAGCGTCAGACTCTATCAGCTGTTCAGCAGATGGGCGTGCCTAGTCAAGCCCTCTTCGCTATCCTATCAGCTCGCTGCCATCTCCTTTAAATGTTCTCTCCGCCTCTAGCGTCCTGCTGCTATCACATGCGACCCGCCGCCTCCCCAGCACCATCCACCTTCTCAGAGTCAGCACCCCATCTGCACATCCAGCAACTCCAGCAGAACCTCCAGCCACCACCAGTGTCTGGATCCCCGGGGGATCTACAGATCGCTGCCGCTCAGGGCAAACACAGTGCGATCTCAATCTCCTCGCAGAGTTCAAGCACCAAATAAATTCTGTGTAACATGGACATCTGGCATAATAAACATTAACTACTAATCACTCATTGTCTCTCCTGATTGAAATGGTATTGGCATAAAATAGCATTGCAAAATCGCTGTCGGACTAATAAAGGATTATCTCCTCTGATCTTAACGTGATTCAAATTTAGATATATTTATATTTATTACTATAAAAAGGTATGAAGTATTTCAGTTTTCCATTTTTAGAATACAAATAGCTCTTGTGGCTCTAATGCTGCGTTCACACCAAATGCGTTGCAAATTTGACGAGCGAGTACATTACATGCAAAGTCAATGCGAATTTCCGCCGGGCGGCACGAATGGCGCAAATAATTCGCCCTCATAGTCTGTAAAATTTGCATGGCGTCAGCCAATCATCGTTGAGAAGCTCCGCCCCTCATCACTCGTCCTGCCGTTGCTGAATCAAACTGCTGAAGTAGCGCCGGTAGCGGCTTCATTCAGACGCTGTTGTGGGACTACAGATAATATTATGAACCCAGACACCGTGGAGTTTGATGTTCCCACGTATGTGGAGTTTACACAACAAGTATAAAGCAGAACTAGTGGTTATTTCCATGCTGGATGAAGGAAACGGTAACTGTTTTTACGGAGATAAGCCATGCCCCCTTTTAGGAGTGCGTAACATTTGCAACGCGTTTGGTGTGAACGCAGCTTTATTGTCGAGCGAGTAAACTGACGCAGTTGACTCGCTCGACAATAATGCGTAACGCGTCGTGAATATTCACAACGCGTTTGGTGTGAAGGGAGCATAAGAGTACGAATGGTAGCAAGCGTATGCTTCATCAGTATTTAGGATTTGAAGGGGTTTCTTGGAAAATGTTCTCCCATGTCAGAGGTTCCTGATCCCAAAAAGTTTGAGAACCCCTGTTTTAGTGTCCATGCCCTCATAGCAGCGGTTTCAGTCGATAGCATTGTTTCGGAAGCCGAGAGCCCACTGTCCGCCATGTTGAGAGCCGTGTGGAGGCAACAGATAAGCTCTGAATTTTTTATTTAGCACCTTAAGGAAACGATAGTCAGGTCACGTCAATGCTGACCTTTTCAGTATTTAACCTCCAGCCTTAACCAAGTGCTTTGAGTTGCTGAAAGAGAAACTCACAAATGGCATTCATGCTCAAGCTGAAAAGACCTGATATTGTATGAATCAAATGATATGTTTCTCAGAACATTTTTAGAAAGCTTTCTCAAATGTTAATAAAAAACTAAATCTGGATTACTTTACTTTTCTGTCAAAAGATATGTGTTGTTGCAGTAGCATTAGCAATAAATACACTTAAATTCTAGTGGATACGGTTGGTTATTTTTTGCTCCTGTTATCCGAACATACCCTCCTGAGAGTGACCAGATGTTTTATTTGAATTGCCTCCATCACTGCTGAATGGAAGAGGTGGGAGGTGTACTTCCAGGAAGCTTCATCTGACAGGAGAGGAAGTGTTTTAGGCCACTTTAAACTGCGGCTCTAAGGGAGGGGATTGTCAAAATTGGTGTTGTTGTCGACAACAGATACATCCAGCAGAAAATAGTGTGTGTATCCAAAGCGTGATATCTCTTCCTCCTCTGTGCCGCAGCAGCCAAGTCTCAAGGCAGTTTGTGAAATAATCACACATTTGTAATCTAGTGTATCACGTTCACAGACACACGTTCCCCATGTTTCCCGTGTCGCTCAGCACAAAAACAATGTGAATGGAAGATTAATTAGATCCCTTAAAACACAAGACTATGCAAGTGTTAGCGGTAGTGACATTGTCTGTTGTTGAGATTCATGGCAGGCTTCCTAAATATAACTGAGGGGTGTTGATCCATCATGTCATCCCAAACGTGATCCACACTGTGACATGTTCCTTCATTACCATGAACACACATGTTTGTATGTGGAAAATAACTGATCTGTGGAGTTGCTTTCTCAACAAAATAAGTTTGCTTGTTATACCCTCCAATACGCTTATAATAACAACCTCTTTAATCTGCTGTTTTATGGTCATCTTTATTTTACTTCTGGAAGCCAATTGAGGTTTAAAAGAATATCTTTACCTGAAAATATAAAAATGTTTCTTCTATCTATCTATCTATCTATCTGTATCTATCTATCTATCTATCTATCTATCTATCTATCTATCTCTCTCTCTCTCTCTCTTACTGTGTCTATATATATATATATATATATATATATATATATATATATAAAATATGTATATCACTATGTAAATATGAATACATTTTAAATGATGAATGTACAGAAAGTTACTACTGGCTCATTCAACATGATTTATAATAAATATCAGTCTGACACTAAAGTGATCCTCCAACCCATATAAAGGCAGACTAAGCATCAGCATCACCCTGTAAATACTGCCGTCGTCAGCCGTGGACCTTTCCCCCAGGAAAATTAAACTTTTCTACTAATTCAACAAACTGATTTATTTTTCATCCTCTTTGATCTCATTCATGTTTCTGTTTCCTAATGGAAGCATTAAGATGGGTTCCCTCATCCCTCTGTAAAGGAGACATCTGCTTTCTGTCTTGGACCAACCGCCACTAACTTCAAATCAATCCAGTTTAAGCCAAGAGTGTAATAGTTTTTCTATTGATTCTTAAGGGAGAGAGTTATGTTTCCACGATATACCTTTCTAACTCCAAGCACTTTCATATGACATTATTTTAAAGTCTTCCACAGCTGATCTTTTCACACAGGACTGCATGATGCTGACAGTCAAATGAGACGACAGTATTCATTAGAGAAGCTTGTTGATTTGTTTTAAGGATTTGAACGCCACATTCTGGATCACGCCATGCTAAGCAGCCTTAAAAACGATGGACTCTCCTTTGATCAATCTCTTTCTCTAATATTCCCTGTGCAGCTTTATTAGCACAATGTATTCTTCATTTAATTCCTCACAAAAGCCCTTGGAGAATACAAGACCTGATCTCTTAAAAGGGCACCCGAGCATGTGCTCGCAAATAAACACATTAACCAACACTTTGTTTGGGATTCTATTGCCGAGGAGACCTTGTTAAGGCATTGCCAAAGGAGCACAGAAACAGAAGGCCTTTGCTGTGTGGTGGACAGCTTCACCGGTTGAAGTTGCTATGGTAAAGGGAGCCCTTAACAACAGGGACTAAGAATTACACATCATTACACGCTAAAGTATTTAGTAGCACCTAGTGTCAGCCATGAGCAACTGCAGCCAAATGAACGCTATCGTCTACAACCCCAAAAGCTATCTCTGCCTGTGAGGAGGTGGTTTCAGGATCAGGACTGTGAGGAGGTGGTCTCAGGACCAGGACTGCTAGGAGGTGGTCTCAGGACCAGGACTGTTAGGCGGTGGTCTCAGGACCAGGACTGTTAGGAGGAGGTCACAGGAGGCTAATGACGCCCTGCAGGACTTCTTTGAGTCGACGGACTGGGATGTGCTGTGTGGACCACATGGGGACATCAACAGCATGACTGACTGCATCACAGAATACATTAAGTTCTGTGAACACACCATCATTCCATCCCGGACTGTGCGCTGCTTCCCCAACAACAAGCCCTGGATCACCAGGGACCTGAAGGCTCTTCTTAACAAGAAGAAAGCTGCTTTCAGGTCTGGGGACAGAGATGAGCTCAGGAGAGTCCAGCGCAACCTGAAGGTGAAGCTCAGGGAGGGCAAGGACTCCTACAGGAGGAAGCTGGAGGCCAAACTCCAGAAGAACAACACGAGGGAGGTGTGGACCGGGATGAAGCAGATTGCTGGCTTCAAGGTTGGAGGGAGACAACCAGGGGGCTCTGAACTGGAAGACCAACATCAACGCTGTGTACACGAAGGGGAGCTGAACGAGTTCTACTGTCGCTTTGAAAGACAATGGAGCAGTCCTGACGCCACGCCCCACAGGCCCATCAACCAGCCACAGACCATCATCTCCCCCTCCCCCAGCCCATCGGAGGCTCACGCCTCCCCAGCGACGACCCTCACTATTCTGGAGAGGGACGTCAACAGGCTCTTCAAAAAGCAGGATCCCCGCAAAGCAGCGGGCCCGGACTCTGTCTCACCCTCCACCCTGAAGCACTGTGCTGATCAGCTGTCCCCGGTGTTCACTGAGATCTTCAACACCTCCCTGGAGACATGCCACGTGCCAGTCTGCTTCAAGGCCTCCACCATCATCCCCGTCCCCAAGAAACCCAGGATCACAGGACTCAATGACTACAGGCCCGTCGCCCTGACCTCTGTGGTCAGTCTTTTGAGCGCCTGGTCCTGTCCCACCTCAAAACCCTGACTGACCCACTCCTGGACCCTCTGCAGTTCGCCTACAGGGCCAACAGGTCTGTAGACGATGCTGTCAACATGGCCCTCCACTACATCCTCCAGCATCTGGACTCCCCAGGAACCTACGCCAGGATCCTGTTCGTGGACTTCAGCTCTGCTTTCAACACCATCATCCCATCTCTGCTGCAGGACAAGCTCTCCCAGCTGCACGTGCCCGACTCCACCTGCAGGTGGATCACAGACTTCCTGACTGACAGGAAGCAGCACGTGAGGCTGGGGAAACACGTCTCAGGCTCTCGGACCACCAGCACCGGTTCCCCCCAAGGCTGCGTTCTTTCCCCTCTGCTCTTCTCGCTGTACACCAACAGCTGCACCTCCAGTCACCAGTCCGTCAAGCTCCTGAAGTTCGCGGATGACACCACCCTCATTGGACTCATCTCTGGTGGGGACGAGTCCGCCTACAGGTGGGAGACTGACCACCTGGTGACCTGGTGCAGCCAGAACAACCTGGAGCTCAACGCTCTGAAGACAGTGGAGATGGTTGTGGACTTCAGAAAGAACGCAGCCCCACCCGCCCCTCTCATCCTGTGTGACTCCCCCGTCGACGCTGTGGAGTCCTTCCGCTTCCTGGGCTCCATCATTTCCCAGGACCTCAAGTGGGAACTGAACATCAGCTCCATCGCCAAGAAGGCCCAGCAGAGGATGTTCTTCCTGAGGCAGCTGAAGAAGTTCAACCTGCCGATGAAAATGATGGTGCACTTCTACACTGCCATCGTTGAGTCCATCCTCTGCTCCTCCATCACCGTCTGGCACACCGCAGCCACTGCCAAGGACAAGGCCAGGCTGCAGCGCATCATCCGCTCTGCTGAGAGGGTGATTGGCTGTAATCTGCCGTCCCTCCAGGACTTGTTCGCCTCCAGGACTCTGAGGCGAGCTAGGAAGATTGCAGCTGACCCCTCTCACCCTGGACATATCCTGTTCAAGTCCCTCCCCTCTGGCAGGAGGCTGAGGTCCATCAGGACCAAGACCTCACGCCACACAAACAGTTTCTTCCCGTCAGCAGTCGGGCTCATCAATGGGGCTCGGGTCCCCCACTGACTGTCTCTGTCACCCCCAGCTATTTTAATTTTTAATTTTTAATTTTAACTCTTAATTTTTATTTTTATTTTTATTTTCTCTTCTTTATTTTTATTTCTCTTTACCATTCACTCCTCTGCACACCGCATACTTAAACACTCGTCACTTTAACATACACTTTAACTTAAATACACATGTCACTTTAACGTACATTCACATTAACGTATCTGTTGACTGAGCACTTGCTTATCTTACACATATTTTAATACCAATTGCACTGTTTTCGTTGATTGTTGATTGTTGTTTGTCTCGTCTAACGTCCCATGTCCATGTCCAATGTGTGCACCTTCCGCCTCAAAAAATTCCTCGTTTGTGTGAAAACATTCCTGGCTAATAAACGGTTTCTGATTCTGATTCTGATTCTGATGAGTCGTTAAATGCTGGGAAGCTTAGATCCTTCAATGTGTGCAGCAAGATGTTGGAGATGTTCTACCAGTCTGTTGTGGAGATGTTCTACCAGTCTGTTGTGGAGATGTTCTACCAGTCTGTTGTGGAGATGTTCTACCAGTCGGTTGTGGAGATGTTCTACCAGTCGGTTGTGGAGATGTTCTACCAGTCGGTTGTGGAGATGTTCTACCAGTCTGTTGTGGAGATGTTCTACCAGTCTGTTGTGGAGATGTTCTACCAGTCTGTTGTGGAGATGTTCTACCAGTCTGTTGTGGAGATGTTCTACCAGTCTGTTGTGGAGATGTTCTACCAGTCTGTTGTGGAGATGTTCTACCAGTCTGCTGTGGCCAGCGCTCTGTACTTCTCCATAGTCTGCTGGGGAGCAGCATTGGAGCCGGTGACACCAACAAACTTAACAAACTGGTTAAGAAAGCCGGCTCCATCATCGGCTGCAAGCTGGAGTTTCTGGAACAGGTGGTGGAGAGGAGGACGCTGAAGAAACTTTTGTCCATATTGGACAACTCGGACCACCCTCTCCACCACCTACTGCAGGGTCAGCGGAGCACTTTCTCCAACAGATTCCTCACGCTCCGCTGCAACAAGGACCGCTACAGGAGAACATTCCTGCCTACGGCATTACGACTTTACAACAAGTCACCGCTTGCTAGATCCTCTGTGGATTAATTATCTTTGTACACGTGTATGCTTATTACACTTCACACACTTCAAATACACTACACATGCATACTTTGCATTTTGCACTCTCTAGTGTTTACATTTAATCTGCTAAATTAATACTCTGCACATATATATATATATATATATATATATATATATATATATATATATATATATATATATATATATATATATATATATATTTCGTTCCATTCCAGTTATTTGTATTCTATTATATTTGTGTGTATGTATATATATTTTACTTTTTTTTTTTAATTTAATTTAATTTTGTATATATCTTTCATCCCTGTTGCTTTTGATATATCTTATCTTGTGTGTTTATTTGTATCTGTAAGCTGTGAGTTGTAAGATAATAGATATATAATATCTATCTATCTATCCAGGGCCGGTGACTGCCTAGGGCGACAAATGGGTTAGGGGCGCCCACACAGCGCATGAGAAACGGGCGCTGTAGACATCTTAACGCTGATTGGCCAAGACACGTCACATCAAAGATGTTCTATTACGGAGAAGACAACAACTCGGCCAAAAATCTGAATTTTTTGTCGAGAAAACGGGACGCTGATTGGCCAAGACTCGACAGGTCACATCAAAGATCTTCTATTGTAAAGATGACTCACTCCAAAAAAATAAATCGTTTGTGCGGTCTGAAAAATGTGCGCGATCTGAAAAATCTATTGCGCGGCCACTTTGACTGGCCCGTGACATTTGCAAAAATGAAGCGGTCTAAACCATCTGGAGCACAGGGACGAAAACGAAAAAAGGAAGAAGAGGAAAAGAAAGTCAAGTATAGCTTTGTTCAATAAACATATTTGAAAAAAAGAGTGTTTTGCACAGTTTATGGAGTTAATTTTATCCTAACTTTGAGTGTGTAATAAATTATTTAAAATAATAAAAAAGAAAATGTTCTGAAACTATTCTGGTGTTTGTTGTCCATGCACCATTTATTGTTGAACTGCAATGTAGAATAGTAGAATTATAAGTGGGTGAAAAACTGCTATGCAAAGTAAAGCAGTTAAGTTAATATATGTCTCTTCAGTGATGTAAAGTATTGTGTGTCTGTGGGGGGGGCGCAAAACTCAATCTCGCCTAGGGCAACCAAAGGGCTAGAGCCGGCCCTGTATCTACCTACCTATCTACCTACCTACCTACCTGGGCTGTCTGGGAGAACAGCGCTAACTTTAAAAGTGCTAACAGTGTTTACCTGTGGGGGAACCGGAGGGTGGTCGGCACACTGACGGCCCAACGAGGTCTCACACCGTGGGCCAGTGGACGTGTTATCAGGGGATCCGTCGTGTGAGCGCTGTGCAGTGCGCTAGCAATTAGCTAGCCAGACACACACAGCTTCTATTCACGTGGTGAGTATCTAATAACGTACTCTATTGGGTGTGGTTTCTTAGTGGATTCAGTGCTATGCTACTCTTTAATTAATTACTTTTAGTTGCTACTTAGTTGAGCCCACACTGTCACTAACTTCACTCCCAGCATGAATATCAACTACCATTTGGGAAGCAGACAGAAGGGTCTATAATATGCATTTGAAGGATATATTCAGGATGCCAAAGTGAAAACAGGTCCAAAAGATAAAGATAGAAGTTAAAGCTACAGCTCACAGTGTGAAAGTGAACCACCACGTCACCCGGTGATCCAGACAGAACACAATGACATGAAGGATCAACAGTGTTCCTGTAAAGCCGGGTAGGTCTACATACAATGTTGCAATCATTAAAAAGCAAAAGCAGCATGTGTTTTCTACTGTTTGCTAGATTCCATTTCTAAATAATGAGATCAGTCTTCCAAAAGTCCAGACCCTGGTGTGATATAACCTTGTCAGCTAACCTTTTTTCAACAGAATATAAAGGCAACCATACAGCGAGGACAGAACTGGCAAAGTTTCTCACTTACTGTACTGTAACTAATGGTCAGATGTCTGTGGGTAATTGTCAAGCCTGCCAGTGTTGGGAAACCACACCTTTGTTCGGCTCATGTTCACAGAGTAATAGATAAGAGCCCTGTGCCGAGACGTTTTCATACGTCTGCCCTGTGTGGCTGTTTCTTCCCTGTAGCCACAGTACCACCTCTCTACAGCATGCTACATATCTTGACTCTAAAACACAGGAAATTAAACTAGTTTTCCGTTCCCCTGATGGTGAACTCAACGCGCTCATTGATGTAAACCCCTCTGGTGTCAGACTGTCCCTCGGAGGCCAACGTAGGGTCCTCTCGGCCACATGTCTTTCCTGCCAATAATCGCCCCATTAAAAGGAATGACTTCGCCCAGACCGTGTACTGTACATAATCGTCAATTAGCCACTGGCGTCTAGATGGCACCTCTGCTAACCTCTAAGAGTCTGCTGGAGCCTCATTATGGGAATGTGACTCACTCATGATCACAGCCAGGCTCTGAGCAATAATGGGAATTGAAACATCAGCTTCTTGTTCGTGAGATTCACACAGTGCTCTGAAATGAACGCTGTGCAGCATCATCTCAATGAGAGGGGGCTTTGTTAGATTGTTTTTGTTTTTTAATGACACGATTAGAAAAATGCTGCAGAGGCAAAGAGGTGGCAGGAGGTCGTGGTCGGCGAGACATCGGTGTTAAAGCCTTTCTAATGTTCGATCTGTCTGCACTCTGTGTTTTACGTGGTTTCTTTTGCTGTCCATCTCATGTATGTCGTGCCGAAATGTATCCTCTTCTTTTAATCCTAGTGGCTGTCCACAACAGGTTTCCCACGTGCAATCTTGTAACCCTTCAGCTATCGGTCTGACGCCGGATAAGCCTCGGGGGGTGAGGGACTGTATCTTAGTAGATACCTTTTAGCCGGCTGATATTAGGGCCAAGACCTCATTTTCCGTACAGAACGTTGACGTTTATGCGGAAATTTGAAACCAATAAAAAGCTAAATTATCGTCAGCACTTCTTTGCTACGCTAGCCACTGAAGGTGTACTGAATATAAACACATATTGCTTTATCTTTGTAATTATTGTAACAGTAGAACAAGACCTACCCGTCTTTAGAGGAACACTGTTGTTCCTTCATGTCATTGTCTTCTGTCTGGATCTCCAGGTGATGTGGAGGTTCACTTTCACACAAAAATGTGTGCCAATTACATTTCCTGTGGCTGCTTCACAATTAAAGCATCCCAATGTTTTCTAATGAAGAAGCAACCGCAGGGCATTGCAGTAGAACAGTTGTAAAGCAGCAGCTATTGTAAACAGTGATGCTAACAGAGATTCGGTTCCAAGCTAAAAGTACCTGAAAGCTGAACACAACGAAACATATTACTCCACCAATGTTGTCCACGAGCAAACCCACCCTGTGAGCGAGCGTTAAAGCAAGCAGCAGCACTGAGGCATTCAGTGCAGACAGTGACAGAGGACTGCAGCTGCAGCCGAGAGATTTACTCACAAGCAGAGCTGAGCAACTTCATTCCTTTAGAGTTTTTAGAGTCTCGTCTCTCCTTCTCGTTTCTCGTCTCTCCTTCTCGTCTCTCCTTCGCCTTCTCGTCTCTCCTTCTCGTCTCTCCTTCTCGTCTCTCCTTCTCGTCTCTCGTTCTCGTCTCTCGTTCTCGTCTCTCCTCCTCGTCTCTCCTTCTCGTCTCTCGTCTCTCCTTCTCGTCTCTCCTTCTCCTTCTCGTCTCTCCTTCTCGTCTCTCCTTCTCGTCTCTCCTTCTCCTTCTCGTCTCTCCTTCTCGTCTCTCCTTCTCCTTCTCGTCTCTCCTTCTCCTTCTCGTCTCTCCTTCTCGTCTCTCCTTCTCGTCTCTCCTTCTCGTCTCTTGTTCTCGTCTCTCCTCCTCGTCTCTCCTTCTCGTCTCTCCTCCTCGTCTCTCCTCCTCGTCTCTCCTTCTCGTCTCTCCTCCTCGTCTCTCCTTCTCGTCTCTCCTTCTCGTCTCTCGTCTCTTGTTCTCATCTCTCCTTCTCGTCTCTCCTTCTCGTCTCTCCTTCTCGTCTCTCGTCTCTCCTTCTCGTCTCTCCTTCTCGTCTCTGCTTCTCCTCTCTCGTCTCTTGTTCTCGTCTCTCCTTCTCGTCTCTCCTTCTCGTCTCTCCTTCTCGTCTCTCCTTCTCGTCTCTCGTCTCTTGTTCTCGTCTCTCCTTCTCGTTCTCGTTCTCGTCTCTCCTTCTCGTCTCTCCTTCTCGTCTCTCCTTCTCGTCTCTCCTTCTCCTTCTCGTTCTCGTCTCTCCTTCTCGTCTCTCCTTCTCGTCTCTGCTTCTCGTCTCTCGTTCTCGTTCTCGTCTCTCCTTCTCGTCTCTCGTTCTCGTTCTCGTCACTCGTTCTCGTCTCTCGTTCTCGTCTCTCCTTCTCGTCTCTCGTTCTCGTCTCTCCTTCTCATCTCTCCTTCTCGTCTCTCGTTCTCGTCTCTCGTTCTCGTCTCTCGTTCTCGTCTCTCGTTCTCGTCTCTCCTCCTCGTCTCTCCTCCTCGTCTCTCCTCCTCGTCTCTCGTCTCTCCTTCTCGTCTCTCCTTCTCGTCTCTCCTTCTCCTTCTCGTCTCTCCTTCTCGTCTCTCCTTCTCCTTCTCGTCTCTCCTTCTCGTCTCTCCTTCTCCTTCTCGTCTCTCCTTCTCCTTCTCGTCTCTCCTTCTCGTCTCTCCTTCTCGTCTCTCCTTCTCGTCTCTCGTCTCTTGTTCTCGTCTCTCCTCCTCGTCTCTCCTCCTCGTCTCTCCTCCTCGTCTCTCCTTCTCGTCTCTCGTCTCTTGTTCTCGTCTCTCCTTCTCGTCTCTCCTTCTCGTCTCTCGTCTCTCCTTCTCGTCTCTCCTTCTCGTCTCTGCTTCTCGTCTCTCGTCTCTTGTTCTCGTCTCTCCTTCTCGTCTCTCCTTCTCGTCTCTCCTTCTCGTCTCTCGTCTCTTGTTCTCGTCTCTCGTTCTCGTTCTCGTCTCTCCTTCTCGTCTCTCCTTCTCGTTCTCGTTCTCGTCTCTCCTTCTCGTCTCTCCTTCTCGTCTCTCGTCTCTTGTTCTCGTCTCTCCTTCTCGTTCTCGTTCTCGTCTCTCGTTCTCGTCTCTCCTTCTCCTTCTCGTTCTCGTCTCTCCTTCTCGTCTCTCCTTCTCGTCTCTGCTTCTCGTCTCTCGTTCTCGTTCTCGTCTCTCCTTCTCGTCTCTCCTTCTTGTTCTCGTCTCTCGTTCTCGTCTCTCGTTCTCGTTCTCGTCTCTCCTTCTCGTCTCTCCTTCTCGTCTCTCCTTCTCGTCTCTCCTTCTCGTCTCTCCTTCTCGTCTCTTGTTCTCGTCTCTCCTTCTCGTCTCTCCTTCTCGTCTCTCGTCTCTTGTTCTCGTCTCTCGTCTCTCCTTCTCGTCTCTCCTTCTCGTTCTCGTTCTCGTCTCTCGTTCTCGTCTCTCGTTCTCGTCTCTCATTCTCGTCTCTCGTTCTCGTCTCTCGTTCTCGTCTCTCGTTCTCGTCTCTCGTTCTCGTCTCTCCTTCTCGTCTCTCCTTCTCCTTCTCGTTCTCGTCTCTCCTTCTCGTCTCTGCTTCTCGTCTCTCCTTCTCGTTCTCGTCTCTCCTTCTCGTCTCTCCTTCTCGTCTCTCCTTCTCGTCTCTCCTTCTCGTTCTCGTCTCTCCTTCTCGTCTCTCGTTCTCGTTCTCGTCTCTCGTCTCTCCTTCTCGTCTCTCCTTCTCGTCTCTCGTCTCTCCTTCTCGTCTCTCCTTCTCGTCTCTCGTTCTCGTCTCTCGTTCTCGTCTCTCGTTCTCGTCTCTCGTTCTCGTCTCTCGTTCTCGTCTCTCCTTCTCGTCTCTCCTTCTCGTCTCTCCTTCTCGTCTCTCCTTCTCGTCTCTTGTTTTTACTCACAAGCAGAGCTGAGCAACTTCATTCCTTTAGAGTTTTTAGAGTCTCGTCTCTCCTTCTCGTTTCTCGTCTCTCCTTCTCGTCTCTCCTTCTCCTTCTCGTCTCTCCTTCTCGTCTCTCGTTCTCGTCTCTCCTCCTCGTCTCTCCTTCTCGTCTCTCGTCTCTCCTTCTCGTCTCTCCTTCTCCTTCTCGTCTCTCCTTCTCGTCTCTCCTTCTCGTCTCTCCTTCTCCTTCTCGTCTCTCCTTCTCGTCTCTCCTTCTCCTTCTCGTCTCTCCTTCTCCTTCTCGTCTCTCCTTCTCGTCTCTCCTTCTCGTCTCTCCTTCTCGTCTCTCGTCTCTTGTTCTCGTCTCTCCTCCTCGTCTCTCCTTCTCGTCTCTCCTCCTCGTCTCTCCTCCTCGTCTCTCCTTCTCGTCTCTCCTCCTCGTCTCTCCTTCTCGTCTCTCGTCTCTTGTTCTCGTCTCTCCTTCTCGTCTCTCCTTCTCGTCTCTCCTTCTCGTCTCTCGTCTCTCCTTCTCGTCTCTCCTTCTCGTCTCTGCTTCTCCTCTCTCGTCTCTTGTTCTCGTCTCTCCTTCTCGTCTCTCCTTCTCGTCTCTCCTTCTCGTCTCTCCTTCTCGTCTCTCGTCTCTTGTTCTCGTCTCTCCTTCTCGTTCTCGTTCTCGTCTCTCCTTCTCGTCTCTCCTTCTCGTTCTCGTTCTCGTCTCTCCTTCTCGTCTCTCCTTCTCCTTCTCGTTCTCGTCTCTCCTTCTCGTCTCTCCTTCTCGTCTCTGCTTCTCGTCTCTCGTTCTCGTTCTCGTCTCTCCTTCTCGTCTCTCGTTCTCGTTCTCGTCACTCGTTCTCGTCTCTCCTTCTCGTCTCTCGTTCTCGTCTCTCCTTCTCGTCTCTCCTTCTCGTCTCTCCTTCTCGTCTCTCGTTCTCGTCTCTCGTTCTCGTCTCTCGTTCTCGTCTCTCCTCCTCGTCTCTCCTCCTCGTCTCTCCTCCTCGTCTCTCGTCTCTCCTTCTCGTCTCTCCTTCTCGTCTCTCCTTCTCCTTCTCGTCTCTCCTTCTCGTCTCTCCTTCTCCTTCTCGTCTCTCCTTCTCGTCTCTCCTTCTCCTTCTCGTCTCTCCTTCTCCTTCTCGTCTCTCCTTCTCGTCTCTCCTTCTCGTCTCTCGTCTCTTGTTCTCGTCTCTCCTCCTCGTCTCTCCTCCTCGTCTCTCCTCCTCGTCTCTCCTTCTCGTCTCTCGTCTCTTGTTCTCGTCTCTCCTTCTCGTCTCTCCTTCTCGTCTCTCGTCTCTCCTTCTCGTCTCTCCTTCTCATCTCTCCTTCTCGTCTCTGCTTCTCGTCTCTCGTCTCTTGTTCTCGTCTCTCCTTCTCGTCTCTCCTTCTCGTCTCTCCTTCTCGTCTCTCGTCTCTTGTTCTCGTCTCTCGTTCTCGTTCTCGTCTCTCCTTCTCGTCTCTCCTTCTCGTTCTCGTCTCTCCTTCTCGTCTCTCCTTCTCGTCTCTCGTCTCTTGTTCTCGTCTCTCCTTCTCGTTCTCGTTCTCGTCTCTCGTTCTCGTCTCTCCTTCTCGTTCTCGTCTCTCGTTCTCGTCTCTCCTTCTCCTTCTCGTTCTCGTCTCTCCTTCTCGTCTCTCCTTCTCGTCTCTGCTTCTCGTCTCTCGTTCTCGTTCTCGTCTCTCCTTCTCGTCTCTCCTTCTTGTTCTCGTCTCTCGTTCTCGTCTCTCGTTCTCGTCTCTCGTTCTCGTTCTCGTCTCTCCTTCTCGTCTCTCCTTCTCGTCTCTCCTTCTCGTCTCTCCTTCTCGTCTCTCCTTCTCGTCTCTCCTTCTCGTCTCTCGTCTCTTGTTCTCGTCTCTCGTCTCTCCTTCTCGTCTCTCCTTCTCGTTCTCGTTCTCGTCTCTCGTTCTCGTCTCTCCTTCTCGTCTCTCCTTCTCGTTCTCGTTCTCGTCTCTCGTTCTCGTCTCTCGTTCTCGTCTCTCCTTCTCGTCTCTCCTTCTCCTTCTCGTTCTCGTCTCTCCTTCTCGTCTCTGCTTCTCGTCTCTCCTTCTCGTTCTCGTCTCTCCTTCTCGTCTCTCCTTCTCGTCTCTCCTTCTCGTCTCTCCTTCTCGTCTCTCGTCTCTCCTTCTCGTCTCTCCTTCTCGTTCTCGTCTCTCCTTTTCGTCTCTCCTTTTCGTCTCTCCTTTTCGTCTCTCCTTCTCGTCTCTCCTTCTCGTCTCTCGTCTCTCCTTCTCGTCTCTCCTTCTCGTCTCTCGTCTCTCCTTCTCGTCTCTCGTTCTCGTCTCTCGTTCTCGTCTCTCGTTCTCGTCTCTCCTTCTCGTCTCTCCTTCTCGTCTCTCCTTCTCGTCTCTCCTTCTCGTCTCTTGTTCTCGTCTCTCCTTCTCGTCTCTCCTTCTCGTCTCTTGTTCTCGTCTCTCCTTCTCGTCTCTCCTTCTCGTCTCTTCTTCTCCTTCTCGTCTCTCCTTCTCCTTCTCGTCTCTCCTTCTCGTCTCTCCTTCTCGTCTCTCGTTCTCGTCTCTCCTTCTCGTTCTCGTCTCTCCTTCTCATCTCTCCTTCTCGTTCTCGTCTCTCCTTCTCGTCTCTCCTTCTCGTCTCTCCTTCTCGTCTCTTGTTCTCGTCTCTCCTTCTCGTCTCTCCTTCTCGTCTCTCCTTCTCGTCTCTCCTTCTCGTTCTCGTCTCTCCTTTTCGTCTCTCCTTCTCGTCTCTCGTTCTCGTCTCTCCTTCTCGTCTCTCCTTCTCGTCTCTCCTTCTCGTCTCTCCTTCTCGTTTCTCGTCTCTCCTTCTCGTCTCTCCTTCTCGTCTCTGCTTCTCGTCTCTCGTCTCTTGTTCTCGTCTCTCCTTCTCCTTCTCGTCTCTCCTTCTCCTCCTCGTCTCTCCTTCTCGTCTCTCGTCTCTCCTTCTCGTCTCTCCTTCTCGTCTCTCCTTCTCGTCTCTCCTTCTCGTCTCTCCTTCTCCTTCTCGTCTCTCCTTCTCGTCTCTCCTTCTCCTTCTCGTCTCTCCTCCTTCTCGTCTCTCCTTCTCGTCTCTCCTTCTCGTCTCTCCTTCTCGTTCTCGTCTCTCCTTTTCGTCTCTCCTTCTCGTCTCTCCTTCTCGTCTCTCCTTCTCGTCTCTGCTTCTCGTCTCTCGTCTCTCCTTCTCGTATCTCCTTCTCGTCTCTCCTTCTCGTCTCTTGTTCTCGTCTCTTGTTCTCGTCTCTCCTTCTCCTTCTCGTCTCTCCTTCTCCTCCTCGTCTCTCCTTCTCGTCTCTCGTCTCTCCTTCTCGTCTCTCCTTCTCGTCTCTCCTTCTCGTCTCTCCTTCTCGTCTCTCCTTCTCCTTCTCGTCTCTCCTTCTCGTCTCTCCTTCTCCTTCTCGTCTCTCCTCCTTCTCGTCTCTCCTTCTCGTCTCTCCTTCTCCTTCTCGTCTCTCCTTCTCGTCTCTCCTTCTCCTTCTCGTCTCTCCTTCTCGTCTCTCCTCCTTCTCGTCTCTCCTTCTCGTCTCTCCTTCTCGTCTCTCGTCTCTTGTTCTCGTCTCTTGTTCTCGTCTCTCCTCCTCGTCTCTCCTTCTCGTCTCTCCTCCTCGTCTCTCCTTCTCGTTTCTCGTCTCTCGTTCTCGTCTCTCCTCAACGTCTCTCCTTCTCATCTCTCGTCTCTCCTTCCCGTCTCTCCTTCTCGTCTCTCCTTCTCGTCTCTCCTTCTCGTCTCTCCTTCTCCTCCTCGTCTCTCCTTCTCGTCTCTCGTCTCTCCTTCTCGTCTCTCCTTCTCGTCTCTCCTTCTCCTTCTCGTCTCTCCTTCTCGTCTCTCCTCCTTCTCGTCTCTCCTCCTTCTCGTCTCTCCTTCTCATCTCTCCTTCTCGTCTCTCCTTCTCGTCTCTCGTCTCTTGTTCTCGTCTCTTGTTCTCGTCTCTCCTCCTCGTCTCTCCTTCTCGTCTCTCCTTCTCGTCTCTCGTTCTCGTTCTCGTCACTCGTTCTCGTCTCTCGTTCTCGTCTCTCCTTCTCGTCTCTCGTTCTCGTCTCTCCTTCTCATCTCTCCTTCTCGTCTCTCCTTCTCGTCTCTCGTTCTCGTCTCTCGTTCTCGTCTCTCCTCCTCTTCTCTCCTCCTCGTCTCTCCTTCTCGTCTCTCGTCTCTCCTTCTCGTCTCTCCTTCTCGTCTCTCCTTCTCCTTCTCGTCTCTCCTTCTCGTCTCTCCTTCTCCTTCTCGTCTCTCCTTCTCGTCTCTCCTTCTCCTTCTCGTCTCTCCTTCTCCTTCTCGTCTCTCCTTCTCGTCTCTCCTTCTCGTCTCTCCTTCTCGTCTCTCGTCTCTTGTTCTCGTCTCTCCTCCTCGTCTCTCCTCCTCGTCTCTCCTCCTCGTCTCTCCTTCTCGTCTCTCCTTCTCGTTCTCGTCTCTCGTTCTCCTTCTCGTCTCTCCTTCTCGTCTCTCCTTCTCGTCTCTCCTTCTCGTCTCTCCTTCTCGTCTCTCGTCTCTCGTTCTCGTCTCTCGTTCTCGTTCTCGTCTCTCCTTCTCGTCTCTCCTTCTCGTTCTCGTTCTCGTCTCTCCTTCTCCTTCTCGTTCTCGTCTCTCCTTCTCGTCTCTGCTTCTCGTCTCTCCTTCTCGTTCTCGTCTCTCCTTCTCGTCTCTCCTTCTCGTCTCTCGTTCTCGTCTCTCGTTCTCGTTCTCGTCTCTCCTTATCGTTCTCGTCTCTCGTTCTCGTCTCTCGTCTCTCGTTCTCGTCTCTCGTTCTCGTCTCTCGTTCTCGTCTCTCGTTCTCGTCTCTCCTTCTCGTCTCTCCTTCTCGTCTCTCCTTCTCCTTCTCGTCTCTCCTTCTCCTTCTCGTCTCTCCTTCTCGTCTCTCGTTCTCGTCTCTCCTTCTCGTCTCTCGTTCTCGTCTCTCCTTCTCGTCTCTCCTTCTCGTCTCTCGTTCTCGTCTCTCGTTCTCGTCTCTCCTTCTCGTCTCTCGTCTCTCCTTCTCGTCTCTCCTTCTCGTCTCTCCTTCTCGTCTCTCCTTCTCGTCTCTGCTTCTCGTCTCTCGTCTCTTGTTCTCGTCTCTCCTTCTCGTCTCTCCTTCTCGTCTCTCCTTCTCGTCTCTCCTTCTCCTTCTCGTCTCTCCTTCTCGTCTCTTGTTCTCGTCTCTCCTTCTCGTCTCTCCTTCTCGTCTCTCGTTCTCGTCTCTCCTTCTCGTCTCTCGTCTCTTGTTCTCGTCTCTCCTTCTCGTTCTCGTTCTCGTCTCTCCTTCTCGTCTCTCCTTCTCGTTCTCGTTCTCGTCTCTCGTTCTCCTCTCTCCTTCTCCTTCTCGTTCTCGTCTCTCCTTCTCGTCTCTCCTTCTCGTCTCTGCTTCTCGTCTCTCCTTCTCGTCTCTCCTTCTCGTCTCTCGTTCTCGTCCTCGTCTCTCGTCCTCGTCTCTCCTTCTCGTCTCTCCTTCTCGTCTCTCCTTCTCGTCTCTCCTTCTCGTCTCTTGTTCTCGTCTCTCCTTCTCGTCTCTCCTTCTCGTCTCTTGTTCTCGTCTCTCCTTCTCGTCTCTCCTCCTTCTCGTCTCTCCTTCTTGTCTCTCCTTCTCGTCTCTCCTTCTCGTGTCTCGTCTCTTGTTCTCGTCTCTTGTTCTCGTCTCTCCTCCTCGTCTCTCCTTCTCGTCTCTCCTCCTCGTCTCTCCTTCTCGTTTCTCGTCTCTCGTTCTCGTCTCTCCTCCTCGTCTCTCCTTCTCGTCTCTCGTCTCTCCTTCTCGTCTCTCCTTCTCGTCTCTCCTTCTCGTCTCTCCTTCTCCTTCTCGTCTCTCCTTCTCGTCTCTCCTTCTCGTCTCTTGTTCTCGTCTCTCCTCCTCGTCTCTCCTCCCCGTCTCTCCTTCTCGTCTCTCCTTCTCCTTCTCGTCTCTCCTTCTCGTCTCTTGTTCTCGTCTCTTGTTCTCGTCTCTCCTTCTCGTCTCTCCTTCTCGTCTCTTGTTCTCGTCTCTCCTTCTCGTTCTCGTCTCTCCTTCTCATCTCTCCTTCTCGTTCTCGTCTCTCCTTCTCGTCTCTCCTTCTCGTCTCTCCTTCTCGTCTCTCGTTCTCGTTCTCGTCTCTCCTTCTCGTCTCTCCTTCTCGTTCTCGTTCTCGTCTCTCGTTCTCGTCTCTCGTCTCTCCTTCTCGTCTCTCCTTCTCGTCTCTCCTTCTCGTCTCTCCTTCTCGTTCTCGTCTCTCCTTTTCGTCTCTCCTTCTCGTCTCTCGTTCTCGTCTCTCCTTCTCGTCTCTCCTTCTCGTCTCTCCTTCTCGTCTCTGCTTCTCGTCTCTCGTTCTCGTCTCTTGTTCTCGTCTCTCCTTCTCCTTCTCGTCTCTCCTTCTCCTCCTCGTCTCTCCTTCTCGTCTCTCGTCTCTCCTTCTCGTCTCTCGTCTCTCCTTCTCGTCTCTCCTTCTCGTCTCTCCTTCTCCTTCTCGTCTCTCCTTCTCGTCTCTCCTTCTCCTTCTCGTCTCTCCTCCTTCTCGTCTCTCCTTCTCGTCTCTCCTTCTCCTTCTCGTCTCTCCTTCTCGTCTCTCCTTCTCGTTCTCGTCTCTCCTTCTCGTCTCTCCTTCTCGTCTCTGCTTCTCGTCTCTCGTCTCTCCTTCTCGTATCTCCTTCTCGTCTCTCCTTCTCGTCTCTTGTTCTCGTCTCTTGTTCTCGTCTCTCCTTCTCCTTCTCGTCTCTCCTTCTCCTCCTCGTCTCTCCTTCTCGTCTCTCGTCTCTCCTTCTCGTCTCTCCTTCTCGTCTCTCCTTCTCGTCTCTCCTTCTCCTTCTCGTCTCTCCTTCTCGTCTCTCCTTCTCCTTCTCGTCTCTCCTTCTCGTCTCTCCTTCTCCTTCTCGTCTCTCCTCCTCGTCTCTCCTTCTCGTCTCTCCTTCTCCTTCTCGTCTCTCCTTCTCGTCTCTCCTTCTCCTTCTCGTCTCTCCTTCTCGTCTCTCCTCCTTCTCGTCTCTCCTTCTCGTCTCTCCTTCTCGTCTCTCGTCTCTTGTTCTCGTCTCTTGTTCTCGTCTCTCCTCCTCGTCTCTCCTTCTCGTCTCTCCTCCTCGTCTCTCCTTCTCGTTTCTCGTCTCTCGTTCTCGTCTCTCCTCAACGTCTCTCCTTCTCGTCTCTCGTCTCTCCTTCCCGTCTCTCCTTCTCGTCTCTCCTTCTCCTCCTCGTCTCTCCTTCTCGTCTCTCGTCTCTCCTTCTCGTCTCTCCTTCTCGTCTCTCCTTCTCGTCTCTCCTTCTCCTTCTCGTCTCTCCTTCTCGTCTCTCCTCCTTCTCGTCTCTCCTTCTCATCTCTCCTTCTCGTCTCTCCTTCTCGTCTCTCGTCTCTTGTTCTCGTCTCTTGTTCTCGTCTCTCCTCCTCGTCTCTCCTTCTCGTCTCTCCTTCTCGTCTCTGCTTCTCGTCTCTCGTCTCTTGTTCTCGTCTCTCCTTCTCGTTCTCGTTCTCGTCTCTTGTTCTCGTCTCTCCTTCTCCTTCTCGTCTCTCCTTCTCGTCTCTCCTTCTCGTTCTCGTTCTCGTCTCTCCTTCTCGTCTCTCCTTCTCGTCTCTCCTTCTCGTCTCTCCTTCTCCTTCTCGTCTCTCCTTCTCGTCTCCCCTTCTCGTCTCTCCTTCTCGTCTCTCCTTCTCGTCTCTCCTTCTCGTCTCTCGTCTCTCCTTCTCGTCTCTCCTTCTCGTCTCTCCTTCTCCTTCTCGTCTCTCCTTCTCGTCTCTCCTTCTCGTCTCTCCTTCTCGTTCTCGTCTCTCCTTCTCGTCTCTCCTTCTCGTCTCTCCTTCTCGTCTCTCCTTCTCGTTCTCGTCTCTCCTTCTCGTCTCTCGTTCTCGTCTCTCCTTCTCGTCTCTCCTTCTCGTCTCTCCTTCTCGTCTCTCCTTCTCGTTCTCGTCTCTCCTTCTCGTTCTCGTCTCTCCTTCTCGTCTCTCCTTCTCGTCTCTCCTTCTCGTCTCTCCTTCTCGTCTCTCGTCTCTTGTTCTCGTCTCTTGTTCTCGTCTCTCCTCCTCGTCTCTCCTTCTCGTCTCTCCTCCTCGTCTCTCGTTCTCGTTTCTCGTCTCTCGTTCTCGTCTCTCCTCAACGTCTCTCCTTCTAGTCTCTCGTCTCTCCTTCCCGTCTCTCCTTCTCGTCTCTCCTTCTCGTCTCTCCTTCTCGTCTCTCCTTCTCCTCCTCGTCTCTCCTTCTCGTCTCTCGTCTCTCGTCTCTCCTTCTCGTCTCTCCTTCTCGTCTCTCCTTCTCGTCTCTCCTTCTCCTTCTCGTCTCTCCTTCTCGTCTCTCCTCCTTCTCGTCTCTCCTTCTCATCTCTCCTTCTCGTCTCTCCTTCTCGTCTCTCGTCTCTTGTTCTTGTCTCTTGTTCTCGTCTCTCCTCCTCGTCTCTCCTTCTCGTATCTCCTTCTCGTCTCTGCTTCTCGTCTCTCGTCTCTTGTTCTCGTCTCTCCTTCTCGTTCTCGTTCTCGTCTCTTGTTCTCGTCTCTCCTTCTCCTTCTCGTCTCTCCTTCTCGTCTCTCCTTCTCGTCTCTCCTTCTCGTTCTCGTCTCTCGTTCTCGTTCTCGTCTCTCCTTCTCGTCTCTCCTTCTCGTCTCTCGTCTCTCCTTCTCGTCTCTCCTTCTCGTCTCTCCTTCTCGTCTCTCCTTCTCCTTCTCGTCTCTCCTTCTCGTCTCTCCTTCTCGTCTCTCCTTCTCGTCTCTCCTTCTCGTCTCTCCGTCTCCTTCTCGTCTCTCCTTCTCGTCTCTCCTTCTCGTCTCTCCTTCTCGTTCTCGTCTCTCCTTCTCGTCTCTCGTTCTCGTCTCTCCTTCTCGTCTCTCCTTCTCGTCTCTCCTTCTCGTCTCTCCTTCTCCTTCTCGTCTCTCCTTCTCGTCTCTCCTTCTCGTCTCTCCTTCTCGTCTCTCCTTCTCGTCTCTCCGTCTCCTTCTCGTCTCTCCTTCTCGTCTCTCCTTCTCGTCTCTCCTTCTCGTTCTCGTCTCTCCTTCTCGTCTCTCGTTCTCGTCTCTCCTTCTCGTCTCTCCTTCTCGTCTCTCCTTCTCGTCTCTCCTTCTCCTTCTCGTCTCTCCTTCTCGTCTCTCCTTCTCGTCTCTCCTTCTCGTCTCTGCTTCTCGTCTCTCGTCTCTCCTTCTCGTATCTCCTTCTCGTCTCTCCTTCTCGTCTCTTGTTCTCGTCTCTTGTTCTCGTCTCTCCTTCTCCTTCTCGTCTCTCCTTCTCCTCCTCGTCTCTCCTTCTCGTCTCTCGTCTCTCCTTCTCGTCTCTCCTTCTCGTCTCTCCTTCTCCTTCTCGTCTCTCCTTCTCGTCTCTCCTTCTCCTTCTCGTCTCTCCTTCTCCTTCTCGTCTCTCCTCCTCGTCTCTCCTTCTCGTCTCTCCTTCTCCTTCTCGTCTCTCCTTCTCGTCTCTCCTTCTCCTTCTCGTCTCTCCTTCTCGTCTCTCCTCCTTCTCGTCTCTCCTTCTCGTCTCTCCTTCTCGTCTCTCCTTCTCGTCTCTCGTCTCTTGTTCTCGTCTCTTGTTCTCGTCTCTCCTCCTCGTCTCTCCTTCTCGTCTCTCCTCCTCGTCTCTCCTTCTCGTTTCTCGTCTCTCGTTCTCGTCTCTCCTCAACGTCTCTCCTTCTCGTCTCTCGTCTCTCCTTCCCGTCTCTCCTTCTCGTCTCTCCTTCTCCTCCTCGTCTCTCCTTCTCGTCTCTCGTCTCTCCTTCTCGTCTCTCCTTCTCGTCTCTCCTTCTCCTTCTCGTCTCTCCTTCTCGTCTCTCCTCCTTCTCGTCTCTCCTTCTCATCTCTCCTTCTCGTCTCTGCTTCTCGTCTCTCGTCTCTTGTTCTCGTCTCTCCTTCTCGTTCTCGTTCTCGTCTCTTGTTCTCGTCTCTCCTCCTCGTCTCTCCTTCTCGTCTCTCCTTCTCGTCTCTGCTTCTCGTCTCTCGTCTCTTGTTCTCGTCTCTCCTTCTCGTTCTCGTTCTCGTCTCTTGTTCTCGTCTCTCCTTCTCCTTCTCGTCTCTCCTTCTCGTCTCTCCTTCTCGTCTCTCCTTCTCGTTCTCCTTCTCGTCTCTCCTTCTCGTCTCTCCTTCTCGTCTCCCCTTCTCGTCTCTCCTTCTCGTCTCTCCTTCTCGTCTCTCCTTCTCGTCTCTCGTCTCTCCTTCTCGTCTCTCCTTCTCGTCTCTCCTTCTCCTTCTCGTCTCTCCTTCTCGTCTCTCCTTCTCGTCTCTCCTTCTCGTCTCTCCTTCTCGTTCTCGTCTCTCCTTCTCGTCTCTCCTTCTCGTCTCTCCTTCTCGTCTCTCCTTCTCGTCTCTCCTTCTCGTTCTCGTCTCTCCTTCTCGTCTCTCCTTCTCGTCTCTCCTTCTCGTCTCTCCTTCTCGTCTCTCCTTCTCGTCTCTCCTTCTCGTTCTCGTCTCTCCTTCTCGTCTCTCCTTCTCGTCTCTCCTTCTCGTCTCTCCTTCTCGTCTCTCCTTCTCGTCTCTCGTCTCTTGTTCTCGTCTCTTGTTCTCGTCTCTCCTCCTCGTCTCTCCTTCTCGTCTCTCCTCCTCGTCTCTCCTCCTCGTTTCTCGTCTCTCGTTCTCGTCTCTCCTCAACGTCTCTCCTTCTCGTCTCTCGTCTCTCCTTCCCGTCTCTCCTTCTCGTCTCTCCTTCTCGTCTCTCCTTCTCGTCTCTCCTTCTCCTCCTCGTCTCTCCTTCTCGTCTCTCGTCTCTCCTTCTCGTCTCTCCTTCTCGTCTCTCCTTCTCGTCTCTCCTTCTCGTCTCTCCTTCTCCTTCTCGTCTCTCCTTCTCGTCTCTCCTCCTTCTCGTCTCTCCTTCTCATCTCTCCTTCTCGTCTCTCCTTCTCGTCTCTCGTCTCTTGTTCTCGTCTCTTGTTCTCGTCTCTCCTTCTCGTCTCTCGTCTCTTGTTCTCGTCTCTCCTTCTCGTCTCTCCTTCTCGTCTCTCCTTCTCGTCTCTCCTTCTCGTTCTCGTCTCTCGTTCTCGTTCTCGTCTCTCCTTCTCGTCTCTCCTTCTCGTCTCTCCTTCTCGTTCTCGTCTCTCCTTCTCGTCTCTCCTTCTCGTCTCTCCTTCTCGTCTCTCCTTCTCGTCTCTCGTCTCTCCTTCTCGTCTCTCCTTCTCGTCTCTCCTTCTCGTCTCTCCTTCTCGTCTCTCCTTCTCGTCTCTCCTTCTCGTCTCTCCTTCTCGTTCTCGTCTCCTTCTCGTCTCTCCTTCTCGTCTCTCCTTCTCGTCTCTCCTTCTCGTCTCTCCTTCTCCTTCTCGTCTCTCCTTCTCGTCTCTCCTTCTCGTCTCTCCTTCTCGTCTCTCCTTCTCGTTCTCGTCTCTCCTTCTCGTTCTCGTCTCTCCTTCTCGTCTCTCGTTCTCGTCTCTCCTTCTCGTCTCTCCTTCTCGTCTCTCCTTCTCGTCTCTCCTTCTCGTCTCTCCTTCTCGTCTCTCCTTCTCCTTCTCGTCTCTCCTGCTCGTCTCTCCTTCTCCTTCTCGTCTCTCCTTCTCGTATCTCCTTCTCGTCTCTCCTTCTCGTTCTCGTCTCTCCTTCTCGTCTCTCCTTCTCGTCTCTCCTTCTCGTCTCTCCTTCTCGTCTCTCCTTCTCGTTCTCGTCTCTCCTTCTCGTCTCTCCTTCTCGTCTCTCCTTCTCGTCTCTCCTTCTCGTCTCTCCTTCTCGTCTCTCCTTCTCGTTCTCGTCTCTCCTTCTCGTCTCTCCTTCTCGTCTCTCCTTCTCGTCTCTCCTTCTCGTCTCTCCTTCTCGTCTCTCGTCTCTTGTTCTCGTCTCTTGTTCTCGTCTCTCCTCCTCGTCTCTCCTTCTCGTCTCTCCTCCTCGTCTCTCCTCCTCGTTTCTCGTCTCTCGTTCTCGTCTCTCCTCAACGTCTCTCCTTCTCGTCTCTCGTCTCTCCTTCCCGTCTCTCCTTCTCGTCTCTCCTTCTCGTCTCTCCTTCTCGTCTCTCCTTCTCCTCCTCGTCTCTCCTTCTCGTCTCTCGTCTCTCCTTCTCGTCTCTCCTTCTCGTCTCTCCTTCTCGTCTCTCCTTCTCGTCTCTCCTTCTCCTTCTCGTCTCTCCTTCTCGTCTCTCCTCCTTCTCGTCTCTCCTTCTCATCTCTCCTTCTCGTCTCTCCTTCTCGTCTCTCGTCTCTTGTTCTCGTCTCTTGTTCTCGTCTCTCCTTCTCGTCTCTCGTCTCTTGTTCTCGTCTCTCCTTCTCGTCTCTCCTTCTCGTCTCTCCTTCTCGTCTCTCCTTCTCGTTCTCGTCTCTCGTTCTCGTTCTCGTCTCTCCTTCTCGTCTCTCCTTCTCGTCTCTCCTTCTCGTTCTCGTCTCTCCTTCTCGTCTCTCCTTCTCGTCTCTCCTTCTCGTCTCTCCTTCTCGTCTCTCGTCTCTCCTTCTCGTCTCTCCTTCTCGTCTCTCCTTCTCGTCTCTCCTTCTCGTCTCTCCTTCTCGTCTCTCCTTCTCGTTCTCGTCTCCTTCTCGTCTCTCCTTCTCGTCTCTCCTTCTCGTCTCTCCTTCTCGTCTCTCCTTCTCCTTCTCGTCTCTCCTTCTCGTCTCTCCTTCTCGTCTCTCCTTCTCGTCTCTCCTTCTCGTTCTCGTCTCTCCTTCTCGTTCTCGTCTCTCCTTCTCGTCTCTCGTTCTCGTCTCTCCTTCTCGTCTCTCCTTCTCGTCTCTCCTTCTCGTCTCTCCTTCTCGTCTCTCCTTCTCGTCTCTCCTTCTCCTTCTCGTCTCTCCTGCTCGTCTCTCCTTCTCCTTCTCGTCTCTCCTTCTCGTCTCTCCTTCTCGTCTCTCCTTCTCGTCTCTCCTTCTCGTCTCTTGTTCTCGTCTCTCCTTCTCGTCTCTCCTTCTCGTCTCTCCTATGAAGGAAAGCTATCGGTGTGATCGAAAGAAATAAACTCTGGGAAGAAAAGGAACAACTGAAATGGAAGATGAAGTAAAAAAGCGGGATGAAGTTAATAGTCTCCTTTATGGCATAACTGGGTTATTTTAGAAGTAGGGGGAAAGACAATCACCTCACTTCCCCAAAAAACGTCACGTCAATTATTCAAATAGGTTGTGGGAGGGCGAGTCATTTGCATATAGATAAAAGTCAGTTTAATATTGTAAATTATCTTTTTTTATACGGCAATCTGGGAGATTTGGTTTTAATCTCTCAATAAATGTCTCGCTGTGTGTTTTCCCTGCCTACCTGGAGAGCGTGGGTGGCTGGATGGGGAGGCGGGGAGGAAGGGGGAGACGGAGATATCACGCAGGAAAAGAGTCTCCATTCCTTTTGCTGCCTCGCCTTTAATTAATAGATTATGTACACATGCACACTCCTGTCAGTCTCTCCCAGAGCTTCCCATTACCACTGTGACCTCTCTCTCCGCTGCCCGGCAACCTCGAACACACACACACACACTCTGTAATAGACACACGCCCACATCAGGCATGTGGGGGCTGATGAAACCCAATGAGTCTAATGAGGAAGCAGGAGTGCTGAGTTCAAGAGTTGTGCAATAAAAGTTGTGGAATAAAAGTTGTGGAATAAAAGCTGGTTTCTTAAATAAAGGCCCAGTCTTAAACCAGCATGAACTGTTCATGGGAAAGTCTGTTTTTTTTTACTTTCATGGGAAACCTCGGAAATTAGATTTTAAATCTCGATAGGACTATCCTAGAAAAATAAAGGTTGAATACAAAAATGACATAAAAATGACAGATTCAATGTTTTATTTTGGTTAGATGCCTGAAGTAAGGTCTGGAACATTTAGTTATATATAACTATAACTGTGAAGTTCTATGCAGCTGAATGAGGGTATTAACCGTGTCTCTATGAGACTACGTAACCTTCACCGCCTCCTCGTGTCGACCCTCATGGGACCTCATGGGACCTCATGGGACCTCATGGGACCCTGCTGTCGTTCCTTTGTATTCTCACGGTGGGGATCATTTGTAAAGATTATCCTGCTGAAGTATCATGAACGTGTATCTGCCACAAAGCTAATTTTATGCAATAAACAATGGAAAAAATCCGGTTGTCTTTTTGTCGACGGAACCAGTGCGATGCTAACTTAATGATAAAGGTCAGGTAAGCGATATGAAGGAGGTGATGACAGACCATCAGGGAAGACATTCATTGTGGCACTCAGGAAAAGTGACAGAAATAGTCCTGCAAAGAATGACAAGGGAGAGCCGGAGAGAAGTTTGAACCCCGGCTCCTGCCTCGCCTCCACACGGCGAGTGAGTGAGGTGTGATCTTGGTCGTGATCGTTCGTTACAGAAAGATACAGAAATGGTATCAAAGGAGTCTGTTAAAGCCAGGAGCATGAGAAAACCCTAAAAGAACGAGGAAAGAGGAAGGGAAAACATCTTGAATAAAATGCGAGTTTGGGGAGGTTTGTAGATTAAAACACAAAATTAAGGGGTCTTGCCATGTTTCATGTGATGCCACCTCAACCAAGTCTAAAGAAACATAGAAACACTGATTTGATCATGTGACAGATTTACTTGCCAAAGATGTGACATCAGCCCTGACTGAGTCAGGCGGTGGACACGGAACAGGAGGTGAGCCAGGTTGACATCACTGTGCGGCTTCATTTCCAGCGGCGACTCTGTGACATCAGGAACACCTCCTCACTGACAGCCGGGGAGCAGGAGCTCTGCTTCCATCCCACCGGGCAACATGGACGACTCCGTGATAGACAGTCTGTTGTGTTAGGCCACTCCAGAGCCGGCTGCAGGGCGGAGCCTCACGACTCCAGAGGGAAGACCACTCGCTGATTCATGGTCAGATCCAAAGCGAGATGCTCACATCTGTTGAACTGAACATCAAATATACACGAGATGAAGACGTCCGCTCCGAGGTAACAGAGAAGATGTCCGTTTTTAGAGCAACAGAAGTCTCAAGTGCCACAGAGTGAGTTCATCAGTAGCATCCCAAACAAATATAGTCAAAAAGAAGTGCTCAGCGTCAGGGTTTCTCTTTGGAGACAGAGGTTACCATGTAGGGGAGTCAAGAAATCAGTCCCTCAATGTAAAGTGTGTAGTTGGTATTTAGTTTGGGATTGGACTCCAGGATGTTCGCTCCCTCATTGCTGATCTAGTCCCTATCCACACTGTGAGCGCTTAGTGTCTCCAGAGGTGGCTGACGTCTGATGAATGTCCTAAAGGGAAGTGATTCCAGTCCGCCTCGGTTGGGTCTGAAGAAAACAAGCAGACCGGCTGCAGGAAGTCACTACAACACACAAGCTGCCCACATGACTTCTGACCACTGCCCTTCTTTATCAGACGGTGTGGATCCTCTGGCTGCAGACTGAGGAGATGTGGATCCCATGGCCCTGGCAGTGGGGGAGGTGTCAATGCCTTGACAATAATGTACTCCGTACGACGATGGCCGTACACCTTGATGATCAATGTAGTCATAAAAGGGACGGTGACATAGAGAAGGTGATAAATCTCCCAGGTCCTCAGTGAAGCGAGGCACTTAAAAGCAGGCAGCCGTGGGTTTTTTCACAGCTATTGCCGGATTCCTCTCCTCACCTCGGGGGCAAAAAATGCAAATAAAATAACAGATTATAAAAAAGGATAATGTGTGGGCTTTGGAAGATGAGGAATGAAAATATCAGCGGGCCTCTTTTTGATTTGTATGTCCAGCGGCGACACTTGAGATGAACGAACCATGTCTTAAATTACCATGTAATAAAATCTTACCTCAGAAGGTGGGGTGTCTCGCAGCTTAATGGTGCCAGAAAGTGGGGGGAAAAAGACCATTATATTTTCCCATCTGTGACAAATCCTATTAGTAATGTGGCATGTAAAGATGGAAGTGCACTGATGTTATGTCTAGTGGACATCTTATTCTGTTGACTTGGTAATCAAGATCAATGGGGACATAAAAGGGAGCAATCAGCTCCGGTTCGACTTGTTCCCCGGCTGTGGGGCGGTGGGCTGACTTAATCACCGATCTGGCCTCTGCCGGCAGATATGCTATTTGTCATGCAAATAGCAACACGACCATCTCTAATAAATGCAAATTCTCTTTCACTTCATGCTCATTGTTCTGTTGATGGGGTAAACAAATCGAACCCTTATCCTGTGGGTTTCGGTAGATCCAAATCTATAAAGGTTCTCCGTTTGATCTGTCGTAGTGTAACCATTTTGTTTTGGACAGTGAGAGGTTCCCAATCAACGGAGCCCGGAGCAGGAAATCCATCCGGCCTGGTGGGGTTCGAGGTGTGTGGTCAGCGATCGGAGGACGTTCTACACTATTCATAATGTCGGATCTGAAGGGACCCAGACTGAGGGCTTCATGTCACTCAGGACCATTGTAGGGTGTAATCAGTGGCCTTAAAAAAGCTATTTTGTGGAGTTGCTTCTCAGTGAAGGCAGAGATCCAGCGGACGTGACCGGGGCTTTTATTGTGACAGGCGGAGCGGTTTGGTATGGATTCAGTCCTCGTGATTCAGTTAGAGAATCACGGGAGATGGTTTCGCCACATTCCAGTCCACATGTGAGACACCAATGAGAGACAAAGCGCAGCGTGCCACGCCCCGGATAGCGCTGCAGCCCAGTGGGGGCGCCACCCCTCTCCCCAAAGGAAGACGACGGCACAGTTATGAGCAGTGTTATGCGGCAATAAACCCTACGTTCATCAATGTCCAGATTAGTTTCAAAACATTTTTAGAGGTCTTTTTGTAGACTGAATTCCACTGCATTATACTAAGTGGGCTTTGCTTTAGTACTTTCTCCCACCCCATTTATATCAATGGAAGTATACCCACTGTGGGTACCAGTGCACTAGAAGTAAGAAACACACACACACACACACACACACACACACACACACTCTGTCTCCTCATCTCCTCCTCCAGCCCATATGTGGTGACAGCTCCTGGTGAAAAGTGGTGGCAGGCTGGCTCCGGTCCTACAGGGAGGGGGTGAGGAGGAGGAAGAGGAGGAGGAGGAAGGACAGGGCGGCTTGAGGTACAGCGAGGCCAAAGCAAAGCGGGCCATGCATTAAGATGACACGCCACGTCTCTTTGCTCAAGACACAGAAGGAAAGAAAGGGAAAGAGGAGAGGAGAACAAAGGCCAAATCAATAGTGTCATTATCAGAACTGTGTAAGACTGAATTAGATGTCATACAGCCTGGGGTTAAAGAGGGGATTTGACATATCTGGACATTAAGAGTGCTGTGTGATGGATACAGCTTTGTGTGTGTGTGTGTGTGTGTGTGTGTGTGTGTGTGTGTGTGTGTGTGTGTGTGTGTGAGAGAGAGAGACAGAGGTCGCTGCATGATGTGACGAGTCAGTGTTGCATTCTATCGGCATGAAGACATGCACCCCCGATACCACGGCATGTACACAGTGATCAGTGTTCATCATTAACGCCATGGATTCATCAATACATATACAGCACAGAGAGAGAGAGTGTGTGTGTGTGTGTGTGTGTGTGTGTGTGTGTGTGTGTGTGTGTGTGTGGCATTGACTTCCTTATTGTTTTTTTTATATACTAGTACTGGCTTTTTTGTGACTTTTTCGACACAAAATGACTTTTGCCACAACCCTTTTGTAACATGTATGACATACATGTAGGGCTTGTTTATAACGGCGGTGTTACCACCTACTATACCGTGGTCTTCTGACGTGTTTGTACCTTTTCGTCCTACGATGCTCTCTCTGGCTATTTCATAACATTTGACTTTCAGGTCTGACAGACCTTTAACGATTCTTTCCTCTTGAGGCCGAACATTCAACCCGCAGTAAAGAATCACAGACAGTGGATATTGAAAAGGATCACACAACACACAGACTATCCACATGTTTTACGGTTGTTCCGCTCTGTGTCTTTGCTCCTCACTAACCTGGAGAACCGGGGCCCAAAGCTGCTCACAGATACGAGGACTTCTTTGAAATACTATATCATCCATAACTATAGCTTGTCATGAAGCCTGTGACATGGGTACGTATGGGTGGGGGAAATCAATACAGCATAGTAAGGCAATATTTTGCTTTGCAATATTGATCTTTTGTGATATAAACTATTAAAATTGCAATTAGGGATGTTGGGATGAACCGACATGTCCGTAACTGCGGTTCTGTAAGTCATAGCTGCAAGAATAGACGTTGCTACGATGTCTATGGCTTCCTGGCTGCTGCATTGACGTTAGCTTGTTAGATGTCCAAACGGCCAGTCGTCATGTGGACAGTTCAAGCTTCATCGTGTGAGAAAAGCCTCCCTTTGTCTGTTGTTTAACATCTTTTTTTTTAAAGGAATTGAACAATGTTATTTTACCAAAGTTACTGAACTGTATCAGTATGAGATGTGCAGGGGGACGTTTGGGTTTCTGACATCAGACATGCTGAGTATCAGAAGAAGAAGAAAGGCATCCATTAGTAGTGCCTTCAGCACCCAATGTTGCTCCGAGGAGCGTCTCGCCTGGTGTATGTTTGGGGAGCAGAGACATCGCTACATGTTAACACGGAGGAGCTTCAAAAGACGGGAAACATTTTCCTGCTCTTTCAGCGTTGCTTTTAATATTTCAGGACGCCAGACGCTGACAGGAAACTGTTGGCAGGTCTGATTCGTTCTGCGAGGCAAGCGGCAGACATTTCTCCCTTTTTTATGGGAGTGGAAATAAAAGAGACAATGGAAGGAAACTAACATCCCCTCAACATGCTGCAGCATGAAGCCCCACGAGGCCAAATGTACCGACTGCATTCAGACGCGTTACAATCGGGTGGAACTCTGCATCTACTTTGAGAAACGCCTCCAGGGAGCAGAAACACACTGAGGAGCACAGATGAGATGACACAGTGTTTATTATCCACTCGCATCACCTTTTTTTTATTTTACCATTTGCTTTACTGTTTCCTTATCACGCTTGTTAGAATGGCTCCGGTGCACCAGCTTTGTTGGGTGCCACTCCTATGCAGGAAACAGATTCATTTGTGGGAAATGCATCCCATCATTTCACACTTGCCTGCCTTGTTGTGGTGCTTGACAGTGGGCCTCCTCGTCGCTCGCTTTTGGGAATTATAATTTCAATTGTTTTGTTCTGTTCTGTTGCTGTCTGCTGCAGTGAACTCCCTAAATTCCATATTTTTGCTATGACTTCTCTAGTGAGGTGACGATGAGCTGCTGTCATTTGGTGTGGTCAGTGTGAGTCACACAGTGAGAACAACAAGAAGGCACAAAGGGACACATAGGCTTCTGAATGACCATTTGTTGATGTGGAGCGTCACGTCTCAGCTTCCGAAACCCGTTCCCACTCCCAACTCATCAATCACCAACGCTTGGTCAGCGCACCGAGTATCATTCCAGGCGCAGAGTAACCAATGTCGCATAAAGAGCGAGGACGGTCCGCCCGGGGCTTTGGATGGTCACACAAACACAGGATGTTTTCCCAGGAGGCCGCTGTTCGTGTCCCATGCCAAACTAAAAGGAAGCGTCGCTAGTCTCATGAGTTGTTAGTCAAGGCATCCAGTAGTGGTGTTAACATCAACCACGCTCTTGTCCAAAAAGATCACTATTCTGAAACGACACTATTAACGTAACCAGTGGAATCTGACACGACATCCCGACACGTCCAAAACTGACATAGTTTGAAGCTCAGGTCCACTTTTTGACGAGTTGGGAGTGGAAAGAAAGAAAGATCTTGTTTCCAAAAAACTAAAAGAAAGAAAAGAAAATCAGGAGCGAGTAAAGGAAGGGGCAACAGTCGGTCACCCCATTTTCATTTCTTTCTTTTCCATTATTACAGCTGATTATTTTCTTTTGTACTCAAACTCGTATGTCTACTTAATACTTGTCCGGCTTTATAACCAGTTCTTTGGACGGGCCATGTTGTCTTGTTGTATTACCTTTGCCCAGTTTACTGATTGTGGGCCATATATATATATATATATATATATATATATATATATATATATATATATATATAACCACACAAAGCATATTTGCAAGTTCTGTTGAATGCACGTCATTGCATATCATTTTTTCTTTTTCTTTTCTCTAATCGTTGTTTTTTGTTGAAGAGAAGTGGGAAGTTTAGAGGGCAGCTGTCTCTTGAATGGAAGTGCTAACAACTCATAGGCATCAAAGAGCCGCTAGTAAGGCTGTTTGTATAAATGTATCATGTGTGTTTGTTTTTTAAGAAAAAGTAACTGCTGTTAAATGTAGTGGAGTGAAATGTTTCCCATTTTGAAATAAGTGGAGTAGATATATGAAGAAGTCTGCGGTCTTAATGGGAATACTTAAGTAAACCAGTATGAAGGGGCAGAGCATTGTGGACTCACCGCACCTTGTACTGGTGGCACACTGGCCTGGTCAGGATATTGGGTGGCAGAGCAGCTTGGAAATGTTTCAGACCTTAACTCTTTATTTTATTTTTTTATGTTATAGTTTAAAAGCAAAAGTAGTTATTGTATTTAAGAAGCATTTTTTTCTTACATTTGTTGAAATTCCTTTGCATACTGAAAGCAATCAATCAATCAATCAATCAAATGCTCCGTGGTATCTGTGGCTGCAGCAGGACTGAATCTTCCAGTAGCTGCTAGCTGCACAGCTGTGCGTGCTAACGGTAGCCATGTTGGTTGTTTACGTTCACTGTGATCATTTTGGGGGCGTGGCTCTGGAGTCCTGAAGAGACAGGAGTCAGTGTTGCCGACCTCAAGAGACTTTTTCAGCTGCTCAACACTTTCCCTGGAAAAGAGTTGACAATGCTGGGCTGGGTTTTGAGCTGGGATCATTTTAAGAATCCATTATACTCTTGCTAGTTTCTCAAAGTTACCCTTTGAGTACAGTCAATTGATACCCATAGATCACTGTCAGGAATACCACATGTGTCATTGAATAGTATTGTCACAGAGGACATTTAAATGGTACTGTAGAGGAATTGGAGTATTTTCTTTCATCCCCAAATACACTGTGGCACAAAAGCAATTCATCACTTTAAAGTGAGTGATAGCCAAATATATTTTAATAGTGAGCGCACTGGAGAAAGCTTGTTAAACCCATGAGGGAGAAGCTTTGGCTCCACCGCCTATGAGCGGCGTGATGGAGAGCAGGATCACAGAGACCCGCCCGGCCGGCGCGTCGTTCCAGACCGGCTATTGATCGCCGCTGCCCTTCTGGCCTGATTCATCATGTCATCTTTGTTCAGAGAGCGGGGGCCCGGGACGCGAGCACTTCCATTGAAAGGTCGGCAAAAAGAAATAAAAGCCTCTTTCGCATAGGTAGTGAGCAGAAGCGGCGCGTCCGCACGATGATGGATCAGGTCATCGGCCCCCGGTCCCAGGGCGCCGAGTGTGGAGCGTCATCTTCATCAGGCGACGCCCGACAGGACGTCCATCATCACAAAGGCATCCCTGATGGAGCAACGCCTTGCTTATAGCAACGCGTCGGCAGCAACTTCATCATTTCAGTCGTTTAGGGAACAAATAGAACCTCGGGGTTGACCGTGACATCAGGGGTTCAGGCCCCCGGGGGTCCGATCGGTTGTTTCCATGTCAGTTTGTAACTGTGGTATGTGGCAGTGAGAACAATACAGCCACTACGGTCTTTTAGGGAACGCACAGTCATCAAACAAGTGATGCAGAGGCAAACTTGACCTCAACCTGAAGACGTGTCCAGCTGGGTCAGCCGCTCATCCGCCCTCCACACACACATTCATTATGAGTGTGGATGCATGAACATGAGCTGCTGACCAGGGTCTTTACGGGGAATCATGGAGACGACCGAGAGGAGAAACACTTGTTCACTCCCACTTCTTCTATTTACGCTGTCCTCACTGTCCCAACAGTCCTCACTGTCCCAACAGTCCTCACTGTCCCAACAGTCTTCAATGTCCTCACTGTCCCAACAGTCCTCACTGTCCCAACAGTCTTCAATGTCCTCACAGTCCCAACAGTCTTCAATGTCCTCACTGTCCCAACAGTCCTCACTGTCCCAACAGTCTTCAATGTCCTCACTGTCCCAACAGTCTTCAATGTCCTCACTGTCCCAACAGTCCTCACTGTCCCAACAGTCCTCACTGTCCCAACAGTCTTCAATGTCCTCACAGTCCCAACAGTCTTCAATGTCCTCACTGTCCCAACAGTCCTCATAGTCCCGACAGTCCTCACAGTCCCGACAGTCCTCACAGTCCCGACAGTCCTCACAGTCCCGACAGTCCTCACAGTCCCGACAGTCCTCACAGTCCTCACTGTCCCCAACGTCCTCACTGTCCCCAACAGTCCTCACTGTCCCAACAGTCCTCACTGTCCCCAACAGTCCTCACTGTCCCAACAGTCCTCACTGTCCTCATTGTCCCAACAGTCCTCACTGTCCCAACAGTCTTCAATGTCCTCACTGTCCCCAACAGTCCTCACTGTCCCCAACAGTCCCCAACAGTCCTCATAGTCCCAACTGTCCTCACAGTCCCAACAGTCCTCACAGTCCCAACAGTCCTCACAGTCCCGATAGTCCTCTGTCCCAACAGTCTTCAATGTCCTCACAGTCCCAACAGTCTTCAATGTCCTCACAGTCCCAACAGTCTTCAATGTCCTCACTGTCCCCAACAGTCCTCACTGTCCCAACAGTCCTCACTGTCCCAACAGTCTTCAATGTCCTCACAGTCCCAACAGTCTTCAATGTCCTCACTGTCCCAACAGTCCTCATAGTCCCGACAGTCCTCACAGTCCCGACAGTCCTCACTGTCCCCAACAGTCCTCACTGTCCCCAACAGTCCTCACAGTCCCGATAGTCCTCTGTCCCAACAGTCTTCAATGTCCTCACAGTCCCAACAGTCTTCAATGTCCTCACTGTCCCCAACAGTCCTCACTGTCCCAACAGTCCTCACTGTCCCAACAGTCTTCAATGTCCTCACAGTCCCAACAGTCTTCAATGTCCTCACTGTCCCAACAGTCTTCAATGTCCTCACTGTCCCGACAGTCCTCACAGTCCCGACAGTCCTCACTGTCCCCAACAGTCCTCACTGTCCCCAACAGTCCTCACTGTCCCAACAGTCCTCACTGTCCCCAACAGTCCTCACTTCCCCAACAGTCCTCACTGTCCCCAACAGTCCTCACTGTCCCCAACAGTCCTCACTGTCCTCATTGTCCCAACAGTCCTCACTGTCCCAACAGTCTTCAATGTCCCCAATGTCCTCACTGTCCTCACTGTCCCCAACAGTCCTCATAGTCCCAACAGTCCTCATAGTCCCAACAGTCCTCATAGTCCCAACAGTCCTCATAGTCCCAACAGTCCTCACAGTCCTCACAGTCCCGATAGTCCTCTGTCCCAACAGTCTTCAATGTCCTCACAGTCCCAACAGTCTTCAATGTCCTCACTGTCCCCAACAGTCCTCACTGTCCCAACAGTCTTCAATGTCCTCACTGTCCCAACAGTCCTCATAGTCCAGACAGTCCTCACAGTCCCGACAGTCCTCACAGTCCCGACAGTCCTCACAGTCCCGATAATCCTCAATGTCCTCATTGTCCCAACAGTTCTCACTGTCCTCATTGTCCCAACAGTCCTCACTGTCCCAACAGTCTTCAATGTCCTCACAGTCCCAACAGTCCTCACTGTCCCAACAGTCCTCACTGTCCTCACTGTCCCAACAGTCCTCACTGTCCCAACAGTCCTCACTGTCCCAACAGTCCTCACTGTCCTCACTGTCCCAACAGTCCTCATTGTCCCAACAGTCTTCAATGTCCTCACAGTCCCAACAGTCCTCACTGTCCCAATAGTCCTCACTGTCCTCACTGTCCCAACAGTCCTCACAGTCCCGATAATCCTCAATGTCCTCATTGTCCCAACAGTTCTCACTGTCCTCATTGTCCCAACAGTCCTCACTGTCCCAACAGTCTTCAATGTCCTCACAGTCCCAACAGTCCTCACTGTCCCAACAGTCTTCAATGTCCTCACTGTCCCAACAGTCCTCACAGTCCCAACTGTGCCAACAGTCCTCACTGTCCCAATAGTTCTCACTGTCCTCACTGTCCCAACAGTCCTCATTGTCCCAACAGTCCTCATTGTCCCAACAGTCCTCACTGTCCCAACAGTCCTCACTGTCCCAACAGTCCCAATAGTCCTCACTGTCCTCATTGTCCCAATAGTTCTCACTGTCCTCACTGTCCTCACTGTCCCAACAGTCCTCACTGTCCCAACAGTCCTCACTGTCCCAACAGTCCTCATTGTCCCGATAATCCTCACTGTCCCAATAGTCCTCACTATCCTCACTGTCCTCATTGTCCCAACAGTCCTCACTGTCCCAATAGTCCTCACTGTCCCAATAGTCCTCACTATCCTCACTGTCCCAATAGTCCTCACTATCCTCACTGTCCCAACAGTCCTCACTGTCCCAACAGTCCTCATAGTCCCAACAGTCCTCACTGTCCCAACAGTCCTCACAGTCCCAACAGTCCTCACAGTCCCAACAGTTCTCACAGTCCTCACTGTCCCGACAGTCCTCACTGTCCCGACAGTCCCAATAGTCCCGACAGTCCCAATAGTCCCGACAGTCCTCACTGTCCTCACTGTCCCAATATTCCTCACTGTCCTCATTGTCCCAATAGTTCTCACTGTCCCAACAGTCCTCACTGTCCTCACTGTCCCAACAGTCCTCACTGTCCCAACAGTCCTCACTGTCCCAACAGTCCTCACTGTCCTCACTGTCCTCACTGTCCCGATAGTCCTCACTGTCCTCACTGTCCCGATAGTCCTCACTGTCCTCACTGTCCCGATAGTCCTCACTGTCCCAATAGTCCTCACTGTCCCAATAGTCCTCACTATCCTCACTGTCCTCATTGTCCCAACAGTCCTCACTGTCCCAATAGTCCTCACTATCCTCACTGTCCCAATAGTCCTCACTGTCCCAATAGTCCTCACTATCCTCATTGTCCCAATAGTCCTCACTATCCTCATTGTCCCAATAGTCCTCAGTCCCAACAGTCTTCAATGTCCTCACAGTCCCAACAGTCTTCAATGTCCTCACAGTCCCAACAGTCCTCACTGTCCTCATAGTCCCGATAGTCCTCACAGTCCCAACAGTCTTCAATGTCCTCACAGTCCCAACAGTCCTCACAGTCCCAACAGTCCCAATATTCCTCATTGTCCCAACAGTCCCAATAGTCCTCACTGTCCCAACAGTCTCAATAGTCCTCACTGTCCTCACTGTCTCAATTGTCCTCACAGTCCCAACAGTCCTCACAGTCCCAACAGTCCCAATAGTCCTCATTGTCCCAACAGTCCCAATAGTCCTCACTGTCCTCACTGTCTCAATAGTCCTCACTGTCCTCACTGTCTCAATAGTCCTCACTGTCCCAATAGTCCTCACTGTCCCAACAGTCCTCACTGTCCTCATTGGCCCAACAGTCCTCATTGGCCCAACAGTCCCAACAGTCCCAATAGTCCTCACTGTCCTCACTGTGCCAACAGTCCTCACTGTCCCAACAGTCCTCACTGTCCTCATTGTCCCGATAGTCCTCACTGTCCTCATTGTCCCGATAGTCCTCACTGTCCCAATAGTCCTCACTGTCCCAATAGTCCTCACTGTCCTCATTGTCCCAAAAGTCCTCATTGTCCCAACAGTCCTCACTATCCTCATTGTCCCAATAGTCCTCACTGTCCTCATTGTCCCAATAGTCCTCACTGTCCTCATTGTCCCAATAGTCCTCACAGTCCCAACAGTCTTCAATGTCCTCACAGTCCCAACAGTCTTCAATGTCCTCACAGTCCCAACAGTCTTCAATGTCCTCACAGTCCCAACAGTCCCAACAGTCCTCACTGTCCTCATAGTCCCGATAGTCCTCACAGTCCCAACAGTCTTCAATGTCCTCACAGTCCCAACAGTCCTCACTGTCCTCATTGGCCCAACAGTCCTCATTGTCCCAACAGTCCCAATAGTCCTCACTGTCCCAACAGTCCTCACCGTCCCAACAGTCCTCATCGTCCAAACTGTCCCAATAGTCCTCACTATCCTCATTGTCCTCACTGTCCTCACTGTCCCAATATTCCTCACTGTCCTCATTGTCCCAATATTCCTCACTGTCCTCATTGTCCCAATAGTTCTCACTGTCCTCACTGTCCCAACAGTCCTCACTGTCCTCATTGTCCCGATAATCCTCACTGTCCCAATAGTCCTCACTGTCCCAATAGTCCTCACTGTCCTCACTGTCCCAACAGTCTCAATAGTCCTCACTGTCCTCACTGTCTCAATAGTCCTCACTGTCCCAATCGTCCTCATTGTCCCAACAGTCCTCACAGTCCTCACTGTCCTCATTGGCCCAACAGTCCTCATTGTCCCAACAGTCCCAATAGTCCTCACTGTCCCAACAGTCCTCACCGTCCCAACAGTCCTCATCGTCCAAACTGTCCCAATAGTCCTCACTATCCTCATTGTCCCAACAGTCCTCACTGTCCCAACAGTCCACAGTCCCGATAGTCCTCACAGTCCCAACAGTCCTCACTGTCCCAACAGTCTTCAATGTCCTCACAGTCCCAACAGTCCTCACAGTCCCAACAGTCCTCACTGTCCTCACTGTCTCAATTGTCCTCACAGTCCCAACAGTCCCAACAGTCCTCACAGTCCCAATAGTCCTCATTGTCCCAACAGTCCTCACTGTCCCAACAGTCTCAATAGTCCTCACTGTCTCAATAGTCCTCACTGTCCCAATAGTCCTCATTGTCCCAACAGTCCTCACAGTCCTCACTGTCCTCATTGGCCCAACAGTCCTCATTGGCCCAACAGTCCCGACAGTCCCAATAGTCCTCACTGTCCTCACTGTCCCAATATTCCTCACTGTCCTCATTGTCCCAATAGTTCTCACTGTCCTCATTGTCCCAATAGTTCTCACTGTCCTCACTGTCCCAACAGTCCTCACTGTCCTCACTGTCCCGATAATCCTCACTGTCCCAATAGTCCTCACTGTCCTCACTGTCCCAACAGTCTCAATAGTCCTCACTGTCCTCACTGTCTCAATAGTCCTCACTGTCCCAATCGTCCTCATTGTCCCAACAGTCCTCACAGTCCTCACTGTCCTCATTGGCCCAACAGTCCTCATTGGCCCAACAGTCCCGACAGTCCCAATAGTCCTCACTGTCCTCACTGTCCCAATATTCCTCACTGTCCTCATTGTCCCAATAGTTCTCACTGTCCTCACTGTCCTCACTGTCCCAACAGTCCTCACTGTCCTCATTGTCCCGATAATCCTCACTGTCCCAATAGTCCTCACTGTCCCAACAGTCCTCACTGTCCCAACAGTCCTCACTGTCCCAACAGTCCTCACTATCCTCATTGTCCCAATAGTCCTCACTGTCCTCATTGTCCCAATAGTCCTCACAGTCCCAACAGTCTTCAATGTCCTCACAGTCCCAACAGTCTTCAATGTCCTCACAGTCCTCACTGTCATCATAGTCCCGATAGTCCTCACAGTCCCAACAGTCTTCAATGTCCTCACAGTCCCAACAGTCCTCACAGTCCCAACAGTCTCAATAGTCCTCACTGTCCTCACTGTCTCAATTGTCCTCACTGTCCCAATAGTCCTCATTGTCCCAACAGTCCTCACTGTCCTCATTGGCCCAACAGTCCTCATTGTCCCAACAGTCCCAATAGTCCTCACTGTCTCAACAGTCCTCACCGTCCCAACAGTCCTCATCGTCCAAACTGTCCCAATAGTCCTCACTATCCTCACTGTCCCAACAGTCCCAACAGTCCCGATAGTCCTCACAGTCCCAACAGTTCTCACTGTCCTCATTGCGGCAGAATGCGGTTCCTTTTGATACACGATGCTGGGACATTTTGACCACTAACATTATTCAGCTGACTTGTTTTCCTCAACGTGAGGATCTAATGCAGCGTTCTCCACGCGGCTGAAGCTAAAACAAACGAGTGGTCACGTGAGCGTAAGGACCTGCTGTGTGACGGAGCAGCAGAACCAGACTAAAAGACGGCTCCAGTGAGTTACGCTGCAGGAAAAGACCTTCACAGATTCAGGATTACGCAAGTCAGTAAAAAAATAAATAAAATAGATGCAGCAGAACCTGAGATTTCTTTAATTCCACGTCCTTGACAAAACCTGGTAACCTGGCATTGCCCATGAAACATTCCCCCACAGATCGCCGTTATAAAAGTGTTAGCAGGACACCTTGAACTGCAACCAGGTAAACTAAGACTCTTCCTATTACCCATGAAGATGTGTAAACATGTCCTTAAGATGAATGTCACGTCATCACAAACCCACAACCTAGCAACCACGTTGCTTCACGAGCAGCAGCCGCAGCCGCTTCACGAGCAGCAGTAGCCGCTTCACGAGCAGCAGCAGCAGCCGCTTCACGAGCAGCAGCAGCAGCCGCTTCACGAGCAGCAGCAGCAGCCGCTTCACGAGCAGCAGCAGCAGCCGCTTCACGAGCAGCAGCAGCAGCCGCTTCACGAGCAGCAGCAGCAGCCGCTTCACGAGCAGCAGCAGCAGCCGCTTCACGAGCAGCAGCAGCAGCCGCTTCACGAGCAGCAGCAGCAGCCGCTTCACGAGCAGCAGCAGCAGCCGCTTCACGAGCAGCAGCAGCAGCCGCTTCACGAGCAGCAGCAGCAGCCGCTTCACGAGCAGCAGCAGCCGCTTCACGAGCAGCAGCAGCAGCCGCTTCACGAGCAGCAGCTTCACGAGCAGCAGCAGCAGCCGCTTCACGAGCAGCAGCAGCTTCACGAGCTCATTTTGGAAAGCGGCTGCCCCCCTGTAGCAATTTGTCGTCTAAAAAAGGCCTCCTGTGGACAGGTGTTGTAAATTAGCGTTTCGCTAACACTTAACAGTGCATCTAGATCTTGTGCATACATGTACGTTACGATTCTAATGCCACTGACGTCCACATCCAATAAAGTCACGTCGTCTTTAGAACCAAACAATACACTCAAATTACATGTATGTAAAAACGAGCTCCTGGAGACACAAAAGGCCGTTTTTCTTTTTAACCAGGCGGTAAACCTGCGTATTGCTATGGTCAAGTTGGCCGTCTTACCATAGAGGTCTATGTTTTTTTTGGCACTTCCACATTGGCATAAGTTTTCATTTGTCGCTTAGCACAGATTTAGGCTCGCAGCTTTATAAATACGGGTTGAGATGACTTTTATTCCTTCAGACCACGTGGATTTAATGAGCTAAACATCATCCAATCGCATACAAAGCAAAGTTCACTGAGAAACGCTCAGAAGCCGACGGTGGCGGAGAAATGCAGAGCGCTTGGGAAAATGACAAATGTGGCCATTTATGTAATTGATTAAAAAGCGCGAGAACAAGTAGATCGATCAGACAGAGCGTCGGCCCGTAGAGACGGATTAGGAAACAGGCAACTAGCAGAAGAGAGCAGAGCGTCAGGTGGCAGGGTGGGAAACGTACTCGTCCGGTGAGTTAGTGCGGTCAGAGGGCTCCGTCCGGCTTATAGAGCGATCCAACATTACTCTGGCTGCTTTCCCACCCCGGGACCGACGGCGCTTCAGAGAGCAGACGTGAGAGACAGAGGAGAATGCAGAGCTACAGAATAGTTTTATTAAGCATGCTACAGACGTAATGCAGAATACACAAGAGAGACCATGAGAGGGAGAAAACTCAAAAAGAAAGAAAAAAGCAGGAAACCAAGGCGCACCTCATCTTGTTAGAAAACAACTCATCCTTTAATTGTGCCTCGTCACAACTAAACCAAGTCCTTACAGGAGCCGTAGAAAATCAGACTTGGAAGAAAGAAATACAATAGATTTTTATTTCTGAGCAATATCCTCAAGTCAAGGTTGGGTTGTTTAAAAAAAAAGGGAATTAACTCACCACTTAAAAGTTTGGGGCATTAGTGTGTTCAAATACGTTTGTGTTTGTTTTTTAGTTCAAATGAATTAAAGGAACACTAAAGGCACAGAAACTTTGGTCCAAATGAGTAGCCCTCCATGGAAACGGTCACATGACAAAGAACTCACAGTGGATCATCTTCTCACTGCTCCACAGCATGCAAGGCTTCCTGCAGCGAGGCCGTCAGGACCGACACGCTTCAGGAAACGCCTCATGGAGTAGCTTCAAACAACTAAACCACACGGATACAGAAACACTTAGCCACGCTAAGATGTGTGAAGTCGTGTGAATGCAGAAGCGGGAGGAGGATCTCACGCCCAACGTAAACGAGAAGCTGCCTGTCGAGGGATCGCTGTAAAACTCAAGAATGTTCTCTTCTGCTGCTCAACTAAAAAAGGGAAAATGTTATGAATCTAAAACCCTCCCCCCTCAAAAAAAGCTCAAAAAAGAAGTGTAACAACGTGTAGAGGATGACAAAACAGCTCGCATTCTCACTAACCCTCAAAAATATATACCAATACCGATGTGCCTCAAAAGCATAGGAGGGTAATTAATGAACACGTCCAGCTGTAGAAACAGTTGATATTGTCAAGTAAGGCACATAAGTACTGTATCTTTCAACTAAATAAGGAGTTACACACTGATCTACATCAAACTATCATACGGGGGGCGACGACAATCAATCATGTCGACATAGAAATACAGAGGTACAGTTAAGATCCAGTATCTGCAAAATACTCAATTGTTTTCTTTAAAAACAAAAACAGGATGTCAGAAATGCCAGTCTCTCTCTTTAGGAATGACAGGATCAACAACAGAACTGATTCACTCAATATGGTCCGACCCCCCAGTGTACAGACACAGTCTGTAAGGTTTGACCCCAGACCCCAGACCGGGGGTCACGCTCCTCCTCTCCTTTAGATGGTGGACTTTGAGAAGGAGACTCTCAGGTGCTGGTTGCCTCCCATGTTGTAGTTGTGAAGGTCAATCAAGGCCTGGATGGCCTCCTCCACTGTCGACGTCTGGATCAGAGCCATTTTACGATCCCTAACAGAAACAGAAACACGGCACAGCGTTAACCTCATCCTCCCGGATAGTGAGTTTTAAATAACTCAAACGCTTCTAGATCATCAACCACAGGTCCAATCTAAAACATTTAAACAGCTAAAGAGAAACAAAAAAAAAGATTAGGTAAGCTCCTCAACATGACAGTGATTATAACGTTTCACTATTTAACTAATGTAGTACCCCTAACAACTCAAAGTACCACGTCTGTAACCGTAGACTCTTCCAGTAGTAGGACTTTACTGTGTGTAAAGTACTGACGCTGCAAAGAAGCAACAGCAGTTTTTTCTTGAATTTGTCTTCCGTGTTTCGAGGTCCTGCGATCTCATTGGTCCTCAGACTCATCTGAAAGCGCGTCACATGACACGCGCTGAAGGAGACGGTCATTTGAAGTACATGGAGCTCATGGTGCGACCAAGATTCAGGTCAAAATTGCTCATTTTTCTATTTCTGAACCGAAAAACATGATTTTTGGACTGGAAAGGCTTGAAAAAATGTCATTGCTTGTGTTTATTGTGATTATTATTGCAGAGTTGGATGCTTTAGGTCTTAATCTTTCTAAAGAGGTGCAGTATTACTCTGGGGCATGCTGGGAAGGCACCGGAAATACAATTTAAAAAACTCGCGATCGAAGAGTCCTTTTTTGATCAGACTCTTGACTTTTGATCATATTTATGCAGAAAATAAATAATAAATATATATATATATTTTTTTAAAGTCAAGGAGTTGCTGATTCTTTAGAGATCAAGGACAATAGGGGCTGGCATTCATATCAAGGTCATATGAGCTGCAGAACACCTGGGTCATGAGTACCACATGGAACTAGAGGTGCACCGACACCAGTATCGGGTGTGCTACGCTAAAAAGTACTCCCACTCAACCTCACCCTGAAGGAGGTTAGCTAAAGCTAGCAGCATCTCCGACGCATTAAATTTAACTGGCCGCTACTGCAGACCATTAACTATTAACTATTAACATCCCTACTGCAAATAACTACGCTCCGTTTGTATCAGGAAAACTGAATGCGGAGGTTCAATCTGATGAAAAGAAACGTATTGGTACGAAGTGGTCTCTGTGAATCACTTTGCTCACTGCTAACGTAACGCTGACGTAGAGCGACCACAACTTGTCTTCAGGGCCGGATCGTGCAGTAGGATAAGTCTACGTACTGGAAAAACTTGAATGCTTTCACAGTTCCTCCAGCGTTTGAGAAGAGAAGCCGCAGGTCCTCCTCCGCCACGTCTTGCCTGGAGAGACAAAGGTCACAGATTACAGTCGGTCTTTCTTTAGTCGTTCTGAAGAAAACTGTTGACGGAGTTCTGTGGGTCATAGAGCAACGTTTCTGATGCGGCATTTTATTTTGCAATAGACAAAAAAAATAAAAATAAAATATATATATATATATATATATATATATATATATATATATATATATATATATATACACACACATACATACATACATATACACATACACACACATTTCTCCAAATCTGGACAAATAGAAGCAAAACTATCTGCAGAAACCATCGTGAGTGGACTCACCCAGCTGCCTAGTTCAGAGCGTGACATTTTGGTACTTTGGCAGATATTTGGACATGTCATCGGGGGAAAAAGTGGAATTGATAACATTTTTAAAATGTCATTGAGGTGAACTCGTTCCAGGGTTCTGCTATTGTGCGTCCGGCTCTATGGGACACCGGATGAACCCGAGCACCATTACCGGTAGCTTTTCCCACTACGACAGATCTAAATGTCTGAGGTAAAAAGGTCTCTCCGGTCTGGTACTCGAACGGCGCTGAGATGGAGGTCGTTTGCAGCCGGACCTGCATGAACGGCTTTTATTGCCTCGGGAGACATTTGAGACGCAGCGACAACAGAAGCGATCCTTACGGGACGTTGGAGAGGTGGAGGGTGCTGGATGGCGGGAAGATGTTCTGGAAATTCTTGGAGCCCGGTTTCTTGAAGCGGTGAAGCGGGGAGTTGGCGAAGTCCTTGGTCAGGCCCTGGTCGTCCAGGCCGTCGCGAGGCAGCGCCACCGTCTGGTGCTTGGACAGCGTCACGCGGATGATCTTCCCGTACATCTTTTGGCCGTTCAAGTGGCTCATGGCTTCGGCCGCGGGGGAAAGAAAGAAAGAACTGGTTTTACTCACTGAACCATTCATGAGAAAACAAACACATACCCAGACGTTGAGAAACGGTGCTCGTGTCTTCAGACTTTGAAACAACGAAACGTACACGGACGCTTAATGCTGCTGAAGTGAAACCCGTTGCAGACGTCCACTTAGCTCGCACACTGGGCGACGACAGCGCTTCAGAAAGTGAAGTTCCTTTCACTGACCGCCCAACAAGCGGGAGGAGTGACCGGGCCGCGCTCTGAGCCAACATGGTAAACCTTTCAGTCGGCAGAGCAGAGTTCAGACACACCCTGACCAATGCTCCATGACTTATTCAGGACTTTAAACCAAATGTCCATGACAAACATTTAGTGAAATCTGGGTGTAAACAGTAAAAAGTGAGTAAATGTAGTATTTAAACTAACAATGAGAACACAAAGCATACAGTAAACCTTAAATGACTCAAATGAATGAGACAATAGTTTGATTAAAAGAATAAACATTTATATAGATGCCTGTATGTATGCCTGCTTATATTCTGAGTCTTTCTTTTAAAAGCATATTCATTATTTCAAACTCAGCGTAAATGAACGACATGAACACATGAATATAACTCATTTACATGACTTTTACTACACTTTTGGGGTTTTATGTTTTTTCAAGGACTTTTCCAGGCCTGGAAATAACCATTTTAAACTCCATGACTGTTCCAGGTTGCCCTGAGAGAGGCTCGCATACACTGAAAGGCCGGCTTCCTTGAACCCTCGCCTGCTCACCTAGCTGGGCCTGGTTGGCGTCTGACATCTGAATGAGAGCGCTGTCCTTCTTATTGTACAGGATTTTCACCCTCTGGACGTCGCCGTACACTCCTGCATTAGAGCCACAGGCAGGCGGGAGGATAAGAGGTGAGGTGGAGAGAGAGCAGACAGTTAGAAAAAAACAAACAGAAAAGTCAGCACTGGAGGCAAAGGATATTTAAAATAAAGAGGCAGGAAACACAGAAGAGACAGAACTTTACAGCAGACTGTTGAGTGAGAGGTGTAGAGAGAACAGGTACAGAGAGAAGAGACACCCTCTAAACAGAACTTATCATGCTAGAAATCATAGGAATAAAACTGCATGCTAATATTGACTTAACCGTGCATTAACAGATCTACATAGTGACGTTTAGGGCAAAGTAATCAACATTAACCCAAACCAATAAACAGGGGGCCAAATGTATTACAATGTATAATGTATGACTAAACACTGTGCGCAAACATAAGCTCCTAATTATAATAAGTAAAGTAATAATAATAATAACAAATGTCTCAAATATAGAATGGAAATAGAACAAAAGAGAAGGTAGAAGAGAGAGAGAGCGAGAGAGAGAGACAGAGAGAGAGAGAGAGAGCGAGAGAGAGCTAACGATAACATACCGAAGAGGGTAAACAGACTTTGGGGCGCAACCATCTTTAGAGGGAGAGAAGAGCAACAAGCAGCGTGAGACAGGTAGAGAGGTAGAAGAGTCGGAGCGGAGCGGAGGTAGAGATGGACAGATCGATCCAGAACGGAGGTAGGTAGGAGGAATGGTGGTTTGTTTCCCCCCGGAGAGTGATGGAGGTGGTGGGTCATGGAGTAAGGAAGCAGGCGGCGAAAAGGGGAGTCATGGGTGGGAGGGGTCGGTGGAGGAAGAAGGGATGATGTGATGGATTAAAAAGTCCCATAGGCACATGAGTAGAGGGGGAGGGAGGGAGGGAGGGAGGGAGGGGGGGAGAGAGGAGATGAATTGGGAGGCAAATGCAAATTGGGGGGAAAAAAATAAATAAATAAAAAAAGTGAGGAGGAGGGGGAAGGGGGAGGGACAAAAAATAAAATATAGGTCAGTACACTGGAATAATGCAGGTAGTTTGGTCAGATAATGGCTTGGATCAATGTTCTCTTTAGTCAAAACACAGCAAGTAACTTATGCCAAAATGTCTTTCACCTGGACAAGCATGGTACATTCATGTCAAAATCATAATAAAATCAGCAATATAAAAGTCAGAACCATGGGAGAAGAAACAAAATGCAGCAGATCTGAAGATCTACGACGGTTCTACAAGAAGCTGAGGGCCCAGTGGTTCAGCATGCAAGAGTTGACGTGAAGGCCACCTGGGTGAAACCACGGCCTTCACACAAGCCTGAGGCGCAGCGTCAACATGTGTAGCGTCCAGTGAGACACTGCCAGAAGCTTCTATGACACATTCATCAACCACAGAGAACAGACTGATGGGGAAGAGACAGACATACCAGATGCCCTTTAGGTCACAGTGAGAAGAAAAGAAATAAAAGGAGAGAAAAGTCTGAGGAAGAGGGATTAAAGGCTGAAGGAAGCGGTTCAGAGAGGCAGGCGTTTGTTCCCAGGTTAGGAAGCCCACAGAATGATCTCATATGAGCGTTCATATGAGCGGAGGAGAGGTGAGCAGAGCTTAGAGAGGAAAACAGAAGAGAGACAGTTAGATACAGTGGACCAGAGAGGGAGAGGACCTCTCTCGCTCACGCCGACATACTGAGGCTCGACAAAAGGTTTACACAGAAATAAAAATCAGCAGGGCTCTGGGTATGTAAAGAAAAGCAAAGGAAAAGGTTAGACTTTTGGTTTTACTTCATATCAAAACTAAGTCCAGTCCATCTCTTCTAAACAGGGCCTCGGTGCCGTGATGAGTCACAGCTCTAAACGGTCAGACTGGGAATAGTAACTAAAGGAAAATGACTGGTTTTCTACCTCAGACAGCATCAGCTACAGAAACAGAGGAGTTGCTCCCTGCCGGCTCACCTGGTGAGAGTTTTTACTACGAGCACCAACAGATCGGTCCAAAATCACAGCAGACACAGACTAATACCCAAATAAGGCGATTTAGTCTAGACCCGGATTAGAGTTGTGTCGCCGGGCCAAATGTGTACAAAGCATCTCACGTGGACCTCCACTATGTCGCCTCTACAGCAGACAAGACCATGAAGACTGCCACCACCGCCAGAAGAAAAGAAATAAAGAACAGGTGGATGAAGGATGGAGGGTAGGGGTTCCATTTGGCTGGTGTGTGTGTGTGTGTGTGTGTGTGTGTGTGTGTGTGTGTTACTGACCTCCTCGTTGAGGTTGCTGACCAGCAGGACCCCGCTGGACCCCGCCTGTCCTGCCAGCGCCACCCTGCCTGCAGCAGCAGCCGCCGCCGCCGCCGCGCTCAACGGGTTCAGGGCTCCTGACGAGGAAGTAGACAAAGACAACCGTGGAATGGAGAGCAGCTCTTTCACCACAGCGCGGAGCGAGGTCAACGCTCGCCTCGTGAGACGGTTACAAACAACAGCATGATCGTGGAAAAAAGGAAGAAAAATAAAAGCGTGATCTACCTGGGATCTTACCGAGGAGGGAGTTGGAGTCCTTGCTGAAGGCGGCCACCGCGGAGTCCAGGCTGGGCTGGCCGTCGCCGGCGGGCAGCTCGGGCCGCGTGTAGTCCCGACTCTTGTCGTTGTTGTATTTGACGTTCAGGTTGACCAGCTTGGAGAAGTCGATGCGCAGCGTGCAGCACGAGTTGTAGATGTTCTGGCCGTCCAGGGCCTGGCAGGAGCAGAGGGAAACAGAGGTATCATCACATACGGTCCACGCGGCCGCTTAATAGTACAACGCGTGACGCGGTGGGAGCGGCGGTACCAGTTTGGCCTGCTGTGCATTGACCGGGTCGCTGAACTGCAGAAGGGCCTGGAACTGATTGTTCTTGGTGAACGTGATGATCTTCATGACCGTGCCGAACTTGGAGAAAATCTGCAAAGCGAACACAAACAAATGCAGATTTAAATCGTCGGAGGACCAGGCGGGGCCGAGCGGTGCCGCCGCGTACCTGCTGCAGCACGTCCAGCGTGACGGGGTAGAACATGTTGTCGATGATGATCCGCAGCACGGGGCTGGAGGCGGCGGCGAGAGCCTCCTGCACGTCGGAGCTGGGCGACCCGCCGGACTGGACCGCCGACACCGCCTGAAGCACCGCCTGGGTCCGCTACACGCAAACACAAGCCCATCACTATCTCCTAACAACGCGAGCCGTCTGACGGACCGTTAACGCAAGGAGAACGGAATCCAATACTGTCGACCACATCGTTGTTGTTGTACTGGATTCTACCTCAATTTACTTCAGAAATACAAAGCATGAAGAGGACCAAACTTTAGCTCTAGTTCTCAATCTGAAGCCAACGAGGGACAAGAGTAGCAGCCGTGTGTTCGATTTAATTAAAACCAAAACGTTCTGGTGGTCTGGCTGCACTTACTTGATTGCCGGCATCGGTTTTGAGTTCTTTGTGATTGGAGTACTGGATGAACACGGGCACATTGCGGATGTGAGGATTGACGGTGGTGTAGTAGTTGACCATGGTGATGGCTGCCTCCTCCGTGCCCATCTCCAAGAACGCCTGGAACAAGTGGAGAGGAAACACTCATCAATTCATTTATTTAACGCATGTTCAACTCCATTTGGACCAATCTTCTATAGAAAGAAGATCATTGTATAGACCAGGCAGCAGACATTTAAATAAACAGGCCGAACTGCATAGCATCTATGCCAGAGGGTCACTCCTGCCAAGTGCATCGGGGTGAACCGTCATGGCAACGCAGACACAGCACCTTATCAGGCCAGCACAGGAGAAGGCGTCTGAGCGCCAGTCTGATAAAAGATTGGGCGACCCGCGGCCATCGGTGCCGCGAGGAGAACAAAGCCTCCGTGTTGGGCAGCAATGGAGAGGACAGTCCCCTCCTGCAGGCCGTTTGCTCACCAGCAGCTCACCACAGACCAAAGATATCAGCGTGACAACGTTACGCGCTTAAACAAATACCAGAGTCGCTCCGTTTCCACCACTCGCCTGGTTCTTTCCCTTCAGCGTGAGGATATTGGTGACTTTGCCGAAAGGCAGGCCCAGGGCGATGACTTCCGTCTCCGAGGCCTCGTTGGGCAGCTTCCTGATGTGGAGCACGCGAGACGGCGGGGCCTCCTCCACCCTCAACTTCTTACTGTCGCTGCCGTTGGACGCTCCGTCTGAAAGTCCAGCACAAACGTCGGTTAATTTACGCGATCAGTGCAACCACTCTGTACTCGTAAAGGCTCAGTCTGTTCCTACGCCTGTCCGCTGTAGTCAGACATTCTCAAATGGGAGAATACATTTGCATTTGATGGAGACTACTTTCAGTCCCCATCATGAATCCACATTTGGTGCTCCAGCAGGACGTGTGTGTGTGTGTGTGTGTGTGTGTGTGTGTGTGTGTGTGTGTGTGTGTGTGTGTGTGTGTGTGTGTGTGTGTGTGTGTGGTAATTAAGGAACATGTGTGGCTCATGGATGTGTTTTAATAGTTTTTGAACAACAATGGAGTTCCATGACACAGAGGAAGTAGATCCATCTGGCTTTGTAAGGAGGATCAATTCATTACATTAAAAGATATATATATATATATATATATATATATATATATAAATAAACACACACACACACATATACACACACCAAAAGTATTGAAAAGCTCCCTCAAACCGTACATTTCCTGATGTTCCCGTGTAGTTACACTGGGGCTGGGCGATTTCTCAAGATAATTTATGGTCTTTCAATGTGGTGAAGTCATACATCCAGACACACCATGATGTCGTCTGAAGTGAAGGGAATACCACAGAGTAATCAACTAGTAGATTACTCTGATTACCTTTTTTACTCTGCACGTAAATTCTTAATGAAATGACAAAATAAACTGAGATGACCTACTGGTGGTGCTGACCCTCACTGGTTAATTACAGTTTAACATGAACCATAACGCATTTCCCACGATCTTCATACGCCAATATTCAGCTAAATATGCCATCAGGACAGTTGTGCCCATCTCTGATAATGTGACACTAAACAACCCATCTGTGTTTGGAGAACGACGGTCCTGTTTCCTTATGATGCGTTCAGGGTCTGGTCAGTGAAAATGAGTATCAAGCGAAGGTAAATGAAATCTCGTAAAATGTAGTTTTTGATGAGACATTTGAATACAGTAGTTTGATGTTTTCACAGCAACATAAAGAGACATTAGAGATCATTCATGACATGTTTCCACTGAACTCTTCTAAGCAGCTTATGATACAGCATTAAAACTACTAATGCCCAGATTTGTTTTAACCATTACAAATGCAATCTTTTATTTCCTTAACATTTGAATTGTGTGACAAAAACACGATGAGTGACTTTAACAAAGTGAAAGGATAATGTTTACAATGTCTGATGGTTTAATGCCTTCAGAGGGGAGTTGTTCCTGGTGTGAGGTCCCGGGACGTCTTATGTGTTCAGGTAGTAAAGCCCTGAGGATCATTTGTATTTGTGATGTTGGGCTGTACAAAATAAACTGAACTGAAGAGTGGTTGAAATCATATTTGGGCTGGAGCCTTGGAGACAAGCTGCTAGAACCAAACAGAGTTGTATCGTCGGCAAAGAAACGTGATCAGGGATCTCTAAAAGTTATATTTGCTCTATTTTCTTCTTTTGTGCTGATCCGTGGCTGACCCGAGATGAGATCCAAGCCGCGACCTACTCGTGAAAAAAGTCCATCCAAACCTGCAAGATCACCAACGATGGATATTGTGGAGCTACCCGAATAAAGGCAGCCCGAGAATCTTTATCTCACTTTATTAGACAGGTCCCTGGGTGACGTTAGCTTAGAATGGGGGGCATTGTGTAGCGATGGCAGACTGGGACTCTGATTAAAGACCCTTGTGTTCGCCTTCCTTTTGTTGGCAGTGTTTAACAGCCCAACTTTGTCCATCTTCTCTTTGTGGCACCACAACCAGCTCCTTCAGTCATCCTTAAATCTGTGATTTTCCTCCGATACAAACAGCGAGGAGGTGAACGCAGCGGTATCCTCGACGTCTGGTCACATGTCGCGGTGAGTGGGTGCCCACCTACTGAGGAGTGTGATATTATTCAGACACTAAATAGCTCCCGTGGGGAAACGGTTCAGCCCGTTTCACTCTTCAAACACAGATTCATCTGTTCGTTCCTTTTCGTGCCGTCTGCCACGAACGATTGCCTCCAAAGTGCATCAAGCCCCCACCCCCCCAAGGTGCAAGGGTGCTCGGAAAAACTCACCACCGATACTGCTCACGCCAGAGTTTGGACTGCTGTACATGCTCAGCTCGTCTGATCCCCTCTGCGGAAAGAGAGATGAGACAGGCAGTCAGGCACAGTTGTGAAATAATAGGGGAAACTATTTCCATTTTCAAGACAGGCCCTCAAAGACGACAATAAAGCAGAGGTCTCTGAAGACAGTTTAAGGAACAAGAAGGAGGGAGGAAGAGGAGGTGGAAAGGGACATAAAACAGAAGAAGAGTGGTCTGCTCCTCCTCTTTTGGTGTGGGTTTAATCTTGCTGAATTTAAGATGTCAAGATGTGTCATTTCATCCTGAGCTATACGGGGTCCCAGAAGGCTTGCTGGCGCTGACGGGCGCCCTGTGCTCTTAAACCTGAGTGATGGGATGAAGAGGGAACCTGGCTGGGGACCCATTACACACACACACCTTCATAATAGCTCCACACAGCCCTGCTTTCTGTCTGACTACATTTCAACCAATTGTTCTTGTGTCGCCGACATTCTTTATGGTTGCTGTAAACTAGCTGTTGCAGCGACATGACATCGTCGGGACAAAGTGTGAGCACACGGAGCAAGAAATTATTTCTCTCCCAACAGCTGGCAACCCCCTGAAATACTGATGAAATAAACAGGAAGACAAGACCCTCCATATCAGCCGAATCGGGATTTTATGACCAGAGTGGACTTTAACTTTGTTTTGTGCAGACGGAAATGCAGCAGCAGTCAACAAATCAGGTTAGGTAGCCAGAACAACAACGCACTTACACGAGGAAACCGGTTTGTTTGGTGATCAGAAGGGACACGAGCCCTACGCATTTCATTAAAGCCATTCTAATGCTAGGAAAGCTCAAAATATACGTTTCAGAGAAATCTGATTGTTCCAGCGTTAAAATGCTGGTACAATGTTTAAATAAATAAACGTAACATCCTCATGGTATGGCTCTTTATATGTATTTTAGTTATGATTGTTGTGTTACAAAAGCTTGAAAATAAAGCAGAGTTTCTAAATGTGCTAAAAATGTTGAAGTCAACCACATTTACGAGACTTAATTAATCATTTAGGTTTGCAAAGTAGTGAAAGAAGTGACATGCTACCAAACTAAAGCCAGGTGGGGGGCTGATCTTAGAGATTAGAACACAGCGAGAAAAACACATCTCATTTGTCACTTGTATTGCTTTTCGTTTGTGCTTAAAACAATCGTACAAAGGTAAGATGGCCACAGGATAAACTGGCTCTTCAGTTTGTGTAAAAAGGTATAAGCATCAAAATACACATTAAAAACTATTCATGATGAGAAATGACCTATTTCAGAAGAATCTTAAATTATTGGACTATAATTAATGTGGTGCAAATTTTGAAACGATACCCATTTTATATTTCTTACTTGCCATACTGCTGGGTAGCTTGTGGAGCGATAACGCTTTATTGATCTAATAATACCATCAGTTATGTTAGGATTATTTTCAGAATCGACAATATAACTCGTAACTAAAGCGGCCCGATAAATGCAGTGGAATAAAAAGTACAATGCTTCCACTCACTGGGAACAGAGTGGAGAAGTTAGCTCCTGCTAGCTCATTAAGCTAACGTTACATATCAGGAAGCTGGCTTTGAACATTGAGCCGTCCTCCACAACACAACAGGAATAACAACGCACCGTAACGTTCAAGACGAAAAGAAAAGCTAGAGACATTAGCCAAATAGATAGAGGTTGCCTTCGAGACGACGAGGCCAAAGTTCAGATTGGCCCACGAAAATGAAACGCTGCACTAGTGATGGGACCGATTATGCACAACCCTCACTCCCTCCACACTGGCTTTAAAATGCCCTGTTTTTTGTTTTATGTGTGTTACACAAGTAGCAAACTCCTTTAGACAAGAGAGTGCGAGGGCGAGTATGAAGTTGGCAGTAACGCTGTGAACGTAGTCGTGCAGTGTGTGGACAGTTGGTGAATAAAAGCTACAACTCCTGAAGAGCCAGGCCAAGTTCCTGTGTCCGGCCACCCACCTGCTCTTCAAACAAAGGGGGGGGGGGACAGCTTCAGCCCCTCAAAGTGGACCGACTCTTCAGCTTCAGCCCCTCAAAGTGGACCGACTCTTCAGCTTCAGCCCCTCAAAGTGGACCGACTCTTTAGCTTCAGCCCCTCAAAGTGGACCGACTCTTTAGCTTCAGCCCCTCAAAGTGGACCGACTCTTTAGCTTCAGCCCCTCAAAGTGGACCGACTCTTCAGCTTCAGCCCCTCAAAGTGGACCGACTCTTCAGCTTCAGCCCCTCAAAGTGGACCGACTCTTCAGCTTCAGCCCCTCAAAGTGGACCGACTCTTCAGCTTCAGCCTCTCAAAGTGGACCGACTCTTCAGCTTCAGCCTCTCAAAGTGGACCGACTCTTCAGCTTCAGCCCCTCAAAGTGGACCGACTCTTCAGCTTCAGCCCCTCAAAGTGGACCGACTCTTCAGCTTCAGCCCCTCAAAGTGGACCGACTCTTCAGCTTCAGCCCCTCAAAGTGGACCGACTCGTCAGCTTCAGCCCCTCAAAGTGGACCGACTCTTTAGCTTCAGCCCCTCAAAGTGGACCGACTCTTCAGCTTCAGCCCCTCAAAGTGGACCGACTCTTCAGCTTCAGCCTCTCAAAGTGGACCGACTCTTCAGCTTCAGCCCCTCAAAGTGGACCGACTCTTCAGCTTCAGCCCCTCAAAGTGGACCGACTCTTCAGCTTCAGCCCCTCAAAGTGGACCGACTCTTTAGCTTCAGCCTCTCAAAGTGGACCGACTCTTCAGCTTCAGCCCCTCAAAGTGGACCGACTCTTCAGCTTCAGCCCCTCAAAGTGGACCGACTCTTCAGCTTCAGCCCCTCAAAGTGGACCGACTCTTCAGCTTCAGCCCCTCAAAGTGGACCGACTCTTCAGCTTCAGCCCCTCAAAGTGGACCGACTCTTCAGCTTCAGCCCCTCAAAGTGGACCGACTCTTTAGCTTCAGCCCCTCAAAGTGGACCGACTCTTTAGCTTCAGCCCCTCAAAGTGGACCGACTCTTCAGCTTCAGCCCCTCAAAGTGGACCGACTCTTCAGCTTCAGCCCCTCAAAGTGGACCGACTCTTTAGCTTCAGCCCCTCAAAGTGGACCGACTCTTTAGCTTCAGCCCCTCAAAGTGGACCGACTCTTTAGCTTCAGCCCCTCAAAGTGGACCGACTCTTCAGCTTCAGCCCCTCAAAGTGGACCGACTCTTTAGCTTCAGCCCCTCAAAGTGGACCGACTCTTTAGCTTCAGCCCCTCAAAGTGGACCGACTCTTTAGCTTCAGCCCCTCAAAGTGGACCGACTCTTCAGCTTCAGCCCCTCAAAGTGGACCGACTCTTTAGCTTCAGCCCCTCAAAGTGGACCGACTCTTCAGCTTCAGCCCCTCAAAGTGGACCGACTCTTTAGCTTCAGCCCCTCAAAGTGGACCGACTCTTTAGCTTCAGCCCCTCAAAGTGGACCGACTCTTTAGCTTCAGCCTCTCAAAGTGGACCGACTCTTTAGCTTCAGCCCCTCAAAGTGGACCGACTCTTTAGCTTCAGCCTCTCAAAGTGGACCTACAAGCTGCTGTCGCTAAAGATCCCAACTGCAGGGTCAAAAGTGTGTGAAGTGATCACTCAGCAAAAGGACAAAGAAGGAAACTCACCTTCACCCCAACTGCAACATCACTGATGCTGAAAGAGAAAACAATTGAAGGGTTTTAAAATGGAAAACATAAACAAAAGAACAAGACATGATACTGTCAAGCTGCATAAGCATTTTTGTTTTTTTTAATGAAACTTGTCATGCTGTCTATTACTAAGTTTTAATGATATGGGTGGAAATGGTATGTTCTGATGCATCACACAACAAACAGCAAAGTAGTACGAGAGCTTTTGGACAGAAGCTAATGCCCTTCATTCAGAGCAATAACGCAGTAAACGTTCACGCTCGCTCCTTCACGTCAACACTATCCGGATTCAGCCGTTCACCGTGTGTGACTCATAACATTGAAGTCACGCTTCACGTCCACAGTCTTAAACCCGACACACCCGAGTGCACGCAGCGCAGCTAACACAGTAACGCTAGGCCTACATCTCCACAGGAGGAATAGCACCGCGAGCTACCGCCGATACTCTGCCGCTTGGCGGGACAATGGACGTGTTTGCACAGATTGAGTCAAGCCGGGACTTATCAGTTACATTATCGGAATATTCCGGACATTTAGCGGAGCCGCTCGGCCAGCTAAGCTAGCTAGCCACAACACAAAGGATCGACGTTACTGTAGCGTTACGTTAGTTAGCATGACGGCGCTAGCCGCTTCGTTAACGTCAGCACACAGCTGCACAAATGGCGTTACACATTCAGCAACCGCGTGAACACGTCCACTCGGGACGGCGTCACCGGAGCCAAGCATCTCTCTCCAACGGGAGCGGCAGCATGCTAACGGAATAACAGCAGGCGTTAGCATGCTAACATTAGACGCTTCCTTAACGGACGAGAGCGCGTGGCTATGGAAACCCGTTAACGCGACTCCTCCTCGGCTTCCACGCAGGGCTCCGTGGAGCCTCGACACGAGTCCACGGGATGCAGTTAGCGTCGCTCGTGAAATATTACCCGTCCATTTCTGTAGAAATCTCTGTGCGTCCGCTTTCCGTCCTGTTTTCTTTCCAGTTTAAACAGACACTGCGCACGCACACACACACGAGAGTAAAATGGAGGCAAGACGATGCAATGGCGGAAATAGGCGGAAAGTGCCGAAGCTGCTGAGCGCGCTGTCTGAAGTTACAGCGACCAAAACACACGTAGTACAGTGTAACCGGGAACGACGTTCATTCTGACAGGAATAGAAAATATGGAAGACCTTTGCGAACAATTGCTGTCAAATATGATAAGGACCTCCAGAAATAAAAAAGGATTGGTAAGAAGATCTGTTATAAATGACACAGGAGTAGGAAGTTGTATATGTAAATAATAATGTATAGGGCTTCTGTTCACATTTGTACAAACCTGAATCTCAAGAATAAATAAATAGAATAATAAATTATTTGAACTAATTATTGGTGTTTCATTTAATGCAATTGTGATTGTTATGGTCAGTTCATGTGACTTGTAATCATCAGCTACAATAGATCTTTTTTCTCAGCAGATAGTTTGACATGTCGTCATAGAAAACCACACTGATGTAAATAATAAAGTAAATCATGTCCAAATGCCATTACTGGTATACTGCATGTCATGGCTCACTAGCAACACTTGAATAGAAATGAACCATCATTAACGACATAACACCTGCTTCTCCTGCTATGACAATCCAAAATGTCACCCCCAAAAAGGCGTCTAACATATAAATGTGCTAAAAAATTATTTTGCCTTCACCAACATTCAGATAACATAATCCACACTGGATGATAATGTTATTGTATGGCTGTAGCTGTTAGGGATACAAATGTTCACTAAAATGGGCAAAAACATAATCAGGTTGATTGACCTTTCAACAGGAACGCTGGACTGGGAACATCGTTGTAACTTAGAATAACTAACTAAAAAAGTAAAAGAAAGAAAGATGCATTTTGGCGGGCCGTGCGTTTTCGACCTAGGCCTTCAGTGTCGTATAGTCCACATCAGGGGCGGGTCAGACCGGCCCACTCAACGGCGCTGCCCACTACACGACACGTTCATACAGTCATGTGTGGACAGCAGACGCTCACCAACCAGTCACATTTAGTTATAACAAAACAATCCAACAAAACCGCGGCACTAAATCACTGCACACACACACAACATCTCCAGCAGCTGCTGGCACCTTGGCGCGGGGAGAGGTGATAATATAAATCCTTATATTCTGTAGATATTCTTCATTGTATTACTCTTCATGTCTATTAAAGTTCAGGCTAGCGAGGTCAGTATAACACAGCTATGCAGCTGTTGTGTCTATGAAATGTTCAGTTCCCAAGGGAAGTTAGTCACACGCCTGCGCACTTCAACACCACAACTGTTTATCAGTATATTGACATTAAGGAAGCAGACTGGTCGTTGTGTTCCAGTCTTGTGAGAAAAGATGAGAACACGGGATTCTCCTCCTCTTGACAGGATAGAGCGAATCAGATGTTAGGACGAGGCGAGACGAACCTGTGATGATAAACTGTGTATGAAAGGCAACACTTCCGTGGTGGGGCAGTTGTTCTTTGACCAACCTGCGTGTTGCTGTACCACTCACTGCTTTTGCAATTGCAGCGCTTACTACTTTACTTGTGATCATTTAGTAAATAAATTTAGAGAACGAGAGAAGTTGTCGAACTGAGTTCTTCCAGGCATCCAATAATCAAAGCACGCTATCAGAGGCGGCACCAGTGCCGTCTCGACCAGCAACAACAACAGTGCTGTGGCTTGTTTATGATTAAATACGACTGGAGATGTAAAAACAGTAACACAACCAGCATTTCGCTCAACAGATGCACATAACCCTCTGTGAGAAAGGCGTCATCAGTAAATCCACCAGCAAGTCCGTTTCTCAGGCTTCAGCCTGAGATTCTAGGTTCTAGCTTCTTCTTCTTCTCTTTCTTTCGTTGACAGAAGTCACGCTGCCCCACTGACCAATCACAGCGCATGTTAATGGTCACGCTGGGCCACTGACCAATCATACGTCCACACCATTTCGCAGGTGCTGCACATCAAAGAATACACCCAGCTTTTCAAACTAAAGATCTGATTTGTTGAAGTCTGACAATCAACCACAATGTCCACTCCCTGTGTGCTTTAATCTGCAGAGGCCTGCTTTGCTGACATAGAGAGACAGGAGGAAAAAATGTGATTGGATGAAAAACTCTGCAGTGAAAGCAGTGCTGTATGCTGAAGGCAGAGCAACAGAGGAAGACAGGAGCTGTGCGATGATAAAATAAGCTAATAGGGAAAACATAATTATAATACATGTAGTGTATTTGTGAAAAACAATTAAATGATAAAATAGCTATAACTTTGTAATTCTGTTTAGGCCAGCAGAGAAGGCTTACAGGCCCTGACGGCCACCACTGCTAAAACGCCTGATTTGTTTCATGTTTTACACTGATAGCTGGGATACTCACATTATGCTGCTTGGACATTGCTCTGTGTCTTATGTCTTTGTGTTCTCGGAACATTATAAAGAGGAACAATCTACAAACACAGCATTTCATTATTATTCAATTCAATTCAATTCAGTTTATTTGATATAGCCCAACATCACAAATACAAGTTTGCCTCGGAGGGCTTTACAATCTGTACACATAACATCCTGTCCCGGGACCTCACATCGGATCAGGAAAACCTCCCCTAAAGAGATAGTAAAAACCCTTTCACAGGGAAAAAAGGGAAGAAACCTGAGGGAGAGCAACAGAGGAGGATCCCTCTCCCCGGATGGACAGAAGCAATAGATGTCATGTGGCCAGAATGAATAGCGTAGTTACAGCACATTCAATGAATATGACAGAAATTATTCATATAATGAGTATTAGGCATGGTCCATGATCCTGATAATCCATGAAGCAGAAGGCGGTAGAGAGGAGGGGGGCATCAGAGGGCCATGGCAGCGGGTAAGACCGGTTCCATCAGCAGGGCCATGGCAGCAGGTAGGACCGGTTCCAGGCCGGTTCCATCAGCAGGGCCATGGTAGCAGGTAGGACCGGTTCCAGGCAGCCATGGATCCATGGCAGGACCGGGGGGCAGGACCGGGGGGGCAGGACCGGGGGGCAGGACCCGGGGAAGGACCCAGGTCCAGGCAGCCATGAATCCATGGAAAAGGAAAGTAGAGTTAGTAATGTGCATTGAAGGGACAATAGTTTATCCAGATGGCGAGAAAGAAGAGGAGAGGAGGAGTGAAAAAGGAAGAGAAGAGGAGCGAAAGAGGAAGAGAAGAGGAGCTCAGTGTATCCTAAGATGTCCCCCAGCAGTCTAGGCCTATAGCAGCATATCAAGGGGCTGGACCAGGGCAAACCTGAGCCAGCCCTAACTATAAGCCTGAAACAGCCCTAAGTATAAGCGCTAACAAAGAGGAAAGTCTTAAGTCTACTCTTAAATGAGGTGACTGTGTCTGCCCCCCGGACTGAAAGTGGAAGCTGATTCCACAGAAGAGGAGCCCGATAACTGAAAGCTCTAGCCCCCAACCTACTTTTTAAGACTCTGGGAACCACAAGTAACCCTGCATTCAGTGAGCGTAACGCTCTAGTGGGGTAATATGGCACTATAAGCTCTTTAAGATATGATGGTGCATCACCAGCTAAGGCTTTATAGGTGAGGAGGAGGATTTTAAATATGATTCTCGATCTTACAGGAAGCCAGTGGAGAGCAGCTAATACAGGAGTAATGTGATCTCTCTTCCGAGTCCTTGTTAGTACACGAGCTGCAGCATTCTGGATCAGCTGGAGAGACCCAAGGGACTTTCCGGAGCAGCCTGATAATACGGAGTTACAGTAATCCAGTCTTGAAGTAACAAATGCGTGGATCAATGTTTCTGCATCACTTTGAGACAGGATGTGCCGGATCTTTGAGATGTTCCGTAGGTGAAAAAAGGCAGTCCTTGAGATCTGTTTCACGTGGGAGCCAAAGGATAGGTCCTGGTCAAAAATAACTCCGAGATTCCTTACGGTGGTGGTGGATGCCAGAGCGATGCCATCCAGGGAAACCATATCGTCAGATAGTTGATTTCTGAGGTGTTCTGGGCCGAGTAGAATGACTTCAGTCTTGTCAGAGTTCAACAGCAGGAAGTTGCAGGTCATCCAGGTCTTGATGTCTTTAAGACACGCTTGAAGTTTAGCGACCTGGTGGATTTCATCTGGCTTGATTGACAGATATAGTTGAGTATCATCGGCATAACAGTGAAAGTTTATGGAGTGTTTTCTGATAATATTGCCTAAAGGAAGCATATATAAGGTGAATAAAATTGGTCCAAGCACAGAACCTTGTGGAACTCCGTGACGAACGGCGGTGGTCATCGAGGCCTCATCGTTTACAAATACAAACTGAGATCTATCTGATAAATACGACTTAAACCAGCTTAATGCTGTACCTTTAATACCAATCGACTGGTCTAGTCTCTGTAATAAGATGTCATGGTCAATGGTGTCAAATGCTGCACTAAGGTCTAACAGGACAAGTACAGAGACAAGTCCCCTATCTGATGCAACTAAAAGGTCATTAGTAATTGTCACTAGTGCTGTCTCTGTGCTATGATGCTTTCTAAATCCTGACTGAAACTCAAATAAACTATTGTTATGTAAAAAGTCACACAACTGATTTGCGACTACCTTCTCCAGTATCTTAGAGAGGAAGGGAAGGTTAGAGATAGGTCTGTAGTTAGCCAACACCTCTGGATCCAGGGTGGGCTTTTTAAGAAGAGGTTTAATTACAGCTACTTTAAAAGACTGTGGTACATGACCCATTAGTAAAGACCCATTTATAATATCTAGTAGAGAGGTGCTAATTAAAGGTAAAACTTCCTTAAACAGCTTAGTCGGAACAGGGTCTAGGAGACAGGTAGAAGATTTAGAAGTAGAAACCATTGAAGACAGTTGGTCGAGGTTGATGGTAAAAAATCCATCAAGACGCACAACAGGGCCCACAGCCTCCTCCATGGCCATCCCACCTGAGGATGGACCGGCAGTAGTCGAGGGCAGGAGATCACCATATACATTTCCCCACTGTGGGACTAATAAAGGAGTATCGTATCTTAAAGGTATTATAAATAATGTGTTACTTAACACTTGCCTCCTTATGCTGCGTTGACACAAAATGCGGCGTGAATTTGACGCGCGAGTAGATTACATGCAAAGTCAATGCACAGACGCGTTAGCTTGCGAAAAAGCGTCTTTCCCGCCAGGTGGCGCGAATGACGCGTTTGACGCGAGGCGAACAGAGCGCGAGTTGAAATCTTCCAACTCCGGCCAAAAAAAATCGCGTGACGCTGAGTTGAGTCAATCAGCGTTGAGAAGCTCCGCCCGTCACCACCTGCCGTTGCTGAATCAAACTGCTGGTACTGAAGTACTTCATTCAGACGCTGTTGTGGGACTACGGATAATATTATGAACCCAGACACCGTGGAGTTTGATGTTCCCACGTTTTTGGAGTTTACACAACAAGTATAAAGCAGAACTAGTGGTTATTTATTCCATGGTCGATAGCGGAAATGATAGCTCTTTTACGGATATAAGCAACGGAGATATCCGTGGTGTGAACACGCTTTTAATGTTGAGCGAGTAAACTGACGCGGTAAACACGGCGCGAATTATCACCAAACGCGTCAGTTTACGCGTTTGGTGTGAACGCAGCAAAGACACCGAGCAGTGGTGTTGGAATACTGAATGCAAGTCCAACATTCCCTCTCTTTTAGCTCTCCACCAGCTCCTGAGGGAAACATCTGTCTCGTTAGCTGCTAAACTGTGCCAGCTAGTCTCTAACTATCCGTAAATGGACCCGTACATCTCTTTTCTAATCTTCCGACCACTCAAAGCGCTTTAACACTACATGACATCATTCACACACTGATGAGAGGAGCTGCCATGAAGGAGCCGCATCAGATTATCTACCATTCATACACCGTGGAACAGCTACAGGAGACATTTAGGGTTAAGTGTCTTGCTCAAGGACACATCGACATGGGCTAGCGGAGCCGGGGATCGAGCCGCCGATCCTCTGATTGAAGGACGACCCTGCTCACCACTGAGCCACAGTCTCCCAGCTGCTGCTTGCTGCTGAGCGGGTAGAGTACAGTGGCTTTATCAAAGCTTTTGAAGGGAAAAAAGATGGACCAGGCAGACTGAACCGACACAGTGAAGAATGTGAAACACAAAACAATGAAGGGGAAAAGACAGAGAGCTCCATAGAGTTGAGGGGCACGGCAGAGTCGGTTACAGCTCTGTGTGTGCGACCACTTTCACTTTATAGTCGTTTGATCTTCTTTTATTCTTTTTAGATAGTGCAGCTTTAAAATGTCTGACTGACCCTGGACCAAAGTGTTCTCCGGGTCTTAAAGGAGCCTCCACCATAGCATATTCATTTTGAATGTTCTTCTGACATCATGATCACTTCACGACTTTTCTCCTGGACATTTAGAACTTCCTGTAAAATGTCTGGTTGACATTGTGAAAAAGTCGGGGACGTTTGTTCTCTGGCTGGGCAGTTCGGGACTCCTTCTGCATGCAAGGGGGAAAACGGGCCAGTTTTTGCAAAATGATGAATCTTGACAGACATACGTCATGCTCCTGGGCTCCCGACAACGTCACGCCCTGGGTGAAATGAACGCCTAACTGCTTATCTGAAAGGACCTGGGATTTAATTAAAAATGACATTTCCCCAAAGACCTGCGCCTCTGAGGCTGGCACGTTGAAATTAGCTGATGAGGGGCCCTCAGAGCGAAAGGGAAATAAGCAAACTGTCAAACGCTCAGCAAATCACTGTGTTTATCAGTGCTGCTCGCTGCTCAGGAAATAACAGTGGACTGACATCCTGCGCTGCGCCCGCCGCACCACGGATACGAGTCCATATTGTTATTAAAACGGAGGAGGTGGGGATTAAAAAACAAAACAAGTCTGTCAAATGTGATATGGAGACAAACAATGTGGCGTGTCTAAGTAGGGGAATAGGTTGCTGGAATGAGCTCTTCAGTCAGCACAGACTTATTTTGCACTGACAAAAGCATACTTTACGACTTGAAATGTCCGTATTTTATAATGAGTGCCACTCAAATGAGGAGTCCTCTTCGGAATTAAACCAGGCAAAGGGGAAATGTTACTGAACTGAATGCACATTGGGACTGCGTTCAGAACCCCTATTTGTCCAGCATCTCAGCGTCACCCGACAGAATCACAAATGTTTAGCTTAAACTACTAACACACTCCGACCAGAAGTTATTAGTAAAGCTTCGTCGGCCACTTCCGGTGAGGAGGAAGACGACCGTGAGAGAGGAAGACGTCGCTGCAAGGTTGAAATCACGGTGACATTTTGTAGCTTTGTCGACAACCGTGGGTTGGAATGATCGACAATGGAAAAAATTTAATTGCGGGAAATAGTAACATTTCTATATATGTGTATATAACCAATTAATATGCTTAGCTTTCTAGATTAGGTATATGATCTTCTCTCATCTACCTGTTTTTAAAGCTACCTTGTTTTTAGATGTATTTCTATTTCTATGTATGATCATTGAGAGCAACAAACGAATAAAAACAGAGACAAATGCCGTGTGTGTACACTGGGGATGGGGATGGCCAATAGCATGTTTTGATCTGATATACTGGGTTTTTTGGTTAAAGTTTCAACAATATCAATACGGACAATTTTGTAAATTTGATTTACATATATATATATATATATATATATATATATATATATATACAGTATAGATATTTTTGAAAAGATCATGTTTTTTTTATACAACAATATACACATATATATATATATTAAAATATTTAATCGCGATTAATCGCATTTATGTCATAGTTAACTCGCGATTAATCGCAATTAATCGGAATTTTTTTTCTTCTTCATTTTAATGCTCTTATCGACATGAAAAAGTGGATTGGCTTGCTTTATGCAAATGTTTTATTTTATTGAAAAACAACTGCCAAACAGGGCGGTACAAAATAAAATTATAAAGTGCACATTTCAGGTAAACAAGGGCTTAAGAGAGAGAGAGAGAGAGAGAGAGAGAGCTGTGAACATAGCATCAGGCTCCTGAAGGTAACTCGTAGGTCCTGTCGTTGGATGCGATGCGTATTCTATCAGCTAGACCCTCGTCCTCCACAACGCTAACAGGCTACACGCAGTAGCACCATGTAGCTATGGCTGCAATAAGTCTGTTCTTGTTGTGGTGTCCATGTGTTTCTGAAGTCATCATTCTTGTCTGCTATGACGAGGGGGCGCAGAGTTAGCATCAGCTGTGTGTTGGCCATCAAGTGGTGTTTCAGACTGGAGAGGCTACGATGATAGCTCAGTTCACAATGACTAATGGGACATACCACTTTGGTCTTGTCAAGGGAACATCTGACAACTTCTTGAAAGTAAACTTTCCATTCATTAGCGTCTCATCATTCATTTTGCCGTATCGCGCTCACCATTCATTCATTTCAAACCGTAACGTTAGCTTAGCTTCCAAGCCCAAACGGCGTGCCTATTGTTTTGCTTCCGGTTGAGCTACATCCGGCGTGGTGCTCGCGAGAAAAAAATTGAAAAATTAAAATGCGTTAACGCTGTTAATAAAATTGACGGCGTTAAAATTGGTTTGCGTTAACGCCGTTAATAACGCGCTAATATGACAGCACTAATATATATATATATATATATCATCACATTACAAAGAATAACAGGACACCAACCGGCCATTAATAACACATTTTATAAAATAATAAAATGTACTCAAAATGTTGTAAGTGTAAAAAGTTACTCATGTTGCTTTGTGGCACTTTATTGTCACAAATAGTGCATCTTGCTTCATTTTGATCTGCAGGAGAAAAGTTGTCTCTCATGTTGGATGTGCACGTGTGTGACTTATCGCCACCACGTGCTAGGTCACATGGTTTTTTACCGGTCATGTGACACGCCAGCAAACTGTGTCAGGGCGGTTTGGACACGAAACATGTTACACAACTTAGTGAAAATGTGTGGACATGCTTGTGTCTCTGCCGCGAAGGCGTCGCATCGGAGGCATCATAAGGAGGAGGATTGTGACGGCTCAGCCAGAGGTGATGTCATCACAGCGGGCCTGGTGCGGGGGAAGGGACCGGATGTGCCGCAGGAGGCGTGAGGCGGGCGTCGCCTCCAATATCTCCCTGACCTTTAATCTGTCACATTAGTCTCGAGAGCGAGTTTATACACGCGCTGATGCATCCGCAGGACGGGAACGGGAAGCAGCATCGGCAATGTAAGACATCATTGCCGATGCTCGGCCGGTAATTTAGCCCTGCGTGCTTGAAATTTAAACATTTAAACAGAGAACAGTAATGTCGTCAAATGTCATTTATTTCATGGCAACCGGCGGGGAGATAAAATGTCATCTTGTCAGAGAATGAATATTTCTGCGGGGTCAGAGAACCCATTTATTAGAATCAGGGCGCCGTCGCCCCTGTGTGCTAAAGAGACAGTATTACCCGTCATGCTTCACAGTGAACCTCCAGCGTGACATTTTGATTTCACTCATTTTGTCCTTTCCAGTCTTTCTCTGAGAGTGACAGCACGCATGCCGTCACGTGAGTGAGTGTGTGTGTGTGTGTGTGAGTGTGAGTGTGTGTGTGAGTGTGTGTGTGTGAGTGTGTGTGTGTGTTTGTGTGAGTGTGTGTGTGTGTAGACTAAAAGCCGCCCATCCTAAAAGGCAACACAAAGTGAATGTCAGAAATGTCAGGACACAACATGGCCGCTGGTGACATGTGGGATTGGCAGATGTGCCAGGCGTCCTTGGAAGAACACGTCCCCGCTGCTATTGACGACTTCGCTCTCACGACGTCTGATCTCTTTTCTCTCTGCGTTTCTCAGTGGAGAGCTTCAAGCTGACACTTTCGTGGACATGGACACGTGGGGGAAATAATATCGACTCCAAAAAGCTCTTTTCAAAGTGCATTTCTCCGTGTCTACATGCATTTCAGCGATCCATCATTCACGGGCAACAGCTGTAGGAAGAATGTCAATGTGATATCATGCAAATGCATTCAGCAAGAATATCACAAACATTCATGGATTAAGGTGCATTGTGGAATGTGAATTGTATGTGCTTTGACACTGTGCTGAATAACTAATGACGATGGACTGACCTATTGGCTTGAATGACTGCCACACACGCAACAACTGCACTACGCTGAACAACGAGAGAAGTGAGCGGCAGCAGACTTTCCCACTTTATTTGATCAAAGCAAACTCATTCATCTTGACAGGGGAGGCAGAGCGGCTTTCAGACCAGTTCTGACTGATAGGGGTTTGTGGAGGGCTGACACAGACATCTATTTTTTGGGGGGGTGGAAACTGCTGATGCTGGATAATTTGTACCAATATTGTGTGTCCCGAAATTAGGTTATTTTTGCCTTTGCACAAAAAAAACATCTTAGTCAAGACAATGTCACTTTTCATACATTGATTGATGTGTTTATCTGAGTGTCCTGCACCATATGGGCTTGCAAGACACTGGACAGCAGCTACAACCAGGACAGCCTCATGACCAATCAATACATCAATTCCACAAATGACTTCCATAACACAAAAGTATTGGTGTGTTGGAGAGACGAGAGAAGAGTGTCATAATCGTGTCCCTGCTCTTTGCAGATGATGTGGTTCTGTTGGCTCCAGCCGGCCGTGACCTCCAGCCCGCACTGGGAAGGTTTGCATCTGAGTGCGAAGAGGGTCAACTCCTCCAAGTCTGAGGCCACGGTTCTCTGGATGACAGACAACGCAACGAAGTATGTCGGGGACTTGTTCACGTAAAATGGAGCGTGAGATGGACAGGCCGGTTTGGTGCAGCGATGTAGCGTCGTACCGGACCTTTGGGGTGAAGAGGGTCCACCTACATTCTGACCCTCCGCTATAGTCATGAGCGTCCATTAGATTTAGGGTGAGGGGCTCAGAGGGGCTCAGACTTCTGAATGGTTGTTGTCTCATATGTGCCCTGTGATAGACTGGCGACTTGTCCAGGGTGCCCTGCCTTCGCCCAGTGACAGCTGGGATTGCTTCCAGCGACCCTAAAACAAGATAGGTTGTTTGGATAATGGATGGAATGGATGGATTCTCAAGGGACACATGGGGCAATGGAACACAAAATATAATTCATTCTCGACAACACCAATTTCACAAATGAGTCATTAGTTATGATCGCACCAACAACAATCACATAGACAAGACTCACACTTACAAACATCTCACCCCTCAAGCCCCCCATCCAGACTCCGCTGCTAAAACAACCTCACACTCCATGTGATTAGAAACACGTATTGATTTCCAATGTGACGTGCAGAAGTTGCCATGTCTCTCCATTGGGACAGAGACTCGGAGGGAGCTGTCTCTTTTGCCTCCACACTGTACTGAATCAATGTGTCGCAATCCAGGCAATAGCCTCAATATTCCCCCCCGCTCTGTTTCCAATTTGGTGCTCGATTGGAGACATCATTCTTCAGTCGTCTTCACAGAGAGTGGCTGTCAGTGGGGACGTTAGTCTGCCCACTGGCCGGTGGGCTGTGGAGGCGCCGCTGCATTTGTATTGTGAGTGCATGCGGGGCCTCTGGGTCCTGGAGAGTGTAGCGAGCTCTTGTGTTGTCGTCCTCGCAGTTGGTCCCTATTCGCTTTCATCACACGACAGATTGGTTTCTATCTTTGAGACCTGTATAAACGTGTACAAAATAACATGCAGATGTTGTGGTTGTTCTTCAAGACGAAGGCTGAGCTGGAGGTCCACGTGAGTTGCAACAGTGACTTTCATTAAAGCCGCACTCGTCAATATTCTCAGTATTTTATACGCTGTGTTATTGTGTCTCAGCGGCTAATGAGGACAACCATTTTTAAATTGGTCTCGTATGGAGACAGAACGCTGCAGACAGTCAACTGGATGTAATGTATGCGCACCGTCATTATACTGCCAGTAAAACAGTGGCGGCCGGCCCATAGAGGGCCGCGGGGCCTGGCCCCACCCACCTTGAACCACCCAAAAAATAAAAGCATTTTTTATAATTTTATTAATTATAAAAAAATATTAATAAATTATACATATTGTCAATATTTGTGTTTTTGAGCTATGGAATGTACCCAGTAATATTTGTAAAATAGGATATCTGCGCAAAATATCTGCTTTTCCTGCTCCGTGTTCCTGCTCATGCACCTGGCTCTGTTGTGTAGGTCTCTGCTGCTCTCCAATGCGCGTGCACATGCCGGGGCCGAAGCTATTTTGGCCCAAGAAAGACGGGTCTGATACGCAGTTTAGCCAATCACTGATTAAAGACATAACATGATGGACATATCATTTATCCAATCAGCGCCCTAAAAAGGACTTCTGCGGGGCCAGGCCCCGGTGCGCGTTCACAGCTAGTCTCTCGTCCTCATCTCGCGTGTTCTTGTCTTGTGCTCTCGCCGGCTTCTCTTGTCTCGCAGCCATTTTAACGTCATGAGTAAGCCCAGCACCAGCACTACTCTTCAAGAAGACTCAACCCTAACGAGATCAATTCTCTCCTCCAAGACCCGTCTGAGAGAATACCTATAGCGGAGAGACTCCTGGTGAAACTCCTGGTCCCAGATCAGTCGCTACAGCGCTTATGGAGAGGCTGAGCACCGTTCTCCCACACGGACAAACCGATCGCCCAAGCTTACGATGGCCGCTCACTACACCGCGTTCCACATTATTATGCAAATTACACTTTGCTCAGATTTTCCTAAATAGTAATGCACAGTCAGTCAGTATCATTTTCAAGTCATCAACTGTTAGAGTATAAGTCAAATTCTATTGAACAAACCTCCTAATGATAACAGTATTTTTTTCAAAAATAAAAAACTCAAAATGCAGTGTTCCAAATTATTATGCAGAATTTCAGAATTTCAGAGTTTCAAGATATTTTATAGGTTGTAAAGAACAAAAAATTGTCATTTGTTGAATTTGCAGCATTAGGAGGTCATATTTACTGAAATCAAGAAAAGTTTGAATCAAAAACATCTTAACAGGTCAAGTTACATGTTAACATAGGACCCCTTCTTTGATATCAACTTCACAATTCTTGCATCCATTGAACTTGTGCGTTCTTTGATAGTTTCTGCTTTAATGTCTTTGCAGGATGCCATAATAGCCTCCCAGAGCACCTGCTTGGATGTGAACTGCCTTCCACCCACATAGATATTTTGCTTGATGATGCTCCAAAGGTTCTCAATAGGGTTAAGGTCAGGGGAAGATGGGGGCCACACCATGAGTTTCTCTCCTTTTACACCCATAGCAGCCAATGCCCCAGAGGTATTCTTTGCAGCATGACATGGTGCATTGTCATGCATGAATATGATTTTGCTACGGAAGGCACGGTTCTTCTTTTTGTACCACAGAAGAAAGTGGTCAGTCAGAAACTCTACATACTTTGCCGAGGTCATTTTCACACTGTCAGGGACCCTGAAGGGCTCTCTCCCCATGATTCCGGCCCAAAACATGACTCCGCCACCTCCTTGTTGACGTCTCAGCCTTGTTGGGACATGGTGGCCATTCACCAACCATCCACTACTCCATCCATCAGGACCATCAAGGGTTGCACGGCACTCATCCATAATCAAAACAGTTTGAAAGTTAGTCTTCATGTAGTCCTGAGCCCACTGCAACCTTTTTTGCTTATGAGCTTGGTTTAGGGGTGGCCGAATAACAGGTTTAAGGACAGTTGCAAACCTCTTGAGCATCCTACATCTTGAAGTTCGCGAGACTCCAGAGGCACCAGCGGCTTCAAACACCTGTTTGCTGCTATTCAATGGCATTTTAGTGGCTGCTCTCTTAACCCTACGCATTTGTTTGGCAGAAATCTTCCTTATTTTGCCTTTGTCTGAACGAACCCGCTTGTGCTGTGAATCGGTGACAAATTTCTTCACCGTCCGATGATCACGCGCAATTCTTTTGGAAATATCCAATGTTGTGATACCTTGACCAAGGTATTGCACTATTTGCCGCTTTTCAGCAGCAGAGAGATCCTTTTTCTTCCCCATTTTGCCTGAAACATGTAGCTTGCTTAATAATGTGGAACATCCTTCTTAAGTAGTTTTCCTTTGATTGGGCTCACCTGGCAAACTAATTATTATTATTACTATTTGGATGATTTCAATCATCCAAATAGCCCTGAGACACAATACCATCCATGAGTTTCATTGAAAAACCAAAAAATGAATGTTTATGACCCTTAAATACAATTTGCCTAATAATGTGGAACGCGGTGTACGTGTCCAACGTGGACAACGTCAAGCAAAGGGATCCATTTGGGATGGGTAAGTGTATTTACTGAACTTCGCATTAGCATATTTCTGTTAGTAACGTGACCTGTAGCAAGCTATCACTGCTGCTAACAGGAAGCTAACGGGAGGTAGCTAACGATGAGATAGCTCCTAGATGTTGTCTTGCGTGTTTAAGACTGAACGGTGCACAATCAACTTTTGTCCCTATCACCGTTATCTTTCTTTCAGTGAACACAGTACGACTAGTAGTGTTGGATCGCTTCCCAGAACGCTGTCCATCCTTTCCCTATTTCGGATCTCCGAAACAAATCTTTACTCTTCTCACTAGTCCATCTCTATCCGTCATTGTCTCTATAACTTTGGACAATCTCCACTCATTCCGTGGTCGATCATCTGCTTTCTCCATGACGATGTCGCCGACCTTCAGGTTCCTTTTTGGGGTATGCCAGCGTTGTCTGATGGCAATATTGGAGAGATACTCTCTTTTCCAGCGGCTCCAGAATTGCTCTGTGAGGTACTGAATATGACGCCACTTCTTACGAGCATACATGTCCTCTCTAATGAATCTGCCAGGAGGTGGCAAGGCTGCACCAGATTTCATGGTAAGCAGGTGATTGGGTGTCAGTGGTTCAGGACTGTTTGGATCACTTAGATTGTCTACTGTGAGTGGACGACTATTAACAATAGCCATTGCTTCATAGAAGAATGTCCGCAGAGAGGCATCATCCAGCCTGCCCGAAGAGAGTGATAGAGTGGAACGAAGAACATTCCTTACTGTTCTGATTTGTCTCTCCCATACACCTCCCACATGGCTTGAATGGGGAGCATTCAGGATGAAGTCGCACTGCTTTTCAGCCAAAAATGTTGTCAGCCTATTAGCATCCATTTGCCCTAATGCTCCTTTCAGTTCGTTTTTAGCTCCAACGAAGTTACTTCCTTGATCACATCTCAATTGACGTACAGCTCCTCTTATAGCAATAAAACAACGAAGACCATTAATAAAGGCATCTGTTGACAAGTCATTCAACATTTCGATGTGGATAGCACGACAGGAGAGACATGTGAAGAGCAGGCCGTATCGCTTAGACACCTTGCGCCCTTGCTTGGTGGAAAATGGACCAAAACAGTCCATTCCACTATAGGTGAATGGTGATGATGGATCAACGCGCTCTGACGGCAGATCTGCCATACGCTGCTCTTCCACAGATCTCCTGAGTTTTCTACACTTGACACACTGATGCACATGTGATGCAACGGCTCTGTTGATTCCTGGAATCCAGTATCCGTTTGATCTGATTTCATTTATGGTGATACCCTTTCCTTGATGCTGAACTTTCTTGTGACAATGAGCTATAATCATCTTGGTAATGTAATGATCCTTTGGGATAATCACTGGGTGTTTCTGTGAAGTAGGGAGCGATGCATGTTTCAGTCTCCCTCCCACCTTGAGAATCCCATCTTGATCAAGAAAAGCATCCATGTGATGCAGTTTACTCTGAGATAGGAGCTGGGATCCTTTACTGAGCAACTTAATGTCCTCTGAATACACTTGTCTCTGTAAGTCTCTTATGATGACCTGCTGTGCATCTTCTCGTTCCTGCACCGTGCTGTGACCCGCTGACTTATCTTTCCTTACACGACGGAGGAGACGTGCAACAGCTTGTGTGACTTCATACCATGACGAAAACTTTGACAGGCGGTCTGAGAGACTTACTTGCTCTGTTGTTTGCAGGTTCAGTGTTCGAATCCTTTTGACTTCAGGGTCTCCAATCACGATTTCTGTGAAAACCTTTGCAGCTGGAGGTATTTTCTTCTCCCACAGAAACTGAGGTCCTGTAAACCAGTTTGATGTGAGAAGCTGGCTTACACTGGAACCTCTTGAGGCAAGGTCTGCTGGGTTCTTGTCAGAGGGAACAAATTGCCATTGTTGTGGAGTTGTGCTGAGATGTATCTTCTGTACCCTATTTGACACAAATGTGTGAAAACGACGTGCCTCATTGTAGATGTATCCTAAAACCACCTTGGAGTCAGTCCAAAAGTATTCCTCAATCTCTTCAAAGCTAAGCTCCTCTTTCAGGATGTTGCTTGCTGTAACTGAGATGACCGCAGCAGTCAGCTCTAACCTGGGGATGGTTAGGACCTTAATGGGAGCTACTCTGGATTTTCCCATGACCAGAGTGCAATGAACACTTCCATCTTCGTTCACTTGTCTCAAATAAGAACAGTGGCCATACCCGTATGTGCTTGCATCAGAGAAGTGGTGTAGCTCTTTTTTCAGGACCCTTCCAAAGTCAGCTGGCACATAGCAACGTGATATGTTGATTTTCTCCAGATTTTCCAGATCATTCTTCCATTGTTTCCACAGTGGTTGCAGCTCACTGATGAGCGGGTCATCCCAGCCAGTGCCATTTCTGCATGTTTCCTGAAGCACCCTTTTTCCAGTGAGCAGAAAGGGAGCAACAAACCCCAGTGGGTCGTAAAGGGAGGCAACTGTGGATAGTATTCCACGCCGTGTTGCTGACTGATCCTTCAGGCTGATACGGAATCTGAAGCTGTCAGTTTCAATGTGCCAGAGGATGCCAAGTGCTCTCTCCATTGTTGAATCACTGAGGGCAAGGTCAAGAGTGTCTATTTCACTGGCGCGCTCAGATGATGGTATACTCTCCAGCACTGATCTGTTGTTACTCACAAACTTGTGCAGTCTCAAACCACCCATAGCACAGATGTTCTGGGCTTCCTTTGCAAGCTGAATAGCTTCATTCACATGTTCTATACTTGTGACACCGTCGTCGACATAGAAGTCTGTCAGAATGAACTGGGAGCCAAGGGGAAACAGGCTCTCATTTTCCTTGGCGAGATGTTTCAGTCCGTAGTTGGCACATCCAGGTGATGATGCAGCACCAAACAGATGAACTTTCATGCGGAACTCCTGCGGCTCTGCATTCAGGTTTCCATCCTTCCACCAAAGGAATCGCAGGTAGTCTCTGTCGGCCTCACACATATGAAACTGATGAAACATCTTCTCGATATCACACATCAAGGCAATGTGGTGCTGTCTGAATCTTATGAGAACACCAGAAAGATTGTTTATCAGATCAGGGCCAGACAGTAGATGGTCATTTAGGCTAGTTCCCTTGTATTTGGCTGAGCAATCAAAAACAACACGAAGCTTCTCTGTTTTTTTTGAGTGATATACCCCGTGGTGAGGGATATACCATTTTTCTCCATCCTTCCCTTTGTCATGAACTTCCTCTGCATCACCTCTTTCGATTACTTCTTCCATGAATTTCATATAATGCTCCTTGTACTTCTCATTGTTCAGGAGCTTTCTCTTAAGATGACTGAGCCGGACAGTGGCTAGATGCTTATTGTCAGGGAGATGTGGTCTCTCTCTGAAGGGGAGTGGCATCTCATAGTGGCCACGACTGTTCATTTGAATACTTTCCTTTAACATGCCCAGAAAGCGTATGTCATCCTGAGACACCATTTTGCCGTCTTTACTGACATCCTTAAAGTCATACTCAAGAACCTTAATGGCATCTGATGGAGTCACTGGAGGAAGTTCTTTGACAGCAACTCTGTGACACATGTTGGTGATGCTTAGTGAGTCATTGTGAGGTGATGAACAACCTACAATACTCCATCCAAGATCTGTGCGAACTGCATAGGGTTCGTTGTCCCCTCCTAAGATTACCTGCCGTGGTGCCAGTGCCCTTGAGCAATTGTAGCCTATTAAAAGACCAACTTCACACTCTAACTGTGGTGGAATTTCATTTGCTAATGCGCAGAGATGAGTCCACTGTCTTGCCGTTTCACAGGTAGGAATGTGTGTGTAATTCACTGGTATGCAATCTTTGTTATAGGAAGGAGGTAGATCAATGAGGGTTGAGGAATTGTAACCTCGTACTCTGAGACCTGAGACCCTCTCACTTTGCATTAATGTATCCTTTCCAATCATGGTGGTTAGCTTCAGTTTTACAGGATGTGCCTTTGTTCCTAGGCTACGGCTAACTTCTTGATCAATGAAAACTGTGTCACTTTGAGTGTCAAGCAGGGCATAGACAAGTTTTTCTATACCTGGGTTGCTGATAGAAGAAACCCACACTGGCACGATCATGGAAGAGCTGATAGATGGCTCCTCAGTCTCCACATTGAGTGACAGTGTGGTGGCTGCTTCCTCTGTTATGACTTTACTGTGGTTGTTGTCGTGCAGACAAGTTGGGTGTCTTCCTTCACAGGTGTCACATGAGTGTCGGTGATGGCATTCTTTGACACCATGGCCTGGCTTTAAGCAACCATAGCATAGTCTGCTGTCCTTCACATATTTTCTTCTTTCATTCAGAGACTTCCTTTTAAACTCTGGGCAATAGTGCAGGCCATGTTTGTTGTCTTGACAGAACGTGCAGGGGGGCTTTAAGCCTATCTTTGGCTGCATGTGATTCTCAGTCTCTGTATAGAGGACACTGGATTTGGTGTTCCCTTCTTTGAGATGGCGTTTCTCTGTTGGTGACTCAGATGAGTGTAGTGCTTGAAAGGAGGTTATTGGATTACAGGCGATCTCTGCTTCCATTTCCATGAAAGTGACAAAGTCCTTGAAGTTTGGGAATTCCTGCGTGTCTCTCAAAACCCGAGTAGCCTGGCGGTTCCAGCGTGATGCTGCCCAGTCAGGTAACTTATGGACCAGCTTCTGATTCTCTTCACAGTCATTCAGAATGCTAAGACCTTTAACATGGGGCATGGCTTCCTGACAGGCATGTAGAAAATCAGCAAATGTTCTGAATCCTTCTGCATCCTTAGACTGGATCTTTGGCCAGCTTGCCAGTTTTTCTCTGAATGCTCTCTGTATAACAAACGGTTGACCATACCTGTGGTTGAGACGGTTCCATGCATCTTTATAGGCCTCATCATCATTTCTGTATAGTGTGCCATCAAGTGTCTTTCTGGCTGGACCTCCTACATACTTTCTCAAGTAATGCAGTTTTTCAGCAAACGAGATGTTCTTTCTGTCTATGAGTGATATGAATGAGGCCTTCCACTCAATGAACTGGATCGGGTTCCCGACAAACAGAGATGGCTCTGGCACTGGAAGGCGATTCATAGCTATGCTATCTTGAACTGCTTGGGCAAGAGCACACACATCAGACTGTGTAGGATTTGCTGGAATTCTTGCTGATTGGTGGATGAGAGCTGAAGACACAGGTTGTGGTGGAGAAACATTTTCTTGTCCTCTTGCGTTAAAATCAGCAGAGCACACACTGCCCTCCTGCTTTACTTCTTGATTATAGATTGATAATCTGGCTCGAGCAGTCCTGACATTCTTCTCTGCCTTCAGTCTCTCTAGCTCACGTTTGTGGTCTTCAAGATCTCTTTTCTGCTGTCCCTCTAGTAGTTGAATCCTTGCTCGTTGTTTTTCCTCCTCCAGAAACATTGTATACTCTGCTTCCTTTGCTGCTAGCTCTGCCGCAGCTTCTGCTCTGCTAGCAGCTAGGATGGTGTCCACTGAGTGTCGACTTGAGGGGGAGACTGTTGATCCATATACTGACTGTGCATAGTCTCTATTTAGCAGCTCTCGAAGACGTTGTTTTACTTCTTCAGTGTCAAAATCACCATCTATGTATGCCATTCTTTCATAAGCGATTTTAATAATGTCCTTTGTCACTGCCTCACAGGCATCAACACGACGTCTTGTCTCACTAGATGGGGTGATGTGATCTCTAATTTGCACATATAGATCTGTAACATTGTCCTTTTCTTTCTCTAATATGTCTATCAGAGCAGCAATTTGACTCTCTGGAATGACTGACTTTAGCTGCTCTCTGGCTTCACGTACCTGAATCTTCCATTGTTCATAAAAGTGAATGAGCCTTTTCTCCCTTTTGTGAGCCTCCTCTTTCTGCAATGTAAGCATTTTCTCCGTGGGATTCCGTTGGCGACCAGATCTGCGAAGTTCCTCCTCTTCGCTGGCCTGACAGGCATCCGTTATCTGGTCTGAGTCTTTACAGTTTGATGCAGATGATTCCATTATGTCTCACAAACTTCGACCATCCCATCAAATCCTTCTGCAGTCATCAGGAAAAGTTCTTACTGTAGCATCCCCGGCTGAATTATAGTCTGGAGTCTTTAACTGATGGTTCGTAATTTTATTGAACTCACCGTAAGAACTATAAAGAAAAACGGAAATAGCAGTTGATTAGCTTAAACTCTGACACAAACAAAAAAAACGTAACAATCTAAAACAATATTTTCTCAAAAATGAACTTGAACAGGTACAAACCTTATGCCCATATCAGCCAGGTGCTAAACTAACAGATCCGTAACCTTTTTTATCACTTTTCCGTTGTTATGGCAACTTTTCATTTCCCTTCCGTTTCTTACTACCAACTTCCGTTTTTTTGTTCCTTCAAAATAAGAGCGCAACCGGAAATGCACCGACTGCAGTAACAAAACGGACTAAAATAAAAGACAAACAAAAGGAACAAACTATTAAAATACCTTACAATCTCACAGGTCCTTTACAAGTACCACTAGTAGTGTTGGATCTCAGTGACGTTTTTGTAAGACTGTAACTAACTTAGTTTGTTGACGTTAGCTTAGCGTAGCAACGTTAACACTTAACTCGTGCCGGAAGTCGTTTTACTGTCTAGAGTGAACGGGGCAAATCAAATATTGTCACTATATACTGACTAGTAGTGAATTTATTTTACAGAGAGGAGTCACAGCTGCCAGGGTCCAGTGGACAACATGCAGACTCTGTCCGTCTCTCCCTGCAAACCGAGCTCCACCACCGGCCGGCCACAACAGCAGCCACAGAGCACATCTCCACCATATTATAATACATTTGTGTTTAGACCTTTATTTACCTGTATCTTCCATTTTATTCATATATTCCACTGCTTTTGTGAACCTAAGACCTTTGGTAAAACAATTTCTAGCACCAACACAGTTCGTCCACATGAGTAAAGTTATGTTTTCACAAGAGATATGAAGAATTTCAAAAATAAAGTGTCAATGTTTCAGCTTTAGGGCCATATTATCACTTTACACTTGTGTCGTATGTCAATGGTGCTTCATTATATAGAGAGCTGAGATTGTTCTGTAATTTTAGATGTAAAACACATGGGTATCTATCATATGCAAGTGACTTTTTAAAAAGGTGAATTTAAGAAATTATGTAAAAATGAGATTTTGAAGATATATATATATATATATATATATATACTGAATTGTATTAATAAGATGTCCTTATTATGTCAAAGTGTTGGAATAAATGTTAAATATTTAACTGCAAAGTGGTAATGCGTGATACTTTTTTTTTTGCATTGAATCATACGGGATTTTTGCTGAAATTGATTGGCTGGCCCTACCCAAAAATCCACCAGCCGCCACTGCAGTAAAAGTGCACGTTTTTTTCAACTGACAGGCTCATATTGTTATTTTAAGTAGTAAATATAACATGCAGAGATACATGTGTTACACACGGCACCAGTCTTCAGTTAGTGTGTTCCATATTTATTTATTGTGCTCAATTCTCCTCGTCTCCTCTGTAAACACACAACAATAGAGCTCAAATAAATGTCTGCTAATATCTGGACGATCTTTCACTGCTCTAACTTGTTGGTTTTTAGAGACCAGAGTTGCATTAACTGTGAACACATAACCTCAAAAATATATACATAGCCTAACAAAGTGCTGTGCTATATCTGTCACGGGATTGGGAATGACGCTGAACTGACACTACACTGGCGCGAAAACTACTAGCGCGCGATTAGCATCCGTGGCTAATCGTAGTTAGCTTTCTCCCGTTTCAATACTAAAACACTTACTAAACCACTAAAACAACTACTAAACATCCAAACATGGCACTGCAAAAGTGACCGAACTCAACACACATATACATGGCGCTTGTGGACCTTGTCTCACCTGTAAACACACAACAATATAGCTCAAATAAATGTCTGCTAATATCTGGACGATCTTTCACTGCTCTAACTTGTTGGTTTTAGAGACCAGAGTTACAGCGCAGTCATGACAAACACCCGCTACACATGCATGCTGTGCGGTCTTTTAAAAGACACTGAACTAACAAATACAACTTAATTTAGAATAGTACAAAAAACCCATAGCAATAAGAAACACACAATCCAGATCTTAGGAGTTCACAAAATCAACAGACATTAATACAAAAGATACACATGTGAAAGTAAAGAAAATAAAGAATTATAATCAAAGACTCTCTGTAAAAGCTGACTCAGCATGTCCTAAACGAACATTCCACTCCTGCATTATTACTCAGAGTACAGCTGATCACTTTGCAAAGCACTTAAGCTATGATGTTAACACACATTTTAATGATGTTGAATTTTTAATGCAGTCTTTTAATGAACATTGCACCACAATGCTGGACAAAGTGGGACCTTTTAAGAAAAGGACTAGAACTGCAAACAACACTTCTCCATGATGACAGACGCTGTCGACTCCTTCAGATGGAGGTGTCGCAGGACAGAGCGGCGATGGAAAGCCACTGGGCTGGAAGAGCATCACACATATCTGAAAGATCTTCACTTCTTTTAGTGAAGGAAGCTAGAACTCCGTACTTTGCAAACTTCATTTCTTCCACAATTAACACCATTGTTTCACCACCTGTCGCTATATTACCATGCTTTTCTGCTGAAAGTGTAATAAGTTCCTTACCTATTTCATTGATAAGGTAATGGTTAGGTCTGGTATTGCTCATGGGATTTGTTCACCCAACTGCAGCTCCTCTCAGTCTCCTATGGTTCTGGACTCTTTCCAGCCTATCAGCCTACAAGAGCTGATGGACTTAATTAATAAATCAAAACCGTCGTCTTGCCCTCTGGATATTATACCATTTTCTCTATTTCAGAAAATCCTGCCAGTTATTGGTCCTGCCATAACAATGATTTTTAATTCCTCTCTGGAAGTGTCCCCTCCTATTTCAAACATGCCACTATCCAGCCGTTATTCAAAAAACCTGCTTTGCCCTCAAACTGAAGGCCTATTTCAAAACTGCCTTTTCTGTCTATAATCCGAGAGAAGGTAGTGGCTGGCCAACTTACTGCTGCACTGGAGAGGCACAATGTGTTTGACAAGTTCCAGTAAGGGTTTCACAAACAGCACTCGACTGAACCCGCTCTGAGGGTTTAAATGACTTCGTCATCTGACCAGGCGACTGCTCTGTTTTAGTGCTCCTCGACCTCAGCTCTGCGTTTGACACGTAGACCATAACATCCTGATTGAGAGACGTGATTGGGTACATATCTAGCACAGCGTTGGAGTGGTTTTCATCTTACCTCACTAACAGAAGTTTTACTGTCTCTGTGAGAGAATGTGAGTGGGACATCTCTCCACTGGCTTATGGGGTACCGCAGGGCTCGATCCTGGGGCCTCTGTTATTTTCTTTATACTTATTACCTCTGGAACAGATCATTAAAACCTATAATGTTGCTTATCGTCTATATGCAGATGATATTCAATTTAAACCCAGTGAGGCCTTCAGGCTAACCAACGTCCTTGGTTGTGTAAATGCTATTAACCCTCTGGGGCCTGAATCACGCCGGCGTGATTGACAGTGTTTACGTTTTTTTAATATTCATATCTTCACGAAAAAACGGTGCAGAAATAAGAATCCGCTGCTGTTAGATTCGCGAGACTCTGTAGTTTTCACCCCCATCCTCTGTGTGTTCGTACATGCCTGTCACAGGAGCTGACACTCTGTGGAGTCTGTGTCAAGCTGCGCCTTTCACTGTGATTTGTCAATTCAGGTGTCCGTCGTGGGTACCCACCCACCTACGCTGCAAAAAGACACTGGTCTTCACCAGTGGCAATAGAGGGCGCTAGGGCGCCGCCCCTCTTAAAAGTTTGCGATGACAAAAAAAAAAGAAGAAAAAAAAAGTATAATATATACTGTCGAAAAACATTATATACCAAATAATTTAAATAAGAAATATACCGTGTTGACGCGCTAAATGTGTGTGGGAGACCGTAAGCCCCTGTCAACAACCACTTAAGTTAAATGTGACCAAATATAATACACCGCGTTCCACATTATTAGGCAAATTGTATTTAAGGGTCATAAACATTAATTTTTTGGTTTTTCAATGAAACTCATGGATGGTATTGTGTCTCAGGGCTATTTGGATGATTGAAATCATCCAAATAGTAATAATAATAATTAGTTTGCCAGGTGAGCCCAATCAAAGGAAAACTACTTAAGAAGGATGTTCCACATTCTTAAGCAAGCTACATGTTTCAGGCAAAATGGGGAAGAAAAAGGATCTCTCTGCTGCTGAAAAGCGGCAAATAGTGCAATACCTTGGTCAAGGTATCACAACATTGGATATTTCCAAAAGAATTGCGCGTGATCATCGGACGGTGAAGAAATTTGTCAGCGATTCACAGCACAAGCGGGTTCGTTCAGACAAAGGCAAAATAAGGAAGATTTCTGCCAAACAAATGCGTAGGGTTAAGAGAGCAGCCACTAAAATGCCATTGAATAGCAGCAAACAGGTGTTTGAAGCCGCTGGTGCCTCTGGAGTCTCGCCAACTTCAAGATGTAGGATGCTCAAGAGGTTTGCAAGTGTCCTTAAACCTGTTATTCGGCCACCCCTAAACCAAGCTCACAAGCAAAAAAGGTTGCAGTGGGCTCAGGACTACATGAAGACTAACTTTCAAACTGTTTTGATTATGGATGAGTGCCGTGCAACCCTTGATGGTCCTGATGGATGGAGTAGTGGATGGTTGGTGAATGGCCACCATGTCCCAACAAGGCTGAGACGTCAACAAGGAGGTGGCGGAGTCATGTTTTGGGCCGGAATCACGGGGAGAGAGCTGGTCGGCCCCTTCAGGGTCCCCGACGGTGTGAAAATGACCTCGGCAAAGTATGTAGAGTTTCTGACTGACCACTTTCTTCTGTGGTACAAAAAGAAGAACCGTGCCTTCCGTAGCAAAATCATATTCATGCATGACAATGCACCATGTCATGCTGCAAAGAATACCTCTGGGGCATTGGCTGCTATGGGCATAAAAGGAGAGAAACTCATGGTGTGGCCCCCAGCTTCCCCTGACCTTAACCCTATTGAGAACCTTTGGAGCATCATCAAGCAAAAGCTCTATGTGGGTGGAAGGCAGTTCACATCCAAGCAGGTGCTCTGGGAGGCTATTATGGCATCCTGCAAAGACATTAAAGCAGAAACTATCAAAGCACTTACAAGTTCAATGGATGCAAGAATTGTGAAGTTGATATCAAAGAAGGGGTCCTATGTTAACATGTAACTTGACCTGTTAAGATGTTTTTGATTCAAACTTTTCTTGATTTCAGTAAATATGACCTCCTAATGCTGCAAATTCAACAAATGACAATTTTTTGTTCTTTACAACCTAGAAAATATCTTGAAACTCTGAAATTCTGAAATTCTGCATAATAATTTGGAACACTGCATTTTGAGTTTTTTATTTTTGAAAAAAATACTGTTATCATTAGGAGGTTTGTTCAATAGAATTTGACTTATACTCTAACAGTTGATGACTTGAAAATGATACTGACTGACTGTGCATTACTATTTAGGAAAATCTGAGCAAAGTGTAATTTGCATAATAATGTGGAACGCGGTGTATATCGCCATTCACCATCACTGAGAAAAGCCCCTCCCCCTGTCGGGGCGCCGGCCCAATGTGAGTCTATGGCAGCGAACAAACATTTCACCCTCGTTGCGGCAAGGACAGCTTCTCATTGGCGGATGAAACGTGAATCTTCGGGCGCACGAATCTGCGCCCTAGCCAATGACATCGTTTCTTATTGCAACGTGGTTGGACTATTCGTCCAATCAGAGACCTTTATCATTCCCTCACATCCCATATAGCTCCCACGTAGCTACGCGAGCAACACAGCTAGCAGAGACTTTGATTATGTTAGTATGGCGACTGAAAACTCTGTGGTATCTCTACGCGAAACACCTTTCAATCCACGATCAGATGTTGACAAGAAGAGGCTGAAAGAGTTGGGACCCGAACGTCCGGATTTAAAAAGTCAGCAGCAAAGCAGTGACCGCGGGAGGACGTACACCCGGAGCTTCTCCTCAAGCTACATGCTAACCGGAGCTGCTAGCTGATGCTCAGTGTGGAGCAAAGCAGTGGCTCTGAGCAGCCGAGGAAGCGCCGGCTGTGAAGGAAGATGAGCTTGAAGGATTGCTGCAGAGGTGAGTGTCAAAATCAGCAGATGCCTGTTAGAGTTTAATGTTTTATCTTTCCCACAGCAGAACACATGTTGGACATTGTTAGATTTGGGTGGATATCATATCAGGCTATAACTTTATCTAAAATACCAATTCAACCGTGTGTGTGTGTGTGTGTGTGTGTGAAGTCAAACATGATTTTTATTTTGGATAAAAAGAGGTAAATAAAAGTAATTGTAAATTAATAAAGCACCCAGAAAGATATAGATAGTCACAGATTAAATAATAAACATTTAAAGCATTTAATTAAATGTTAGTGCAAGCAATCCGACTTGGGAGGAAAAGGGGCGGAGCTTGTAGGCACCGGAAGCACCGCGGGCGCACGTCAAAGGTGGGGATTGAATGAACGCCGGGCGGCTAGATCAAACGCAGCAAAGACGCGTCTACAAGTCCGGAGAGGCAGCCGGTAAGAGTGACAGACTTTATAAGTGAAGGACTTTGCTGATGATCGCTGCCACCACCAGCTTGATTAGCGCGAGCGCTAAATACGTCACGGGGCTCCGCAGCCCATTCACGTGTGGCAAAGCAAAATGTTTGTTGACATGTTGGTGGAGGCACAGCTGGGGGCTATGTGGTGACGTGTGTGGACAGAGTGCACGGGCGCTGATCACGTGTTTAAAGTGGTTCTGGCATATTGAAATATGTGTTTTCTGTTTTTTAATTTAAAGGTTTTTCACCTCTATCTCTATCTTATTTCTATACGGAGTGAAGGACTCAACAATCCAAATCTCAAAAATAAAGGGAGAGAAAAAAAAGGAAAAGTTGGGTTTTCATTGGAGTGGAATCCAGTTTGAATCGGTGTAGATGGGTCAATCCCTATCAAGTGGGGAAGTGCAGTAGGTCCGAAGCCGTAACTTGACAGTGTGTGTGTGTGTGTGTGTGTGTGTGTGTGTGTGTGTGTGTGTGTGTGTGTCATAGCTACAGCATCAAGGTGGCTCCTGGCCTTTTGTCTATGTTGCTGATTCATCAAGACACACAAAACATAGTTTTTTGTCTGTAGTATGAAGCCTGTTTGTAGTAGATATTTCCCCACAACTTATCTTACTGTCTCTGTCTCTCTCTCTCTATATTTATCTGTAGGTTTGTGACACCATACTTGGACACACCAGGGAACGCTTTGCCTTCAAAGACCACCTCACCAGTGCCACCTTACTGCAGGGCCCCCAGTTTGAATTTCTTTACAAGTAGTGGGGCCTACTCTGTCAAACACCCAATGTAAAATGTGAGGTCTCTCTTTCTGAATCTATTCTGCTCTAAACCTCGTTTATTCTGTAAACCCAACCCAATGTTTCTTAAACCATTCTGCTCTGAACCTCTCATGCCCAAAGTTACAGTTTGTTGATAGTTGTTATTGGACAGTGTTGAGCACTGTGTTTTCTTGAAATAAAGCTTTGTTTTTAGAATATTCTACTCAAAACCTCTTTTCTTCTCATTGTGGAGTGCTATTTAAACCGCGCCGCCCAACTGCGCCCCCCCCCCAACTGCGCCCCCCCCAAAAAAATCACCAGCCGCCACTGGTCTTCACTCAGATAGATAACACACTACCAGCTGAAAACCAGTGTGTTCTTGCAGTGTACTGCAGAACTACACTGGTCACAGAGCGACGGCAGCTCTGCTCAGATCAGCTGTTCAGTTTTACTCTGACACACGACCATGCGCTGGTAAAGAGTACATAGTACACACAGGGCCGGCTCTAGCCCTTTGGTTGCCCTAGGCGAGATTGAGTTTTGCGCCCCCCCCACACACAGACACACAATACTTTACATCACTGAAGAGACCTATATTAACTTAACTGCTTTACTTTGCATAGCAGTTTTTCACCCACTTATAATTCTACTATTCTACATTGCAGTTCAACAATAAATGGTGCATGGACAACAAACACCAGAATAGTTTCAGAACATTTTCTTTTTTATTATTTTAAATAACTTATTACACACTCAAAGTTAGGATTAAATTAACTCCATAAACTGTGCAAAACACTCTTTTTTTCAAATATGTTTATTGAACAAACCTATACTTGACTTTCTTTTCCTCTTCTTCCTTTTTTCGTTTTCGTCCCTGTGCTCCAGATGGTTTAGACCGCTTCATTTTTGCAAATGTCAGGGGACAGTCAAAGTGGCCGCGCAATAGATTTTTCAGATTGCGCACATTTTTCAGACCGCACAAACGATTTATTTTTTTGGAGTGAGTCATCTTTACAATAGAAGATCTTTGATGTGAAGTGTCGAGTCTTGGCCAATCAGCGTCCCGTTTTCTCAACAAAAAATTCAGATTTTTGGCCGAGTTGTTGTCTTCTCCGTAATAGAACATCTTTGATGTGACGTGTCTTGGCCAATCAGCGTTAAGATGTCTACAGCGCCCGTTTCTCAATATGCGTCTTGGTCCCTGCTCGCGGGAGCCAGCGCCCCCCGGTCGCGTGGTCGCGAATTGCTCACAGTGCTGAAATGTGCGCTGTGAGGGCGCCCCCAACCCATTTGTCGCCCTAGGCAGTCGCCTAGTTCGCCTATAGCAATCGCCGGCCCTGAGTACACACATACATACAGAGTACATAGTACACACATACATACAGAGTACATAGTACACACATACATACAGAGTACATAGTACACACATACATACAGAGTACATATGTTGTTCTTGTTCTGAAAACTGTTCTTGTAAAAACGAAACTGAAACTGAAACATGCACATTATGTAGTATAGTACATAGTAAATAGTTAGATTTTCTATAGAACATATTTTGACTCAAATATATAGTAAATATTTAGTTTGAAAACAAAAACCGTTGTAATATTATTTTTTCATGTGCACACCCCATGAAGCTTGGTCTATAGTATGAAGTCATTCCTCATCACATGTTATCTCAGTCCCTCTCTCATTGATGAAAGTAGTGACAGACAACACTAATACATTTGGTATTAGACATTTATTTACATGTATCTACCATTGTATTCATATATTCCACTGCTTTTGTGAACCTAAGACCTTTGGTAAACCAATGTTCATCACCAAAACAGTTCGTCCACATGAGTAAAGTTATGTTTTCACAAGAGATATGAAGAATTAAAAAAATCGAGCTTCAATTTTTCAGCTTTAGGGTCATATTATCACTTTACACTTCTGCCTTATGACAATGGTGCCTCATTATATAGAGAGCATATGGGTATATATCACATATGCAAGTGCCTTTAAAAAGTGAATTTAAGAAATTGTGTAAAATGGAGAAAAAAGGCCTAAGACCCTGAAGGGTTAAGGACTGGACAGCAGGAAATTGCTTACAACTAAATGATAATAAAACAGATTGTCAATCTGGTTTAATGGATGTGTTTTCCTTGACTCCTTTCCAGCACTTTTTGACCTTTGTCTGTGATAAGTGCAACAATATAAATCAACTTTACTTACTTACGTGGTTTCACGTTGTGAAACGATTAATTAGCTTAAGGCAAAACAAACTTAGTTGAGGTTAGAAAAAACATAATGGGTTTATGTAACCTTCGTAAACAAACAACACCCAGCCTTACAAAGTCTTTTAAGTAAAGTAACGTAAAAAGTGTAACAGCTCGTAACAAGTGTAAAGACACACCAGACACGAACAGCGGTCTCCTGGGTTCCAATGATCGTTTGACCCGTCCACCAGCCTCTCGCTTCATACTTGTTATTTTACCACTTGGCTTTCAGAAAACGGTTGCTCGATATACGATGTCTCTTTCTCTGCGCGTTGCTCGTAGCACAACGTCACTTTCTCGGACTAAAGGCAAAATCGAGCGCATCCAAGTTCCAGCCTTTTGTCCATGCGGCTGAGCTGTTGTAAATGATACAAACACGCTCGTCAGAAGATCGGACCATGAAGATGCTTCAGCTGTTTCTCTATTTTATTGAATTCTCTGTTTGTTCTTTGTGCCTGCCCTCTACGAAACAGTTTCCAATGACGGTTAGACCCAAGCGGGGCGGGCATAGTAAAATGAATGACACAATAACACAAAGTGTCATTCACTCATGTAATAAACATAATGTGCAAAAACTGTGAGAAGCTGAATAGTTAATGGGGAAGCTGTTTAGTTAATGACACAATATCAAAGTGAACGTGACTCTCTGATGTCGCTGATGATGTTCTCCATGATGTGTGATGAAAGCTTCTAATGCTTTTATAATCTGCTGGTTAGACATCACACTGCACTTAAAATATAATGTCGCCTCATAAAAAATAAAAAGTCTCGGAGGGAAACCCTCCTTGTCCCACAGCCTCGTATGTCAGTGTCTGTCGCTGCTGTTAAGGCAGTGAGTGGAATTGGAACATAAAAGTGTGAACCTGACAGTCAATTAGTTGGCATCACAGCAGCATCTCCTGTGAAGGAAAATGTGTCCATAACACGTTTTATGTAGTGATAATATGAGCTACTGTTTTGTTCCCTCCAACAGAACTTGTGCCTTTGTTAAGTAAAACAAGCTTAATGAACTCCCATCCATCCATCCATTAACAGCCGCTTATCCGGGGTCGGGTCGCGGTGGGAGCAGGTTCAGCAGACCGACCCAGGCTTCCCTCTCACCCGCAACACTTTCCAGCTCATCCTGGGGGACCCCGAGGCGTTCCAAGGCCAGCCGGGAGATATAATCCCTCCAGCGTGTCCTCGGTCTTCCCCGGGGTCTCCTACCAGTTGGACGTGCCTGGAAAACCTCTAATGGGAGGCGTCCAGGAGGCATCCTGACTAGATGATGAACCACCTCAGCTGACTCCTTTAACACGAAGGAGCAGCGACTCGACTCCAAGCTCCTCCTGATGTCCGAGCTCCTTACCCTATCTCTAAGGCTGAGCCCGGCCACCCTACGGAGGAAGCTCATTTCGGCCGCTTGTATCCGAGACCTCGTTCTTTCGGTCACGACCCAGAGTTCGTGACCATAGGTGAGGGTTGGAACGTAGACCGACCAGTAAATGGAGAGCTTTGCCTTCCGGCTCAGCTCCTCTTCACCAAGACGGACCGGTACAGCGCATGTTTTACTGCTGCAGCCGCACCGATCCGCCTATCGATCTCCCGCTCCACCTTACCCTCACTCGTGAACAAGACCCCGAGATACTTGAACTCCTTCGCTTGGGGTAGGCAGTTTGTCCCCACCTGGAGGGAGCAGTCCACCGGTTTCCGGCAGAGCACCATGGCCTCAGATTTGGAGGTGCTAACTCTCATCCCTGCCGCTTCACACTCGGCTGCAAAACGCCCCAGTGAATGCTGGAGGTCACGGTCCGAGGAGGCAAACAGGACCACATCATCCGCGAACAGCAGAGATGCGATCCCGAGACTCCCGAACCGGATCTTCTCCGCCCCCTGGCTGCGCCTAGATATCCTGTCCGTGAAAGTCACGAACAGGACCGGTGATAAAGGGCAGCCCTGGCGGAGACCAACACCCACCGGGAACTTGTCTGACTTACTATCGACTTACTGTCGAAAGCCTTCTCCAGGTCCACAGAGCACATGTAGACTGGTTGGGCAAACTCCCAGGACCCCTCCAGTAATCTTGCAAGGGTAAAGAGCTGGTCCACTGTTCCACCACCGGGACGGAATCCACACTGTTCGTCTTGAATCTGAGGTTCGACAAGCGGTCGGAGCCTCCTTTCCAGCACCCTGGCATAAGCTTAATGAACTCTGAAGTGAAAATAGTAAAAATTAAACACCAAAGTATGGTTCATATTTTGCACCCTGTCAAAAATGCCTTTTTACAATTAACACTTGAAATCACGAAGGTCGTGATTTCAAGTGTTAATTGTAAAAAGGCATTTTTCACACGTGTAGTGGGGTCCATTTGGTCCAGGCTGAGGGACACTGAACCGAACCGAGAGGAGTAAACATGAAGTTACACCGACTGACATGTAACACCTTGATTGGACAGTTTTGGTGATTGTCGTCCTGCATCCTCAGGACCCACGTGGGGAATTCATGCTCCAAAGACGATGATGATGATGATGATGATGATGATGATGAAGATGGCTTCCTCATTGTTAAAGGAGCCGTATTTAACATTCTGAACAGCAATGCAATCAAACTGCTCCGTTAAAGCTCTGATTGGCCAGTTGTGTTTTAAACATGCTGGTTCAAGGTCTGACCCGTTCATGCTCCACTCGATTGTTTGGTAGGGAACGTTTTGAGTCCCTCAGAATTATGCAACTTGATTAACTGTAGACCCCCATGGGGGTCTGTGCCTCTTGTTCCTCGTGTTCAAATAGTCGTATGAACCCCAAATGAGTTCTATTACTTGTGTTAATTTATATCATTTTTTAAGAATTTATTTGTGAAGAAAATGTGTATTTTCAAAAGAAATCACTTTGAATATCCAGCATGATCTAAGCAAGATTTCCCCAAAATCTTTTGGAGCGGTCGCCGACTTGTACAAACTGTATGGTTCAGGCCCTTACCAACATCCCAAATACTAATAAGTTGTTTTATTAATAAAGTGAAGTATAGGCGCAAGATAAACCCTCGGATACACAACTACATGTGATGGTTCTTGTTGATGTGAACTACAAGCATTGTCCGTTAATGAAGCAGCGTCCTGTCATGCGTATTTATGTAAACAATATCAGACGGAACTAAGGTAGGGTGACCAGATTTGAGTTTGTGAAAAAGAGGACACTTCGTCGCGGGGGGGGGGGGGTAGCAGTAGTGTGTAGCATGCCGTGAACTTACATTTACGTTGAGATCGGTCGACCAATGACAGTTCTCTCTACAGTCAGAGCTTGGGCAAGAAGGTGGAACGTGAGGGAGATACCATTTCCAAAACTTGTAAGGGGGTAATAACTATTTTCCCGGACGTAGCAAAATCCCGGACGTTTTTGGAATCCCTGCCGGACGCTTTTTTTTAGGTCTCGAAAAGAGGACGTCTGGTCACCCTAACTGAAGGCCTAGGTCCAAAATGCACGGCCCGCCACTGCTGTTTGTCGAGGTTTATATTTAAATGGACTGTACATCTGGTTGTTATTATTATTGCCCCAAGAAAGAAAAACAAATTATTGCTTTTTTTGTTGTTGAGGACATTAAGGTAACATTTATCTTGTATTTTAGTTTTGACCGGTTGAGGGGCCCAGATCCCGAGGTTCAGAACCACTGCACTTTATTAATACGCCGCTGTAAATAGTCCCCAATGCTCGACCCCCTCCTGTTTGAGTAACATTTGATAAAAAACTACCAGCTGTTTCATGAAACTAAGAAACGCCTGGAAACACAGTACACCCAGCCTCCGGCTCCATCACTTGTTTCCACAGCGTTCACTGTCTGATGATGTGTGTGCGTCAGTGTGTGAACTTGTGCTTGCCAGTGTGTGTGCAGAGGGCCGCTGCATTTCATATTCCGGCTGTCTCCTTTTTTATTAGGTTGTTTACCGGTGGAGCTGAATACCGAACAGTCGGCGGGGGGTTAGCGGATGAAAAGTGAGGGAGGGTGGGTTGGGGGGGGCGGTGTTTGATTTTACAGGCATTTTTCAAAATTTCATCCAATTTCTGTAATTCTCAAGCCTCCAGTTTTCAAAAGGTCCCTCCACTCTCCTTTTGACTCCGTGGCAGGCCGAGAAGCCTGAGCGCCGAGGCTTCTGGAGTAATATGATCACTCCCGCCAATCGCTACCCTCAAACGCTGATGTGGGGCCCATTCCAACAATATTGGCACAGCTGCAGCACCCAGGGTGCCTCGTGATGATGATGAAGATGAGGAAACAGAGCGCTGCAAGCTGTCTGCCGTCTCCTGGGGCCCATCACCCCTCCTCTCTCGTGCAGGTGAATCTCATCCGGTTCACCCGATGCTTGATTAGTTTTTTCTACCAATGGGTGTATTTATTTTGTTCACCTTCATTACATACTTAGTTGCCCCTCAGCCTCGGTCTCTATGAAAGATATGGAGAGAATCAAATATCATGATATTTCTGACCAAATACCTCGACGTCAATACTACGACGATTATTGTGGGGTTGACTGTTTCACAAAAATATTACCACAATGAGACGGAACGACTGAGTGAGTAAAGGCAAATAATAGAACAGCTAGAATAGTTTGATGAGTTCAGTAAGTGACATCACTAATGCAGCCTTTAAAACCAGGAAAAGGCTAAACCTATGCCATCATACGATATCCAAAATCTAAGACCATAACTAGGCACAATTGTCATGGTTGTTATAATATATTCATATAGGCGCGCTATCATACTTTAGTTATCTGCGTGTCCACGAGGGTCCATGCTGACCCTATGTGGCTGTCCGCCAATATGCGCAAACATTGCATGCTCCAGTTTCGTCCAGTCGGTGAGGTGTGCACCTCTAACTGGTTTGCAGGCCCAGATCCCAAAACCATGCATGCAATCGGCCGGGACGTTATCATTACCCATCAGACATATTTCAGTAAAAATCCTGATTCTTATAAAGTAAAACTCCAAAGTAAGTCAAATCTCTCACTCTTTCACTCTCTCTCTCTCTCTCTCTCTCTCTCTTTCTCTCTCACACACACACACACACACACAGGCTTCAGGCGCGCTCCAGGCGAGCTCCTGGCGCGCTGATCTTTGAGGCTGCAGGATCCTGCTGAGTCTCCCCGGGTCTCCTGTGATAGCGGAGCCTCCGGGGCCGACGGGGCTCAGCAGTCATTGTGAGCCGGTGTGCAGACGGGCTTTTGCCGGAGCCCGTCTGCAGCCAACGCAAATTGAATGTGCCTCTTTCCGAGGCATGGGTTGTGATGTAACCGTCCCTGGCATCTGGGTCTGACAAGATGTTGACAACAAATGAGGGTCTTATGTAAGGTGACTACCCACTCGCTGCTGGAGCTCGGTCATGTAGAAGTCTCAGTCAATGAGACACAGGGGAAAGTTTTCAAAGTGGACTCCCAACTCAACATCTCTTCACTTGTTCTATTGGAATGGCATTGCTGGTTTCTTGTTGTTCAGAGTCAGTTTCACTGCATTCACATTACCTTTTCAAATATAATATTCTAGTTTATTGCAACTTGGGTTTTGACCATCATTTCTGTCAGAAGTAATAGCTTAAATCTGGGGACATGTCAAAGGTCCTTAGGGGCCTCTGAAGCCCCATGTTCACGTGTGGTTATTTGATTAATTACACAATGTAAGGAAATGATGAGGGCCTTAAGGAAACTCTTATTGTTGGGGTGGTAGGTTTGTCAAAGGAACCAGGAACTGTATTTCTCCCAAATAATTTGAGCTAGTCACATTGCAATCTACCAGATTGATCCCTTCACAGATAGAAGCCTTTATTTCTTGATTGTTCGTCCTGCTGTGTAATTGGAGCTGGAAGGAAGTAATGTTTACCAAAGGCAGTCTTGCAAAGGAGCGATGTGGAAAGCATGGAGGTAGTGAACTAGCTGCAGTGATCTAAAAACAGATGCTGTGATCCCTGTCATACTATTGAACGTTACACCGCTGATTCAATGTTGCACAAAAAAGATCCAAATTGAAGCCGCAGCGGCTGAGACATCCTAAATTGCTGGGTACTAATTTCTGATGTGAATGCAACAAATAGCATTCTTCACGATGACATCACCGGGGTTGTTTTCTCAGACTCTACAAAGCTCCTCTAGAGCCTCAAAAGGCATTTACAGCCTTAGATATCAACAGGTCTTCCTGACCCATCGAACAATCTCTCAAAATGTCCATGTATTCTTTTTCTTCCTCTGATCAGGCAACAACACACATGAATGTTGACTTTGGCAAAACCCATGGCAGAAAAACAACAGGGAAAAATGAATAAATAAAAGATAAAAGATATTTTCCATTGACCTCCCTTGTAACAGCATTCCCGGCCTGAACGGCTAGAGCCGATGCTTGCTGAGCGGCCCGGGCCTTCAGAGGAGCCATTAGGCAGCGGCGGTGGTGAGATGGGGCCGCTGACCTTCATAAGCTTCACTCAATGCTGCAATCACAGCAAGTCCTGCGCTAAAATAACCAATCCTCCGTGTGACCTGAGGCTCATTCACTAGCAAAACTCACTTTTACATAGAAATGATCAGTATTCATGTCTGAGAGCGAGTGGAATACAATATAAATTCCCCAGTACAGCTTCCTGCCAAACCCATATTTTAAGAAATATGCTGTTTGAATAAATTGTCGTCGACGGCGAGGACATTTGCAGCAGCGGCACCTTCACGTGTCCGACAGCGATGTAGTTCAGAAACACTAACGTAGCCCTTTAACACAATCAATCTGAAGGGCATTTTAAAGAGCTGATTACCCTCAGGACCAGTGTGACCAGTCATTATATCTCTACATTTCTGCTTCAACGTCTTCTACTTCCTTCAACCAATATCAGCTGCAGGTCACTGTGTATCTGATCTGATGGTCTTTCAGCTGGGATGTGGCTCTTTATCCAAGCCTCCAAGTCTCAGTCAATTTGTCAAAGACTGACGCTTGGTATCGACACACTTAGGCACCCGTTAATGTCTGTTTAAGACCCAGCAGCCTTTTAACCAGCTCCAATTTAATACATGCCCGTATAATACAGTCAGAGCAACTGGTGTACTATTACAAGGGAGAAAGTCAGCATAGTGCGAGGGTCCGAGGGGAGGTTAGATGGGTCAAACAGACACAGGACCTTCACCCAGGAAACCCCTGTTCATGTCCCGTGTGAGTTAATGTTGACTTAGTTTTGTTACGTGACTTCCACATTTACCTTGCATACTTATTTCCACCCAAACCACAATCTTTTCCTAAACCCTAACCAAGTAACCCTAAAAACTAAGTAAACCTCCGTTGGAGGTGTATTTTGAAAAGAGACTGTGCACGTATCGAGCGGCACAGTTGCCGCTCGATACGTGCACAGTACCCGCAGTACCCGCCGTCCCTGACCCGTCCTAAACCTGCCTCGGCTCGTTCCCCTTTGTAATGTGTAACCTCTCGTTAGGACGTTACTCATCTTCTCCGTTTGCTCCCTTCATATTTACTTCGTCCACTTGACGTCGCCGCCAAACAACAACGATCGTAATGGGCTGCTTGCACAGACGACCTATTTGGAAGGAACAGTGTGGAATTGTATGTAAACTGTGTCTCTGTGAAGCGAGCATGTTTGGACTGTGTTGTTTTCGCAACACGGCTATTGTAGAAGTTCAGACGGTCGTCACATTCCACTCAGGTTAAATTATGTCACGGCTTTATTACAGTCCTGCGACCACCACCGATTGCGCATGTTTTTCTTTTCATTGTCTGCTGTCAGAATAGATTGTGAATGTCATCAAATATATTCATCACAACTGCTTCTAGTACGGAGGTGCCGCCGGAAGTAACATGCAAACAGGATGCAAAACTAAAATTACCGTAACTCCTCGAATATTTACGCCATCGACGTAATTCTAACGGATTCTGAAGAAGGACAGTGGGAAAGGACAGACAGAAGGCCACTGCTGGACCCACCTGAAGGACCTCACAGGGCCCCTGCTGGACCCATCTGAAGGACCCCACAGGGCCCCTGCTGGACCCATCTGAAGGACATCACAGGGCCCCTGCTGGACCCATCTGAAGGACCTCACAGGACCCCTGCTGGACCCACCTGAAGGACCTCACAGGACCCCTGCTGGACCCACCTGAAGGACCCCACAGGGCCCCTGCTGGACCCATCTGAAGGACATCACAGGGCCCCTGCTGGACCCATCTGAAGGACCTCACAGGACCCCTGCTGGACCCATCTGAAGGACCTCACAGGGCCCCTGCTGGACCCACTGCAGTTTGCCTACCGTGCAAACAGGTCGGTGGATGATGCAGTAAATATGGGACTGCACCAGGGGCGTCTCTAGGATTTTGACACATCTGGGGCTTAGCCCAGAAGAGTGAAGCAGCGACATTTTTAGACATAGAAACACTCTCCACATACCCTACAGGTACCTGCTCTTCTGGACTGAATTGAATTGAGGCATTTCATGGTTACCAGTTAATACCAAATAGGCTAGCAATTTTCACAAACTTCCCTCAATAGCCCAGGCACAAAAATGCCCCATTCATCATGTTGAACATCCCAACAGCAACCATTCAGCAACAGTAAACATTGAGATGTTTAATGAACCATGCATCTTGTCATGTACAGTGTTTACATTGTACATTTAATGCTCTTTACATACTCATATGTATTTATTCTTTACATATTCTTTAACATTATTTAACATAACATACTCTTTAACATAATATTTAGACATAAGATGCTAATAATGCTAATAGTGCTCCACCAACACAAACACTTAAAGTAGTGGTTCTCAAATGTTTTCTGTAAATAACTTCATTTTGTGATTCCATCTGTGCTTTTATAAATAACAGAATAAAGAAAATTGCAATCACTTAAAGTTTCAAGTAAATCAGATTGCTCCATCAGAATTTTTTTTTTATGTTTTAATTGCAATCACTTAGATCAATGAACAGGAAGTTGTATCTGTGCAAAAAAAAAATACTAATATTTAGTTACTACTAAATAGCTCATTGTGGAAAACAATAAGCTATTTATTTTGTTGCCAAACAAAACAGAATGAGTGCAGATATGTGAGCATCAGGTTGCATCAGTATTAGTGGAGCAGTGAGCTGCTTTCCTCTACACATCTTTATAAAACAGGGTTGTAGATTTGATACAATTCATGTTCAACGTTGAGATCTGTTTTCTGTTTTGAGAGACGCAGCAGCAGGAAGGACGTCACGGAGACTTCTGGCAAAACGCCAAAAAATAAGCGAGCGAGTCGCGCATGCGCAAGCGTAACCTGTTAACGGCGTAACCATTTACCCGAAAGTACAGACATTTCTCCATGTATTTATTAATGACTTAGTTTTATGTCCGTGTACTTTGTACTTTTGTAATATGTGAAGCCAGCAGCTCATTGTTGGTAGAAGACAAGAGCACTTTGTCTCTTTCACCTGGAGCAGGAGAGCTGCTCCGGTGTGAGGAGAACTCCGGTTGCTCCTCACAGGAGAGCTGCTGTTGCCATCTTCACCCTGGGAGCGTTTAAAACGCAGATATAGCGGTCTGCTTTTCACGCGACATATTTTTCGACGCTCTCTGTCCACTGCTGTGTGCTCAGTGCTCACCTGTGTGTGCGCGCGCACGTGTCTGTGCGCATCGCAGAGCAGAGGAGAAGTGTTAACGCGACCATTTAGAGACAGAAATGACGGATAAGATCAATAAAATACGTCCGTTTAGTTTGTTTAATAACAGAACAAGGTGTAGACCTGTTCTATAGGAAAGAGAAACTTAAATGACGACTTGTATAATAGGGGGGCGCACACTGCAAGTGCGCCTGCTGCCTGACGCCGCTGTTTTGGGTGAATGACGTATTTTTTTTTTTTTTGAAAATTAATATTCGGGGCTAATTAAAAAACATCCGGGGCTTTAGCCCCGGATGTTTTAGCCTAGGGACGCCACTGGACTGCACCATATTCTGCAACACCTCGACTCCCCAGGGAGATATGCAAGGGTTCTGTTTGTGGACTTCAGCTCTGCATTCAACACGATCATCCCGGAGGTTCTTCAACCCAAACTCTCCCAGCTCACCGTGCCAGCCCCCACCTGCCGGTGGATCACAAACTTCCTGACAGACAGGACGCAGCAGGTGAGGCTGGGAAAAATCATATCCAGCACCCGGACTATAAGCACTGGCGCCCCCCAGGGATGTGTGCTCTCTCCACTGTTCTTCTCCCTCTACACCAACGACTGCACCTCAGGGGACCCATCTGTTAAACTCCTGAAGTTCGCAGACGACACAACGGTCATCGGCCTCATCAGCGACGGGGACGAGTCTGCGTATAGACGGGAGGTTGAACAGCTGGTCCTCTGGTGTGGTCAGAACCACCTGGAGCTGAACGAGGCCAAAACTGTAGAGATGACAGAGGACCTCAGGAGGAGCCCCCCAACACTACCCCCCCCCCCCCTCACCATTCACAACAGCACTGTTTCTGGTGGAGACCTTCAGGTTTCTGGGATCCACAATCTCCCGGGACCTGAAGTGGACCTCCAACATCAACACAATCCAGAAAAAGGCCCAGCAGAGGCTGAACTTCCTGATCCAGCTCAGAAAGTTCAACCTGCCTCAGGAGCTGCTGATCCTGTTCTACTCCACCATCATCCAGTCTGTCCTCTGCTCTTCATCATCCAGTCTGTCCTCTGCTCTTCATCATCCAGTCTGTCCTCTGCTCTTCATCATCCAGTCTGTCCTCTGCTCTTCATCATCCAGTCTGTCCTCTGTTCTTCATCATCCAGTCTGTCCTCTGCTCTTCATCATCCAGTCTGTCCTCTGCTCTTCATCATCCAGTCTGTCCTCTGCTCTTCATCATCCAGTCTGTCCTCTGTTCTTCATCATCCAGTCTGTCCTCTGCTCTTCATCATCCAGTCTGTCCTCTGCTCTTCATCATCCAGTCTGTCCTCTGTTCTTCATCATCCAGTCTGTCCTCTGCTCTTCATCATCCAGTCTGTCCTCTGCTCTTCATCATCCAGTCTGTCCTCTGCTCTTCATCATCCAGTCTGTCCTCTGCTCCTCATCATCCAGTCTGTCCTCTGCTCTTCATCATCCAGTCTGTCCTCTGCTCCTCCATCACTGTGGTTTGGATCACCAAACAGGACAGAGTCAGACTCCAGCGGATCGTCAGGTCTGCAGAGAGAACTAATGGTTCCAGTCTGCCCTCCATCCTGGACTTGCACAAGAGTCAGGAAGCGGGCTGTAAAGATCACTGCAGACCCCTCACACCCTATAGACCCCTCACACCCTGTAGACCCTCACGCCCTGTAGACCCTCACACCCTGTAGAGCCCTCACACCCTGTAGACCCTCACACCCTGTAGAGCCCTCACACCCTGTAGACCCTCACACCCTGTAGACCCCTCACACCCTGTAGACCCTCACACCCTGTAGACCCCTCACACCCTGTAGACCCTCACTGTTCACCTCCTCCCCTCTGGTAGGCGCTACAGAGCTCTGTACGCTAAAACCAGCAGACACAGAAACAGCTTCTTCCCACTGGCCGTCACTCTGATGAACAGTTAATCAGACTCTTCATCTGCACTATCTGCACTTTTTTGTACTACTGTCTTTAATGTCCTTTTATATTTTTTATATTTATCTTGTTTACTGTATATTGTGTGTGGAAAAGAAAAAAAAAGTACAAAGAGCAAAGTGAAACCAGAGTCAAATTCGTGCAATGTGCAAATTTACATGGCCATTAAAGCTGATTCTGATTCTGATTTTCAATTGTTAAGAATAGAAATATGATGAAAATTCAAATATGTTTCTTTACTTTTTAGTGTTTACAGTGTTTTAAGCCTTTATAACATATAATAATGACAAATACCTGCCAGCTTTTGAAAGTTACATTTCTCCTGAAAAAAGGAGTAGAATAATTTTGCCAAAAGGACATTTTTTGACATATTTATTGATAAATAAGACAAAAAGGACCAGGTGGACTGTCATCATTACAGATCTAAAAGGGTAAAGAAGATTAGCAACCCTCCCACCAAGTGTTTGCTCTGGAGACGTGTCCACGTCAGGAACAGCTACTAAATAATGTAGTGTTTCTGTTAGTTGGTTTCACAACAGATGACCGACAACTTGATGTACATTCCCGGGCCTTTATTCTCTGCTCGCTTCCATACATGTATACCTTATATGCTGTCTGCTCACTCTCCTATATCATGCATATCTATGCTCGCCAGGTGGCGTCATTCTCACCGTGAACATCACATTGCCCTTTTTTTTCAAAACACATATATCAACATAATGCCTATACATTATGAACCTGGGCTTGCTCTTACATATCTAGCAAAACGTCAACTGCCCTATTTACTGTACTGAACATTACACTCGTCTAAGAGTATGACAAATCTGTATCACCAGTATTTCTGAACATTCACATTCTTCTCAAACTTGGCTACATCAGTCCCTTTGAATTCACACCAGTTCAGATTAGTGTCCCAGTGTATAGTCCTGTAGGTAGGCGGGAGGACGTCTGTTGTGCCTTGAGGGGTATCTTGGTGTTGTTGTGACTGTAGAGGCATCACTGTAATCACAATCATCATCATCAGAATCTGGTGGGATGTCCAACAGTTCTGGAGAGATCTTCTTGAAGAATGAAGCATTCCTGACAATGAAGTGCCCATTTCTGGCTGCTGTGATCATGGAGCCTTTGACTTTGGTCACTGTGTATGGCTTACTGTCGTACGGTGTGGTGAGCTTGTTGCGCTTGGGTTGACGATGAAGCACAGTGTCACCTGGAGTCAGAGTGTGTGGGGTAGCGTTACGATGAGAATCTGCATGAGATTTCATTTTGGCTTTAGCCTTATTGTCCCTTGCTCTCACTTCTGAGTCTGAACATTTGCATACAGTTTGAGTGAATGAAGGAATCTTCGTGTACAGCTTGCGTTGGAACAACAGTTCGCCAGGGGAGCTTTCTGTTGTGCTGTGAGGTGTGGATCAATACTCACGTAGAAAGATGTTCAGTTGTTGTTTCCAGGGAATTCCCTGTGTTTCAGCCACACGAATAGCTTTGCCTAGTGTGCGCATGAATCTTTCAGCTGTAGCATTAGCTTGAGGCCACAGCGGTGTTATCCGGCGGTGATGGAATCCTAGATGGCCTGCAAACTGGGAGAACTGGTCGCTGTTATCAGTTTTCACAACTGGGGATTCCAAACATGGAGAAAACTTTGTCCATGACCGGAATGACTGTGTTTGCTGATGTTGACCGTATGCTCTCTACAACTGGGTAGCGTGTATATTCATCCACGATGACAAGCAAGTACTCTCCAGTTGGAAGCGGTTCATAGAAGTCTGCACTAACACTATGCCAAGGAGCTTCTGGCAGAATGGACATTTTTAGCGGCTCAGTATGTGCAACTGGTGTGTTGGCCTGACATGCAAGACAACTACGTACTGCTGCTTCTGCTTTGCGATCAATGTCTGGAAACCACACCTTGGTTCTGAGTAGTGATTTCGTTTTGACAATGCCCTGGTGTCCTTCATGGGCTAGCTGTAAAACTCTATCTTGTAGGGCCATGGGAATTACTATTCTGGTGCCCCGCAGTACAATGTCGGATGCATGTGATACTGTTAGTTCACTGCTAACTTGTCTGAACTGCTTTAATATGTCAGCATGTCGTGACTTGTCGGTTTTGTGCCATGTGTTGTGTCTGATGTGAGCACTAACCTCTTGAAGAATTGGGTCTGCAAGGGTCTCTGCTTTGATCTCTGTTAGTGTCATGGCTTTAGGTGTTGCCTGGCTTGCGATGAAGTTCACGTACTCCTCTGCTACTTTTGCTGCACGTGTACTTTCACCGGTCTGAGACAAAATGGGATGACGAGACATGTAGTCAGCTGGGTTGTCAGATCCCTTTCTGTATTCCACCTTGAAGTTGTAGGGCTGAAGCCTCAGTCCCCATCTCTCAATTCTAGCAGGTGGTTTGGACCTGGGATTGTTCCATATGATTTCCAGTGCTTTATGATCTGTCACCAGAGTTAAAGGATGACCATAGATGTACAGGTGGAAATGCTCACAGCCCCACACTATGGCCAGCGCTTCCTTTTCTGTTTGGGAGTATCTCCTCTCCACATCGCTGAGAGACCGACTAGCATATGCTATCATGTACTTCACCCCCTTTTCATCCTTTTGGCAGAGGATAGCACCCAGTCCAACAGGGCTAGCATCTACAATCAGTTCTGTCACTCTGCCTGGGTAAAAGTACGACATCGTAGTGTCACTCGTTAGACTGTCTTTCAGTGTCTGTAATGCAACTCGCTGCTCCGGGCCCCATACCCAGGGTGTGTCCTGTCTGGTGAGCTTGCGCAGCGGTTCTGAGATTGAGGAGAAGTCTTTGATGAATCTGGAACAGTAATTAGCCATTCCCAGCAGACTCCTGATTTCACCTGGATTCTGAGGGTCTGCAGCATGCTGAACTGTAGTGACTTTCTTGGGATCTGCCGAAACACCTCCTGCTGAGAAGATGAAACCAAAGAACTCGAGCCTTGACTTGTTGAACTCACATTTTTCACGATTGAGTGTGAGACCGCTTTCTCTGATTCTCTGAAACAATGCTCTGAGGTTGTTGTCATGGTCAGTCTGGGAGGATCCGTAGACAATGATGTCATCACTGAGATTTTTCACACCAGAAAGACCTTGCAGTGTTTGGCATATAGCATTTTGAAATACCTCGGCAGCAGAAGATATACCAAAACTCAGTCTCTTGTAGCGCCTCAACCCGAGGTGTGTGGTGAAGGTAGTGATGTACCTGCTGTCTGGATGTAGCTCTAACTGGTGGTATCCAGCTCTCAAATCCAGTTTGGAAAACATAGTTGCTCCATTTAGCTCATGTATCACATCGTCCATTGTGGGAGTGATGTGCCGTTCCCTCTCTGTAGCTGTGTTAGCTTGCCGCATGTCAACACAAAGTCTGACTTTGTCAGGGTCTTTAGGCTTGGGAGGTGCGACAATAGGTGAGACCCATGGTGTAGGGCCAGTGACCTCCTCGATGATGTCATCTGCCTCCAGTTTCTGAAGCTCATCCTCGACCTTCTGACGAATGTGGAACGGTACCCGTCGATGGGGTTGGCATGTAGGTTTAATATCAGGATTTATGTGAAGCTTCACCTGAAAGTCTTTCAGTTTTCCGATCCCTTGAAACAGTTCAGGATGACTCTCCACCAGCTTATCTGCGACTGTACGACACTGTTGTGTGGATGATACTGTTGTGACTACTTTAATCAGTCCCAGTGCTTTGGATGTTTTGTAGCTGAGAACGTTGAATCCATCTCCTTTTATTACAAAGAATGTGCACGTTGTCTTTTCCTGTCCTTTCTCCACACTGCATTTGAAAACGCCACTAACCGGCAATGGAACTTTGGAGCGGAAAGGGTAGATCTTGGTGCTTGTGGGGCTTAGTTGAGGACATGGTATGAGTTTCTCGAAACTTATTTCGCTTATACAGTTTGCTGAGGCTCCTGAATCAATTAAAACTAGCATGCTACTGCCATTTAACTTGATGTGTGTCTGTGGCAACTCTGATATCTTGTCAGCATCAACTGCAAACACATAGGCGTCATCACTGCTGGAAGAGTCATGTTCCGTTTTTTCACCTTGTGCCTTCGTTATGTGATGAACTTTTTTAACGTATTTGTTATCCTTGTACTGTGGTCGTTTTGTGTTAATGTCCTCAGTTTTAGAACGACATTGTTTTGCAAAATGATTTAGCTTACCACAGCCTCTGCATTTTCTGCCTCTAGCAGGACATTCACCCTCATGAGGATATTTACCTCCACAGTTCCTGCAGCTGTTGTCCGAACGTCGTTTTTCTGACCATCGGCTGTTGTTTGGATGTCTCTGCATAGTCTTTTGGTCCAACAGGTTAACTGTGGCTGTTGTGCCTCTTTCTATGCCAGTCGCTTGCATTTCAGACAGTTCAAGTGTTCTTCCATGATCAAGAAGCTCATCTAGACCAAGTTCAGGCTCCCTTAGCGCTTTCCTGCGCAGCCTGGATGATGTGCAGCTTTGTATGATTTGCGTTTTAATCTCAGCGCCGACATTTGCAAACTCACAGTTCTTAGCTAACATCCTCAGTCTAGTGTGATAACTGTCCACATGTTCTCCTGGTTCCTGTACAGTTTTTCTGAAAAGGTATACTTGATATTGTACATTTGTCTTAGGAGAGAAATATCCAGATAACTTCTGCTTGGTCTCTGCATATTTGTCATCTTCTTCTGCTAGTGTGTCGTAGATATCATGCACTCGTTCTCCTGCTATATGTAGCAATAGTGCTTTGAGCCTAGCATCTCCATCGATGTTCATAGCAGTGGTGTAATTTTCAAACCTTTGCACCCATTTATTCCAGCGAGGTCCAACAGAGCCAGGGTCTGTTTCTGTGTCGAAAGGTGGGAGCGCAGCGGTGTTTACTGCCATGCTTGCTGCTGCAGTGTGCCGTCTGCCATTCAAGTCCGTCTGTGTTAGCTCCGCTAGCTTGACTTAGCGTTAGCGTTCGCGTTAGCGTTAGCTCCGCTAGCTTGACTTAGCGTTAGCGTTCGCGTTAGCGTTTGCGTCACTCACCCGCGAGTTCGTTTTTCTCCTCTCTTTTTTTTTTTCTGCTCGAGAAAACCAAGAGACAAAGACGCGGTGACCGGGTCGTTCCTTCGAGTGTCTTTCCGTTTACTCCTCGTCGCCAATGTAGTGTTTCTGTTAGTTGGTTTCACAACAGATGACCGACAACTTGATGTACATTCCCGGGCCTTTATTCTCTGCTCGCTTCCATACATGTATACCTTATATGCTGTCTGCTCACTCGCCTATATCATGCATATCTATGCTCGCCAGGTGGCGTCATTCTCACCGTGAACATCACTAATACAACCCCGCCATGGATCCATGGCTGCCTGGAACTGGTCCTGCCTGCTGCCATGGCCCTGCTGATGGAACCGGCCTGGAACCGGTCCTACCTGCTGCCATGGCCCTCTGATGCCCCCCTCCTCTCTACCGCCTTCTGCTTCATGGATTATCAGGATCATGGACCATGCCTAATACTCATTATATGAATAATTTCTGTCATATTCATGTAATGTGCTGTAACTACGCTATTCATTCTGGCCACATGACATCTATTGCTTCTGTCCATCCGGGGAGAGGGATCCTCCTCTGTTGCTCTCCCTCAGGTTTCTTCCCTTTTTTCCCTGTGAAAGGGTTTTTACTATCTTTCTAGGGGAGTTTTTCCTGATCCGATGTGAGGTCCCGGGACAGGATGTTATGTGTACAGATTGTAAAGCCCTCCGAGGCAAACTTGTATTTGTGATGTTGGGCTATATAAAATAAACTGAATTGAATTGAATTGAATTAAATGGACCTCAAGCTGAAATAGTTTTACCAGTTTACAAGAATACAAAATAAACTTGCATATACTTCCTATTAGATAAGGCTGCTGCAATTGCACACAAATAATAGTGGAATAAAGAAAGATGATCACTTCAATCCGATACCAGTATTATTATTATAGCTTCTATACTAAATATACAATATTATTAAGCAAAGGTCATAACATATTAAAGGGGAATCACACTAACTCCCTTATATATGATTTTTATTATTAGCCGGTCTTATTGACAATCCAATATTTAATATCACTCTGACTGTCTTACCTCCACACACTCACATAAAAGTGAATCTTTTAGTTTGCGTTGCGGTGATGACGGACATCTCTGTGTGTTGAGCTGATGATCTGGTTTGAGTGGGGTGTTTGTGTGTCATAACACATTCCTCATTATTTGATCGCTTGTAAAGACAATATACGGCCGATACTCCTCCATATTTCAGTTTGACGATGCTCTCCGAGGGCCTCAGCTTCTGCTCTTCTCCCCCACCATAGACTGTCTCATACACACATGTATAAACACACATACACACAACATTTGTAATATAATAATCATCCGGCTCATTTCCATGTGTTTTGCTTGGCAGGTGCATCCAAATGTCAATTGAGAAATCATCAGTGCGAATGCAAATTGGAGGTTTGAATTCCTCGATGTACGGAGCGCCATACGTTGATGAGAGGTGAGCGGTGAGATTGAATAATGCCCAAAAGAATTTCCACGGCATCCGAGAGAGAGAGTGAGAGAGAGAGAGAGAGAGAGAGAGAGTGTGGTGGTGAGGGGGGTCATGCATAAACATTTCTCTTAGTGCTGGAAATCATCCTGAGCACCCTCAGCACAATTGGCTCCTCTTTAACGTAATACATTCTAATAGAGAACACGCTGTAAGGACGCACAGCCGAAGAGAGGTTTAGTGTAGTGCTGTCTGCTTTGTTTTCCCAGAAAGGGAAATTAAGGATATAAGGGCAATCTGTTAAAACGCAGCCGAGCGTGCATGCGCAAGCTTTCCAAAGTGCAATTTGCATCTCTACCCCAAGGGCGATGCTTTGTTTGGCTCCGCCCGGTGCTGTTAGGGATGCTTCGTCTGCGTTTGAAGGAAGCGTCTAAATCCCAGCACGCCGACGCTGGAATCAGCCCCGTGGCAACGTGCCACCAGGCTGTTTGTGTTCCTCTGGCTGGGCCATTAGGCGCTCTTAGCAGAGCAAATCCTTTCTTGCGGCGCGTACACACTCTTGCTTTCCTTCACAGCCGCCCAAGGCCAGCACTCCACACCTGCAGCCCATTATCCGTCGCTACGCTGGACGTTCTCCACCAAGCACTGCCTGAAACGAGTTGGTTTGACACGGTGCTGAAGAATGTTTCTTGTTTAGAAACTTTATTTAGCCAGGTACATTATTGAGATGAAGACCTCTTTTGCAAAGGAGACCAGCAGAGAGCATGAGGTCATAGTGTTCATACAGTGGGCATAGACACCATCGTGCAAACAAACTGTGGATCACATCATGTACAACTCCATGTTTCAGTGCTTTTGCACATATATTTGTGTATTTGTTTTACTAATCCAAGAGATACTGCAGAAAAGTGTTTTGGAGGATAAACGCGTGCAAACCTGTGGCCCCCATTCACGTCAATTATTCAAGACTTTTTTTATTCTCCTTTCACCGTTGGAGACGGGAGAGAGAGAATCCAAGGTAGCATGCGCTGAGTAATTGATGTACAAGTATTCCTTTAAAGTCAGCTAACAGCCTCCTGGCAGCAGCTCCAAACTAGCCCGACCTGAGCGTGACATCATCGACCTCTTTCACGGCAAACAGACATATTTCCCAAAAATTGTGTATTACTATCGCCTAAAAATATTGATTTTCAGCCATGAAAAAATGCTCTACTGAGTGTCACAAATGTCATTCATCTGTACTCAATGGACCCTCCAACCTCCACAAGGGTCATTCAGAAGCAGACACAATGAGGATGTCCTTGGAGTGGGCATAAAACACATCAGCTTAAATTACTGACATGCAAATTCCCACAGGACCTCCGTTATCGGATGACCTCCTCTGCCAGGTGAAGTATGGTAGGTCATTTGTGGAGGCTTTACCAATGATGGACATGGCAGATTGACACCTTTTTCTTTTTTCAGAACACAGATAATCTCCACAATTATTACAAATAACACGAGGGACCCAGGCTACACTGGGCTGAATGGACTTTAGAGTAAACAGGCCTTTGTTCAGATTAACTGATGCAGGTACAGCACGTCTCTGAAGACTCATCTCTCTGGAAAACTATTTACTCTTTGATTATTTAGCCCCTCTAAAAAAGAGGATCATTAAGCAAAGGAGGCTCGCTCCATGGTACAACCCTCAGACCCGCATATTGAAGCAAGCATCACGGAAGCTTGAGGGCATATGGCGTTCCAACGGTCTGGAGGAGTCCCGGTTGGTTTGGCGGGATAGTCTGAGAACATATAAGAAGGCCCTCCGTAATGCCAGAGGAGCCTACTACTCATCACTAATAGAGAAAAACAAGAGCAACCCTAGGTTTCTCTTTAGCACTGTGGCCAGGCTGGCTGAGAGTCATAGCTCGGTGGATCCGTGTATTCCTATAGACCTCAGTAGTAATGACTTCATGAACTTCTTCAATGATAAGATTATGGCTATTAGAGACAGGATCGGTGATCTCCTGCCCTCGACTACTGCCGGTCCATCCTCAGGTGGGATGACCATGGAGGAGGCTGTGGGCCCTGTTGTGCGTCTGGATGGATTTTTTACCATCAACCTCGACCAACTGTCTTCTAAATCTTCTACCTGTCTCCTAGACCCTGTTCCGACTAAGCTGTTTAAAGAAGTTTTACCCTTAATTTGTGCCTCTGTACCAGATATTATCAATGGGTCTTTACTAATGGGTCATGTACCACAGTCTTTTAAAGTAGCTGTAATTAAACCTCTTCTTAAGAAGCCCACCCTGGATCCAGAGGTGTTGGCTAACTACAGACCTATCTCTAACCTTCCCTTCCTCTCTAAGATACTGGAGAAGGTAGTCGCAAATCAGTTGTGTGACTTTTTACATAACAATAGTTTATTTGAGGAGTTTCAGTCAGGATTTAGAAAGCATCATAGCACAGAGACAGCACTAGTGACAATTACTAATGACCTTCTAGTTGCATCAGATAGGGGACTTGTCTCTGTACTTGTCCTGTTAGACCTTAGTGCAGCATTTGACACCATTGACCATGACATCTTATTACAGAGACTAGACCAGTCGATTGGTATTAAAGGTACAGCATTAAGCTGGTTTAAGTCGTATTTATCAGATAGATCTCAGTTTGTATTTGTAAACGATGAGGCCTCGATGACCACCGCCGTTCGTCATGGAGTTCCACAAGGTTCTGTGCTTGGACCAATTTTATTCACCTTATATATGCTTCCTTTAGGCAATATTATCAGAAAACACTCCATAAACTTTCACTGTTATGCCGATGATACTCAACTATATCTGTCAATCAAGCCAGATGAAATCCACCAGGTCGCTAAACTTCAAGCGTGTCTTAAAGACATCAAGACCTGCATGACCTGCAACTTCCTGTTGCTGAACTCTGACAAGACTGAAGTTATTCTACTCGGCCCAGAACACCTCAGAAATCAATTATCTGACGATATGGTTTCCCTGGATGGCATCGCTCTGGCATCCACCACCACCGTAAGGAATCTCAGAGTTATTTTTGACCAGGACCTGTCCTTTGGATCCCACGTGAAACAGATCTCAAGGACTGCCTTTTTTCACCTACGGAACATCTCAAAGATCCGGCACATCCTGTCTCAAAGTGATGCAGAAACATTGATCCACGCATTTGTTACTTCAAGACTGGATTACTGTAACTCCGTATTATCAGGCTGCTCCGGAAAGTCCCTTGGGTCTCTCCAGCTGATCCAGAATGCTGCAGCTCGTGTACTAACAAGGACTCGGAAGAGAGATCACATTACTCCTGTATTAGCTGCTCTCCACTGGCTTCCTGTATTTAAAATCCTTCTCCTCACCTATAAAGCCTTAGCTGGTGATGCACCATCATATCTTAAAGAGCTTATAGTGCCATATTACTCCACTAGAGCGTTACGCTCACTGAATGCAGGGTTACTTGTGGTTCCCAGAGTCTTAAAAAGTAGGTTGGGGGCTAGAGCTTTCAGTTATCGGGCTCCTCTTCTGTGGAATCAGCTTCCACTTTCAGTCTGGGGGGCAGACAGTCACCTCATTTAAGAGTAGACTTAAGACTTTCCTCTTTGATAGCGCTTATACTTAGGGCTGTTTCAGGCTTATAGTTAGGGCTGGCTCAGGTTTGCCCTGGTCCAGCCCCTAGATATGCTGCTATAGGCCTAGACTGCTGGGGGACATCTTATGCCGTGTTCACACCAAAAGAGTTGCGAAATATTCGCGCGTCCAGATTACATGTTAAATCAATGCACAGCCGCGTTAGGTTGCGAAAAAGCGGATTTTTCGCCGGGCGGCGCGATACTGAAAAGCGGAGTTGCGAATATTCGCAACTCCGCTTTTTCACTTTTTCGCTTTTTCGCTGGCGATGAAATAATTCATCCGACGCGGAGTTGCGAAAGCCAATCAGCGTTGAGAAGCTCCGCCCGGCATCACCGCCGTTCTGCCGTCACTGAATCAAACTGCGGGTCCGCTGAAGGAGCGCTGGAAGCGGCTTCATTCAGACACTCGTCCCGGAGGAGTCGGAGCTGTGTGCGACTACGGATAATATTATGAACCCAGACACGGGGGCGTTTGATGTTCCGACGTTTGTGGGACTTTCTCAACAAGTATAAAGCAGAACTAATGGTTATTTCAATGGTCAATGGCGGAAATAGTAAATGTTTTCACTGACATGGAGATAAGCCCCGCCCCCTTTCCCCAGCGATGGTTGCGAAAAACGAATTAACCACTAGAGCGAGTTTTTTGCCGGGCGGCGCGATATAGGCGAAGTGGCGTTGCGAATATTCGCAACTGTTTTGGTGTGAACACGGCATTAGGATACACTGAGCTCCTCTTCTCTTCCTCTTTCGCTCCTCTTCTCTTCCTCTTTCACTCCTCCTCTCCTCTTCTTTCTCTCCATCTGGATAAACTATTGTCTCTTCAATGCACATTACTAACTCTACTTTCTTTTTCCATGGATTCATGGCTGCCTGGAACCGGTTCTGCCCCGGGTCCTGCCGGACCTGATGCAGATGTAATGTTTAATACATCCTCACAGGCAGCAGCGATGCGTTATTTACAACTCAGTGTTTATCCGATAGGCCACAGAGACGGGTTAACCAGACACCATCTCTCTCATTGTCCTGTGACATTTCACTTATTGATAATATATGGGGATTAGATTAGCAGTGCGACAAGTAATCACCATGCAAGGCTTTCAAAGGGCAGGCCATCAGGTCCGCTCACGGTAAGGATGAAGAGAAACGCTGGGGTTTCTCTATCGGACGGGAAACACCGATTTAAACGAAACTATGGGCAGATTAGTGTTTCTTTCTGATGAAGATTCACTGCTGCAGATAAGACCAGAGGCGGTCATTCATTAGTTGCATTTGCATGCTTATATGTTCCCTGGTTATATTTGTCTGAGTAAATTGTGCATGTTGGAGTAGTTTCTAATGCAGCATAATTGTTCGCCTTTTTTAAATCAATACATTTACTCTGTACCACTATTTATTATTGTATGGATTGCACATTGTGTAAAAAGGCTGTGACTTTGCTGATCCCAGGTCTGATGTGGCTCTCTGCTATCAGCAACGTCGAAGCAGAATAATGAAGGAAGCTACAGCGGGAGATCCAGATAAGATACGAGAAATCACCGACCTCACTTTCCCCTCCATTGGACTACTGCTTTCAAATAGTGGGAGCAGCTCATGCAGACCTCAGCTCAGACCAAACTAAGCAGCCGTGTCGATTGCTGGTCTGAGGTTATTACATCTGCTGCTTTACATTAAGCATGGCCATTCATGATGCTGGAGAGAGTAATATAGAGGACCAAAATGCATGCACAAAAAAGACAAGAGGAAATCATTTACGACTTGAATTGCACTTGCCTTTGTGACGCTCCACTATGGTTGCAAGAGATCCTGCGGTTAAGGTTGAGAAATGAAAACTCTGGCTGAGGCTTTGGCAGCAAAACCCTTAGTTAGGTTTGGGAAAAGCATCATGACTGTGCTTGAGATAAATATTTAAACTAAGTATAACTTAAGCAATGGAACTTAAGTAAGGAAAACGTGTAACTTATAAATAACTCTTGGGACACGAACATTGGTCTCCTGGTTGAAAGTCCTGTTTGTGTTTGACCCATCGATCCTGTGTGGTGTCTTTTTTGGTCTTTATGCCACGTCATCATACATGAACCTCCGCCCAGCTTCATTAAACCTGGCCATACTCTGGCCCACGCGTCGCTGTCAGAAGCTGAGGGACGTGACTTTCTGCTGAACGGGAAAGTTATGAATATGTGATCTGCACCTCGTATAATTCAGATGGTATGGTCCTGTTTTATGATTTGCTCGGGTACATTTTAGTCAATCTTAGTTGATCCAAATGGGCAGTTGGTCTGATTTCAGTGAGATTGTGGATTATTAGTGTAATTAAAAGTACTTAGTGATATAATAGGTTGATAAAAGTCTCTTGATTTGTTCAACAAATATCAAAATCAGCATTTCTACTGTCATATATCCATTGAATCCAGCGCTGGCAGTGTGTCTGTGTATGTTTCTCTTACTCGAGTGAAGTGAGTCACCATGGAAGTAGTCTTTTGAGTGGATACTCTCGCTCAAGTACTTAATGAATACTTTAACCCTTCAGGGTCTAAGGCCTTTTTCTCGATTTTACATAATGTCTTAAATTCACATTTTAAAGGCACTTGCATATCAGATATACAGTATACCCATGTGTTACATCTAAAATTGCAGAACAATCTCAGTTCTCTATATCATGAGGCACCATTGTCATAAGGCACAAGTGTAAAGAGATAATATGGCCCTAAAGTGGAAAAATTGAAGTTCAATTTTTAAAAATTCTTCATATCTCTTGTGAAAACATAACTTTACTCATGTGGATGAAATGTTTTGGTGATGGAAATTTACCAAAGGTCTTAGGTTCACAAAAGTAGGGAATATATGAATAACATGGTAGATACATGTAAATAAATGTCTAAAACCAAATTTTTTATTATTGTTTTTTGAGTAGAAATGTTGTCTGTCACTACTTTCATCAAAGAGAGGGACTGAGATAACATGTGATGAGGAATGACTTCATATACAGACCAAGCTTCATGGGGTGTGCACACAAAAAATTATATTACAACAGTTTTTGTTTTCAAACTAAATATTTACTAAATATGTTCTATAGAAAAACAAACTATTTACTATTTTACACAATGTGCATGTTTCAGTTTCAGTTTCGTTTTTACAAGAACAGTTTTCGGAACAAGAACAACATATGTACTCTGTATGTATGTGTGTACTATGTACTCTGTATGTATGTGTGTACTATGTACTCTGTATGTATGTGTGTACTATGCACTCTGTATGTATGTGTGTACTATGTACTCTGTATGTATGTGTGTACTATGCACTCTGTATGTATGTGTGTACTATGCACTCTGTATGTATGTGTGTACTATGTACTCTGTATGTATGTGTGTACTATGTACTCTGTATGTATGTGTGTACTATGTACTCTGTATGTATGTGTGTACTATGTACTCTATATGTATGTGTGTACTATGTACTCTGTATGTATGTGTGTACTATGTACTCTGTATGTATGTGTGTACTATGTACTCTGTATGTATGTGTGTACTATGTACTCTGTATGTATGTGTGTACTATGTACTCTGTGTGTATGTGTGTACTATGTACTCTGTATGTATGTGTGTACTATGCACTCTGTGTGTATGTGTGCACTATGCACTCTGTGTGTATGTGTGTACTATGTACTCTGTATGTATGTGTGTACTATGTACTCTGTATGTATGTGTGTACTATGTACTCTGTATGTATGTGTGTACTATGTACTCTGTATGTATGTGTGTACTATGTACTCTGTATGTATGTGTGTACTATGTACTCTGTATGTATGTGTGTACTATGTACTCTGTATGTATGTGTGTACTAGGTCCTTAGGGATTTCCTGAGTGTTCATTGGTAGTTTCACACAAAATGTCGATGGACACCTGAATCGACTAATCACGGTGGAAGGCGGAGCTCCACACAGACCAGCTGTCGGCTCCTGTTACAGACACACAGAAGCACACAGAGTGGGCTGGAAACTGCATTCTTTTTTCTGCGCCGTCTTTTCACGGAGATATGAATATTTAAAAAACGTAAACACTGTATATCACGCCGGCATGACGCAAGACCCCAGAGGGTTAACTACAATTTAAGTCTTTTTACGGACAAACAACAGTGCTGTGCTTTTGGATAAAACAGAAAACCAAGAAGACGGCCTGAGGTGTAGAAGGATGACAGGAATGGTATTAAAATCCCAACAGTCTTTGAAACAGTTAGCGCCTGTCCTTAACTGTCCACCTACTGTACAACGTCTTCATGGAGACACTCAGGAGCCAACAGGCAACACTGAGTATTCAGTCTGCTGCTGTGTGGAGGGTAATAAATCATGTCTCCTCTCCTCCAAGAAGGCTGCAGACACTTTAATCATCCCGTATTCTTGTGTGTTTAGCCATAATAATTTGGCTCTATCATGCAAGGACAGTCCTGCCTGTGATTTATGTGTGAGTGCGAGAGGAAGGAGAGCCGGAACACATCCATGCTGCTGCTGCTGTTTGGGCTTGTTTTTCACTTCCTTCATCTTTTGTCACGGTGTCTAAGTTATATCGGTTCATTTCCTCGTCTCCACCGAAGCGGGCGTCCATATGTTGCTCTTTATTAAGACGGCAAGAGAGACAATTAGATTGCACTGTACTAAACAGCATTGTACAGTCCTATTCCACACTATACTTTACTACACTGTAGTGTATGTGTACATAGAAACCATCTATCCATCCATTCTCTTCCACTTGTCCACGGCTGGCAGCACACTAAGCAAGGTGGTCCAGACGGCGCTCTCCCCAGCAACGCTTTCCAGCTCCCGTTGAGGAATCCTGAGGCGTTCTCAGGTCCCTCCAGCGCGTTCTTCCTCAAGGTCCGCTACCTGTTGGAAGTGCCCAAAACCTCCAACAAGGCGCCGGGAGGCATCCTGGTCAGATGCTCGAACCACCTCAATTAGCTCCTTTTGTGGTCTAAGCATACGAAGGAATCGTATTTCTCATTCTTTCAGTCCCTCCCCAAAGCTCATGAACATCTGAGTGTAGACTCAGCCCTCTTCACCACGACGGTCCAGTACCATACTTACTGTTGGTAACGCTCACTCATGAACAGAACATACAGAGGCATTTGAACTCCTCACTTGGGGCAGTGACTCCATGGCCTCAGACTTGGACGTATTAACTCTGGGTATTGATGAGCGAAATAACCCAGTAACACGTAGTATGGACATTTTTCAAACAATACATGGGATCGATCTCCAAGAAAAATACTATTTGTGTGGTTCCCGTCTTCGTGGGTCTGGGACAGCGTTATCAGCCGTAACCGCTGTGTGAACGCTGGGCATTGCTACGCTAATTAGCTAGCCAGTGGACACATCGCTCTAATTCACATGATGGGAATAAAGTACTCTATTGGTATCAGTCACACTTCAACCCATAAGGACCCACGGTGACACAGTTCCATAAACAGCTTCATCCTTGAAGTCCCTAAGTGATGCCTACTGAACATCTTGGTGGGTCATGTGACAGGTCATGTGATTTTGTGTTCCCATAACAACCTTTCCAAGATGGCTGATCCAGGTTGTGACAGATCTGAAGAAAATGCTAAATTTAAGAAACTTGTTTTTCATTGTTACAGGTAATATTTATCCATTTTAAGAATGATAATGCTTAATGAACATGTCCTTTAATGTGTTGAACCTGCTGTGAGCACATTTCTTGAAGAAACTGATATAAAACAAATCAGATAAAAATCGGGACGTTAACCTAAAAATGTCACGAAGAACCCGGTGTGACATAAACGCACAATGCGAAAAGTAATTATGATCTGCTCAGTTAATTTGGCTGATTCAATAATATTTAGCTAACATATTTTATATTGTTCAATCCAAAGCATATTAAAACAAATACAAACCACAAAATCATGTTGTAATTATGTAGTTATTAATACCATGTTTTTGCCATTCCCACGAGGGAATCCACATTGCTCCTTGTGGAACTGAGGTTAGCAGAACACATTATTATTTTTAGCACCATTTTTAATACATTTTAGGCAGATTATTACATTATCAGTCTTATATAATGTTTTTTTGCATAACCATATTTCTCTGTCCTCACCACAGGTTATTAAACAACGGTGCACAACTTTGTGATGTGACATGTCAGACATCAAATCTGATGGAAACTCTGTTGAAACCAATCTAAAACTGCAATAAAATGAAAAAGGGACATTTCTTTCTAGTCGTCCCAAACAGATGCTGCAATCTGCTGTAATGTTTTGAACAGCTGAACAGGTGACGTCTCACCTCTCACTGACTTGAGAGAGAAAGAGAAAGTAAGAAAGGGAGGGAGAGCAGGGATTGAAGAGCAATCACAGAAGAGAAATGTCATATTTGCATATCTCAAAAATACATCACAGGGCGGCCATAAAGGGGCCTGTGAACACAGTTTTGCATATTGAGAGAAATTTCCACTGCTTCACAGAGAGCGCTGTTTATGTGCAATTTTAAGAGGAAGATAAAGGTTGTATGTGAAGGGAGGGAAACATATCACTCCCACCGGTAAAAGCGGAAGACATATTTTTTTCTCATAAAACACACTATATGACACACACACACAGCCAGATGAAGCCTATCTGGTGTTTGTCAGGAGTGATGTCGTCCTGTGTTGGACTCCAGCTTGAAAACTTGGGAGCTGCTGAGTTCCTTTCACTGGATGAACCTGAAATATGAAATATGCTGGGATAAAAAACAAAAAGAACGTTCCATGTTGCCAGCAGAACCATGGGAGCTGGATTAGTGCACATTAGCGGCCTCTGGTAAGCACTGCCACGCAGGCCTGCCTTCCTCTGTTAGTGGAAGTGTGTTAATGAAAAAGTCAGCTCTTTCAACCCATCGGGTCAGACGGCGCCAACATCTCAATCAGAGCTTACCCGAGCCGGGTCTCACACTGAAGCCCATCACCCAGCCGCACTCCTCTCCAAACAACAGGACCATCTTGTTTTGATTTGATTAAAATGGATTAATTAATTACCGTGTGCCAAAGCTGTTGTTTGTGATTAATGAGGCGGCAACACCTAATCAGCTGGCAGACGGAGGAGCCTCATTGGCCGTCCGCCCCGTCTCACCTTGCTGTTTATTACTGGACCAAACTAATCCTCATCGGACTGCGCTGACGGCGTTCACTGGTTCCAGAAACTGATGATGTCTCGACACGCTCTCGTAGTCTGCGCTGTGGGGCAGGTAGTGATGGTTGTTGACCCGGATGAATTTAGTATCTACAGCCGTGGAATTGTTTGGAAGGACATGACAGTGGCAGGTAATGCAAATCAGTAATGAATGTAATTATAGACTGAGTGGAGCCATGAAAGACAAATACGGGAATACATTTGAAAATAATACATCAAGGCTTATGGTTGATTATTATTATTCAACAACAATATGCCATCTGCAGTCCCCTGTAGCAGCTCAGTTGGCAGGATAACATGTTGGCATTGTTTCTTCTGGACTTTCACCCAGGAGACCGCCGCTGGTGTGTCCAAACCTAAAGTAAACATTGACTTTACTTGTGTAAGGGTTATTGCGTAATGTTAATGCTATACGTAAGAACGTCGGAATCATTTCACATCATCGTCTTCCAATAAATCCTGCTGGAGTGCATCGATGAAACAGTAACACACAACAGTACAATGTTCCTTTCTGCATTCAGCAGCATTGGAAGGATGTGAACATCTCTTACTTCTCACTGCTGCTGGTAGACATGGCCAGTCAAAGGTCCTCTCATGTCCGCACTGACCGAGCACCATTTGGAGCTGCCAAATTATTTTGTGTTTTAGAAGACATTCACAAGATGATGTCCTTCTGATCGGCGCAAGATCAGAATGATGACATGACGTGTTAAAGAGCTTTGAGTGGTCGGAAGACTAGAAAAGATCAATACAAGTACAGTCCATTTAGCATTCATGCCTTATTTTCAGAAGGCGTCAGTATACTGAATACAAAATGTGCAGCCAAAGGCAAATTGCATCAGTCAAGGTTTCTGAAGACACCTCAATATTTATTGAGCTGCATTCATTGATTTATTTGGCGACTGTGGTGCAGTGGAAGAAACTGTAAATGCAGCTTTCACATTACCACCTTTTAACCCTCTGGGGTCTGTGGTCATTTTCTCGATTTTACATAATTTTAACATTTCCCTTTTTAAAGTCACTTGCATATGATACATACTCATGTGTTGTATATCATACATTGTCCCAAGGCACAAGTGTAAAGAGAATATGACTCTAAAGCTGAAAAATGGATCTTGATTTTGGAAATGTTTCATATTTGTTGTGAAAACATAACTTTACTCAGGTGGTATATCGGTTTTGGTGATGGAAATTAGTTTACCAAAGGTCTTATGCCGTGTTCACACCGGACGCGGCGCGATAATTCGCATCGCGTTCACCGCGGAAGTTTACTCGCGCGAGTGAAACGAGGGTGTTCACACCAAACTCGAAACATCGCGCCGCGAAAGGGGCGTGGCTTATCTCAGTCGCTTGTCTCTGTGAAAGGAGCTTTCATTTCCGCTATCGACCATGGAATAAATAACCACTAGTTTTGCTTTATACTTGTTGTGGAAGTCCCAAAAATGTGGGAACATGAAACGCCCTCGTGTCTGGGTTCATAACACCATCCGTAGCCGCACACAGCTCGGTGAATTTCTCCGACTCCTCCAGGAACTGCGTCTGGCTTCTCCGTAAAACGGATACCGATTCTGCCACCCACCATGGAAATAACCACTAGTTCTGCTTTATACTTGTTGTGTAAACTCCATATACGTCGGACCATCAAACTCCATGGTGTCTGGGTTCATAATATTATCCGTAGTCCCACAACAGCGTCTCAATGACGGCCGCTGCCAGCGCTGGTTCAGGCGAAGCAGCAGCAGTTTCATTCGGGACCGGCAAGACGGCGGTGATGACGGGCGGAGCTTCTCAACGCTGATTCTCAACGCTGATTGGCTGCCGCAACTTTGCGTCACGCGATTTCTCCGCTGGAGTTGGGAGAATTCAACTCACGCGAATTCGCGCCGCGTCCTTCGCTCTGTTTGCCCCTCGTCAAACGCTCTGTTCGCGCCGCCTCAAACGCATCTATCGCGCCGCCCCGGCACGTCTGTGGATTGACTTTGCATGTAATCTGGTCGCGCCGCGTCCGGTGTGAACACGGCATTAGGTTCACAAAAGCAGTGGAGTATATGAATAAAATGGTAGACACATGTAAATAAATGTCTAAAACCAAATGTATTATTATATGGTGGGGATGATGAGCTGTGGCTGGCTTTGCGGCCTGCTAGGTGATGTGTTGGCAGGCAGACGGACAGGGAGGCTGCTGCAGCGATGCTGCATGTTGTCCTCTGGACCCTCACAGCTCTGAATCCACTCTGTAAAATACATTAATACAGTCAGTATGAGTTCACTGATAGAAAGTAATGATTAGACACCGACACGTAAGGAAGATCCAACACTGACTATGATCAAGACACTGCATGAGCTAGCTATGTGCTAACGTTGCTAAAGCTAACAGATCCAGCTATGCTCAAGCCATGAGCTAAAAATGCACAACGTTAGTTACAGCCTTACAAACACGTAACTGAGATCCAACACTACTAGTGTACTAAGTGCACTGTAAGAACGTTAACGGTGATGGGGACAACAGTTGAATACCCACCATTGAGTCTTATAGAGACGCTGTAGCCATCAATCACCCCGTTAGCTGGCTACCGCTGGCTTCGTGTTAGAAGCAGCTAACGTACCGTAAACACTACTGTAGTAATGATTAACGGAGATCCAACACTACTAGGCGTACTAAGTTCACTGAGAGAAAGTTAACGGTGATAGGGACAACAGTTGATTACCCACCGTTGAGTCTTATAGAGACGCTGTAGTCATCTATCTCCATTAGCTCTCATTAGCTCGCTAGCGCTAGCTCCGTGTTAGCAGCAGCTTTATCTGGTTACAGGTCCCGTTACTAATGTGAATATGCTATTGCAAAGTTCAGTAAATACACTTACCCATCTTCGAATGGATCCCTTTGCTTGGCATTGTCCTGTCCGTATCCTTCAGGTTGTGAAGCTGTGTATAAAATAGCTTTGATTAGGCTAAAATCCCCTGTGCTCAGACTCAGTGAAGCTTTTTGCATGCATCATATGACACGTCCATGTTTAGATGCTCAGATCTCGTTGTGTGAATCTTGTACGATCTCGCGAGCAAAGGACGTGGAAGTGGCTGAAGTCTACTGATTCGGGTAGAATTTAAACCATATCTCTGTTATCATGAAGAAATGAATTTAATCAAAACGTAAACATCAACGCCCCGCTTCGAAGCGGGCCCCGCCCCCAAAGTGTTCAAATGAACAATAAGGGATCATTCGTCTCGCAAAGCTGCTTACCAACATTCTCTGTTGACTTTGGGTTTCCCAATCAGCCACTTGTGGGCCGCACAACAAGCTCTTAACTCAACACAATAAATGTAATGCTGTGTTCACACCGGACGCGACAGGATTTGTCAAGTCGCACTTACCGCTTCAGTTTGGTCGCGCGAGTGAAACGAGGGTGTTCACACCAAACGCGGTATCGACTGTGGAATAAATAACCACTAGTTCTGCTTTATACTTGTTGTGGAAGTCCCAAACATGTGGGAACGTGAAACGCCCTCGTGTTTGGGTTCATAACATTATCTGTAGCCGCACACAGCTCGGTGAATTTCACCGACTCCTCCAGGAACTGCGCTGGTCTTTTCTCCGTAAAACGGATACCGATTATGCCACCCACCTTGGAAATAACCACCAGTTCTGCTTCATACTTGTTGTGTAAATTCCACATACGTGGGAACATCAAACTCCATGGTGTCTGGGTTCATAATATTATCCGTAGTCCCACAACAGCGTCTGAATGAAGCCGCTAGCAGCTCTACTTCTGGCGGAGCAGCAGCAAGACAGCAAGACGGCGGTGGTGACAGGCGGAGCTTCTCAACGCTGATTCTCAACGCTGATTGGCTGACGCAACTATGACTCACGCGACTTTGTCGCTGGAGTTGGGATATTTCCAACTAGTTGGCGCGACTTCGCCCCGCGTCCTTCGCTCTGTTCGCCCCACGTCAAACGTTCTGTTCGCGGCGCCTCAAACGCGTCAGTCGCGTCGCCCGGTGGAAATGTCGCGCCGTCGTGTCTGTACATTGACTTTGCGTGTAATCTGGTCGCGTGACAAAATCGTGTCGCGTCCGGTGTGAACACGGCATAATGTGGTGAATGCTTCAGCAGCTGCATATTTCTAGATCCAGCAAACGCAGAGCAACATTTATTTGAAGTTAAAATGTTTTTATTATTTTAGTGACACCTTGAAAAACTATTGTTCAGTGCAGCTTTAAATTGTTTGATCTTTTTTTTTATCACTTTGAGCTGCCTTTCATATAGGAAAGGTGCTTGATATAGTAAATCATTGTTATAATTTCATGTATGTAAATATTATGTTTACAGAGACAGGTGTGTAACCACATATATACGTTAGCATCCACATTCCTTCACTATACATGTTTTAATCTTGGCATCTGGATCACTCAAACATTGGATTTATTACTTACCAACGGAAATTTTAGGACCCCAGTTTTTGGTTTCCTGTCCAGTCTGAGACAGTTATGGCGGGAAGTCAGGTTACAAGTGTAAAGAATGACGGATTCTGTTTGGGATGATGGTTGGGTCGATTAAACACAGGACTTTCACCCAGGAAGCCACTGTTAGTAAGAAAGCAAAAGACTATGACTTATTTCAACTTACGTGAGAATTAATAATTTTGCTATGTCGCATACGAACGTAGCCTTCTTACCTACGTAATAAAGATACTAATTTGAACCAAAACCACAAGCTTTTCTAAACCTAAACAAGGAGTTGTGTTGCTGAAACTCAACTCAGTAGTTTCCTGTGAAGGAGGGGGTTTATATGGAAAAGAATACGAATGCATGTAACCAGACAGCATGTACACATTGGGGGCGTGTACCTGAGTGTCTCAGAGTATTTGACGAGTTGGGAGTAAGAACGTGGTTGCCATAGCAGTCCTAATTATCAAACTTAACCAAAGTATTAACCTCACATTGAACCATCATAAGTGGTCAGTTCTGACATTGATTTGTCATGAGACCATTTTCTTTATTTTTTCATGTAATCGTCTTATGAATTGCGAGTGAGGACAGCAGCATGCCACGTTCCTTCACTCAGCAAAGCAAGGGGAGTACTTGATCGTTGCCTGTAGAGGTATCACACACAGGACAGTGTGTTTGCCTGGACAGCAGAGTGAGGAGCCTCTCTTACAGGAGATGCCATTCATTCTTAAACAGTGGCGCGTCTCCGCTGACCCCCGTTCACCTTCACTGTAGCTCTGGAAGGGAATACAAATAGGGTTTTATACAGCCCGATAAACAAATGCTTAGTTTAACTGAGTGGCCTTTTACAGAGGCTCAGTGCCCTTCTTTTTACAATTCCTCAGTTTTCTGAAATGTCAGCTCTCCTCTGCATGCTGTTTATCTTGCCATCTAATTCCTGTCAGAGAGAGAGAGAGAGAGAGAGAGAGAGACTCCGTATGTTTTTTTTCTATTTCATTTTTATAGAGCAGTTATGAGGGGTTGGCCTTTTTGGGGGGTTTGAACAATGTTCTGGGAGCACTCTGTCATTTCTCACTCTGTGACTTTTAGGAGCTCATGACGGATTGGTGCTCCCGCCTCTTCCACATTAAACTGAGAATGGTATCGCTCAAAGTAGGCCTGTAATGCACAAATAACCCGCAGCCATTTTAGAATAAATGCGTGGCTGTGGCAGCGGGATGAGGCAGACCTTTGGGTGAACCCCGAATGGAGCCTTCTGTTTCCTATTTAGCCAATGCCTGTGATCTGTCATATGTATGTATATATATATATATATATATGTATATATATATATATATATATATATATATATATATATATATATATATATATATATATATATATATACAGCCTGCTGAAAGCTGCTTCTGATGCTGGGAGTGGGAGAACATAGTGTTACACCGCTGCAGACGTATAGGGCCGACATTGGCCTTTTATTAAAACTCGGATCCAGCCCAGTTGGTTCGCTCTCCCTCTGACACGGTGCAGTTTTACAGACAAATTTAATTATTCAATGAAGTTGGAAGCAGGCTGTGTTTTGTGTGTGTGTTTTTTGTGTCTGTCTGTGTTTTTATTAACAAGACATCTCAAAAAGTTACGAACAGATTCGGCTGACAGAGCGCTCAGTGCAAAGATCACTTTCTTCACATTTTGGCAGGAGCCAGCTCCGGGACGTCTGCCACCCCGAACGGTTTCTTAAGCAGTATTCTCTGAGCGCTGTGTTGTGTTTGTGAGAAAGTTTCGCGGCGTTTTTCCCTCTCTGAATAAAATTTGGATTGTTTTTTTTTGGGACAGAGCCCGTCAGCAGCTTCTGCGGAGGAAAGAAACACCGTTATCGAGCCAGAACTCGCCACACGCACACATGTATTCCCACTCACTGCCAGTCATGATAGTCAAAATAGACCCCTCCCCCACACACAATGTCCTTCCATCTCACTGTTGATGTTCTGAAATAACTGTGAAACACGCTGCACAAACACAATTAGCTTCACATTAGCTTCAACTTTAACCTAGGGTCCTGATCAGGGGACCCTAGGGCTTCTTCAGGTGTTCTACAGCTCATATGACCTTGATATGAATGTCAGCCCCTATTGTCCTTGATCTCTAAAGAATCAGCAACTCCTTGCCTTTAAAAAAAAAAAAAGACTCTTCAGTCGCTCCCCGAGTTTTTTGAATTGTATTTTCGGTGCCTTCCCATCATGCCCCAGAGTAATACTGCACCTCTTTAGAAAGATTAATTTATAATAATAATAATCACAATAAACACAAGCGATGACATTTTTTCAAGCCTTTCCAGTCCAAAAATCATGTTTTTCGGTTCAGAAATAGAAAAATGAGCAACTTTGACCTGAATCTTGCTCACACCATGACCGTTGTGTACTTCAAATGACCGTCTCCTTCAGCGCGTGTCATGTGACACGCTTCCGATGAATCTGAGGACCAATGAGATCGCAGGACCTCAAAACACGGAAGCAGAAATGGAAAAAACAGCCGTCAATACTTTACACACAGTAAAGTCCTACTACTGGAAGAGTCTACAGTCTCTACGGTTACAGACGTGGTACTTTGAGCGAAATCCGGTACTACATTAGTTAAATAGTGAAACGTTATAATCGCTAAGTCATGTTGAGTAGCTTACGTAATTACGTAATTATAAAAATATAACGATCATTTTTTTTAAATGTAGTTCATCGTTTCTCTTCTCACAAGGGTTTACAGTACTTTAGCCGTTTACATTTATTAGATCGGACCTGTGGATGATGATTTAGAAGCGTTTGAGTTTTTTTAAACTCACATCCTCATTTCTGAAAAAGCTGTCAAAAAAAGCTCCGGGCCGATGGGGTGCTATGAGGACCTTTTAACTCAGTTATTAGATTGTCTATATTGTCTATTTCTCTACAGTTATTCTTAATGCTTTTCATCGGTGACACCAGAAATGAGATGAAATCCTGCAGGGTCACAGAAACTCCTTCTCCTCAGACTCCAAAAGCAGCCAGCCCACCTCGGGCAGACCCAGATCTGGCTTTGCTGACGCCGCTTTCCACCTGCAGTCCAAGGAGGAAGAGGAAGAAGAGGAAGAGGAGGAGGAGGAGAGCCTAGCACCCGGCAGCAGCATCTCCTCCTCTAAGCTGGAGCATTATGCTGCTTGGAGACCCATGAACCAGACCAGACCCATGGATCTAAGTATTGTGAACGTTGTTAAACTACGCAGTAAGAGGCACAGATCAGACGAGGACTTACAGATACAAATCACTTATTGTGCGCCACATACCCCTGCGTTGGAGGATTTTGTGTGAATCGGCACGGTCCAACAGTCTCAGAAGAATTCACACAAGATGGAGATTCCAAAATATATTAAACATTGAAAAATACTTGGTCACCTGGTGTACAAATGACGATATAAGAGTTGTTTCTTTGTTTTATTTGAGACACAGATTTACAGAAACATATCACTTATTTGTGCGTTGTGTTTTGCGAGTTTCCCAACGTGACGTTTGTTTGTGAATATGAAACTGTTTTAACTGGTAAGTTATGAAACCTGTGTGATCAGCCTCACCACACAGACACAGTTGATGAGTATACTGGTGGCATAATGCCAACATTGAGCTGGAAGGACATGTGGGGATTGAGGGGCATCATAAATAAAATCAGGGAGTTAGTCTCTCGCATAACATTCACTTGAGATGAATAAGAATTTTTGAATTCATGCATCTTCTCCGGCACACAGCTCCAGTGTCACGGTGCATTCCTCCAGGCACTGAGAGGAAGGTTCAGATGTGACTTTAACAAAGCCGGAGGACTCCATCTGGGGGAAGTATTACTGCGAGTCATTGCAGCCTCTTCTTGTCTCTGCTAAAATATGTAGCATGAGATAATGTTGCTTTACTGAATCCTTTATGAATAAAGAACATTGGTGGCGCATGCAGATTCAGTGGCCAGTAGCTGCCATGGCCTTAGCCGCAGTTGTGTTTTTATTCGTCAAAGTAGTAGTAGCAGTGTCATATTAAAAGTTGGTGTACCTGTTGAATTTTTAATGGATGCCAGCCATATTATCTCCCCGGAGCATTCACCAGTGTTTTTGTTGCTGCAACAATCCGAGCTCTGCTGCCTACTTACTCCCACCTGATTAAACAGGTCAAAACACCAACAAATAGAAATACAACAGTTCAGTTGTGGGCTTATAAAGCTGCAGCAGCTCTGCCATACTGTTCTGAATCAGACCGGTACATGTTCAGTCTTGGGGGATACATGTGGACAGTGACATCGTACGACATCAGACAATGTGGTGATCACAAAGACAATGAAATCATTCCCCGCCTAGAAAGCCTGGAAGAATGGAGAGCTGAGGGCGCTATCTAGACAAGCGACTGAAAGCTGGCATCAAGGAGGTGAAGCAGAGACGGGAAAGAGACCTCCACAGGAGACTTGGGGCAGGTGTTTCCAAAAAGCACAAGCAGGAGCCCCATCCTGTGTGAGGCCACACTGCCAGAGCAGCAAAGGACAGGAGGGCTCTGCAGCGGGCGATTAAAACAGCCCAGAACATCGGCGGTGCTCCCCGTTTACCGAGCATCAGCGATATCTACGGAGCTCAAAAGATGTTAGAAGACGATACCCACCCAGCAACAGCCTGCTCACCCTGCTGCCATCTGGCAAGAGACGCACAACTAGCCTTAAGATCAGCTTCTCACCTCAGGTTGCGACTCATCCTCCTTACTGCGCCATCAACATAGTTTTCATATTTCTCCCATAAAGGGACGACAACTTGCATTTCGTTGTTCAACCCTGTGCAGTAGAATGACAACAAATCAACTTTGAACCTTACTTATTGAGGAAATATGAATGGTTATTAATGGAGACTATCATCACCAGGAAGGTACACACCCTAAGAGTAAAATACTCTTTGGGTGTACAACATGTCTCTTTGACACCAGTAGAAGAGAAAGGTCATGTGTGTGTGTGGGGGGTCAACATGTGGTTGAATATCATTCTGGGTTAATTAATGCATGACGAGCTAGAGACCACCAGCTGGGCCTCCAAATCAGGCCAGACATGTAGAGTGTGGACCTTTGGACCTTTCCCACCTCCTGCACTTACCGGGATGCTCGGCATGTGGAGACTCAACGGCAGCAGGGTTTGCCACCAGAGAAAAAAAGACTTATTCTAGCCGTCTGGCGAAGGCTTTGGAAGCCAATGTAGCATTCCCAAGTGCAATGAAGACCCTCCATTACACGCATGTGTATACAGCTTTAAGGAACAAGACACTCACAATGTTGAAAGATTCATTGGAACGTCGTCATGATTGGTTCTGGTAGAATTGTTAGAAGGCGGGGCCTGTAAAGACAGATACATGACTAGTTTGGCTATCTTTGCTAAAATGGTTGAGAGTATAAACTGTTGTTTCTTTGAGCAGTCACATAAGATGTAATGTGTACTGGCTTCAAGTCACTTACCTCTGTTGTGTCTTCTCTCCAGGGTGTTCCATCTAAAAGAGTCCCTGGGGTGCATGAGCACATATGCATGGTTCTGGGAAGTGGTAAATGAAAATGAGTTGAGTGTTAGTAAAGCTGAATTCCCTGTTCGGGCTTTATTTGTACCAACATAGAGATAATGCATTTGAGGATAAGAATATGTTTAAATGTATTTCTTGTCGTGTAGGTAATTGTGTTGTCGGGGGAGTTACCTGTACTGTGGTTGAGGTCCTCGTCAGTGATAGGCTATTTCAGGCGGTCTCATTGAATGGAGCGCTGTCGCTGCCGTGGGCCTCATCACGGCCGTCATGCTGGTAATAATTGTTGGAGAAATAAACCCCTGTTAATCTGCACGTAACCTCCTCTGTGTCGAGACTCCGAACACCGAGAATGAGTCACATAATCCTACATTACCCAGGGTGCAACTTGATTAAGTCTTTCATGAGACACGTCGTTCAAACTCAACACCTCCAGCATGTGAGTTAGAAGGTTCAATGTTAAAATACTAGTTGTGTTTCTGTTATTATAGTAATTAGACACACAATGAGTTGTTGAAGTTCAGTTTCAAGTGTACAGGGACACAACGTCCTGATGATGACTCACAGTTTCAGCACACGAGACTTCTTTTGAGCCGTGGAGGTTCTAAATGGAACTACTTTTCAAACCAAAGAGCCTTGAGACTTTTCTGGCTTCGGCTTCACAGCTGATTTAAGGCTTTAGAGGAATCTCCAGCTGATAAATATTTTACAGCAGCGAGCATAGATCTGCTGCATATATTCTCTAACAGTCTCCATTAGTGGGTGGAAACGAGCTCTGATCACCGCAGCTTACCGGGCACCAGCGGGCCGCACTGTGGATGCAACGAGATATGAAGTCCGCTGCCTGCTGGGTGATTGATAGACGCTAGCCGGGCTGGAGAGAAGGAAATTGCTGTTGTCCATCTCATTTGCAGTCATTGATCCATCTAAAGGCTGGAGGGAGGGAGGCGGAGACGGGGAAGGTAGATGTTGCCACACCGGATGCAGGTGGAAGTCAGCGGCAGTCCAGAGCCCTTCATTACCCCCGCCCAACTTCACCCCAGCACAGTGCGGAGGGGCAGCACTCAGATGCAATGAAACGCAGCAGAAATAGGGCTGGATATTCAATATTAGCGTCTATTGTCTGTCCACATAATGAAAGAGAAAGGATCTCTAGGTCTCTGGTGTTTCTTTGGACAGACTAGATTTCTGGAGGTCATATTTTCACATCCACATCTTTGAGAACAGCGAGTGAAGAACAATCGGTTTCTGTGTGAGAATGTAGTGTTGAAGGGAACGACAATTAAAGTACAAGATCTAAGTAAGCATACTAAATCACCCTGCGACGGGGCTGGGGTCCTGTTTTTTAGTCTGGCCCAACCTTAACGTGTGATCCTTTTTATTAAGATAAAATAAGCCTTCGCTGTGAGAAAAGATAGAACAGTATTTATCCTGAGGGGAATCGTAGTGCAGCAGTTGCAGTACAAAGTAGGAGAGAGTGCAAATACAACATTGGTGAAGTGAAAAGAAACAACAACAAACTTGAAATCCTGAAAAGTGGCGCATGCATAAGAATTCACCCCTAAATGAGATCAGGTGACAGGTTCAGAGGATCTGGTCATATCCTGGAACCGCATTGCTAGCATGGCAAATAGTAAGTATGTAGAAATGACTGCATAGGCCAACAAGCAGCATGGCCAAAATACATTGAATTGAAAATGTAATTGAATACCTTGTGTGTCGCTGAGGGCCACTGACCAAACTTTAGCATTCGACGTACTGAGTGAGGCCAGACTAGCATAGACTGTAAATCAGAAGTGGACGTAGTCATCGTGGCGGCACCCATTGGTGTGTTTCCTGTTTCCTGTTCTGAAACCTTGACTCGGTGAACAAAAGTGACCATATTTGGACTGCAGAGGAGTGACGTAGAGGCACCCTATACAGACCTGTCAATCACAGTAAGCCCCGCCCTAAAGCGTCCCCTGCTTTATGCTCTGTTTGACTCTAAATGACCATAATGTACTAAATGAACATCATGCTGTATTGAAGAAGACTTGAAACTAGAGATTGAGACATAAACTCATGTTTACAATGTTTACTGAGGGAATACATCAAGAGTCATTTATATAGACTTCTATACAACCGGACGTCTTTTTGCAACCGGGGGAGTCGCCCCCTGCTGGTCAGAGAGAATGCAAGCTCAAGAAACTTCCGCATTGGCTTCACTCGGCCTGGGTTGCCACCTAGTAAAACACAAAGTACCTCATACAACCTCACTTCAAATAATCCAAACTATACTCTTAATTAGAGCTGCAAACAACCCACAATGCATACATAGCAAGCATAGCTGGCTTCCAACATTAAAGACAAATTCAATATAAAGATAAGCACTTAAAAAACGTATTTACATTTGTGTGTGTGACTGAGACTGTCTCTGGACGTGATGATGGGGAACAAACAAAGACTAAAGAATCATTTCGGCCCGATGATTGAGCAGGCCAGAAGAAGAGAGTTTGTGTACCAATAAGTCTGCCTCTGAGGCCTGGTGTGCCAGCGGGGCGCCACCGTTATTACAAGGACCGGTAAGGACCGGTAGCTCTCCACATCCTGGGCTCCTCATTGGTCCAGGAGGAGACCGGGAGGCTCAAGCCCTCTGTGTCCTCGTCCGTCTCCACCCGCACAATCTCCCTAAAGCTCCCTGCAGAACAGTGGAGGCAATATTTTGTGACAGAATCTCAGACTATTAGGCACCCAGAGGCACCTGTGGGAGTCATCTCTCCCTCCCTCTCCCTCTCTCTCTCCCGGCAGCACAGCTGTTATCTCTCAGAGAAGAACACTCACATGGTCGCACGTACAGTACATATGCACATGCATTCCCTCGTGCACTCCACCACCCAGACGCCACACACACTACACACACCGCCCTCGGCAACAGTAAGCTCGTCTTCGCTTTATTCTGCAATTCTTCACTGCAGCAGCTGCACCATTAGAATCAGAGGGCTGAAGAAACACAGAGGGAAGAATGACACGACTTTAGGGGTACACAGCCGAACACCCCGGGCCGTATTCTAATAACAAAACACAGACATTGAGCTGATCAACTAACTGGTCTGGAATGTGGTCACGTAGAAAGATAGTTTAGGATATTGCAGCTTCCACCTAATATGCTGTGGCTGAAAGGACATTTGGTCACGGTGCTCAGAAACATCCATTCATCCGTTTGCTATCCTACTCTGCTTGTCATAACCACCGTGTCTCCTAGAAATGATACACAGTTTATCTATTATAGCAACACATGTCATACGTTTTCTATCAATTAACTCATAAAACTATGTAGGCGTTAAACTAGTGCTGTCATATTAGCGCGTTATTAGCGCGTTATTAACGGCGTTAACGCAAACCAATTTTAACGCCGTCAATTTTATTAACAGCGTTAACGCATTTTTATTTTTCAATTCTTTTCTCGCGAGCGCCACGCCGGATGTAGCTCAACCAGAAGCAAAACAATAGGCACGCCGTTTGGGCTTGGAAGCTAGGCTAACGTTACGGTTTGAAATGAATGAACGGTGAGCGCGATACGGCAAAATGAATGATAAGACGCTAATGAATGGAAAGTTTACTTTCAACAAGTTGTCAGATGTTCCCTTGACAAGACCAAAGTGGTATGTGCCATTAGTCATTGTGAACTGAGCTATCATCGTAGCCTCTCCAGTCTGAAACACCACTTGATGGCCAACACACAGCTGATGCTAACTCTGCGCCCCCTCGTCATAGCAGACAAGAATGGATGACTTCAGAAACACATGGACACCACAACAAGAACAGACTTATTGCAGCCATAGCTAAATGGTGCTACTGCGTGTAGCCTGTTAGCGTTGTGGAGGACGAGGGTCTAGCTGATAGAATACGCATCGCATCCAACGACAGGACCTACGAGTTACCTTCAGGAGCCTGATGCTATGTTCACAGCTCTCTCTCTCTCTCTCTCTCTCTCTCTCTCTCTCTCTCTCTCTTAAGCCCTTGTTTACCTGAAATGTGCACTTTATAATTTTATTTTGTACCGCCCTGTTTGGCAGTTGTTTTTCAATAAAATAAAACATTTGCATAAAGCAAGCCAATCCACTTTTTCATGTCGATAAGAGCATTAAAATTAAGAAGAAAAAAAATTGCGATTAATCGCGAGTTAACTATGACATAAATGCGATTAATCGCGATTAAATATTTTAATCGTTTGACAGCACTACATTAAACTAAACATTTTCTCACATATATCCTCATCAAAAGCACATGAAGAGCCAGCATTAGCATAACATTAATTTAACTAAATTCAGTTTATTTTATATAGCCCAACATCACAAATACAAGTTATCCTCGGAGGGCTTTACAGTCTGTAACATAACATCCCTGTCCCAGGACCTCACATCGGATCAGGAAAACCCTCTCCCCGGATGGACAGAAGCAATAGATGTCGAGTGACCAGAATGAATAGCGTAACAGAGTTACAGCACATTACATGAATATGACAGAAATTATTCATATAATGAGTAGTAGGCATGGTCCATGATCCAGATAATCCACGATCCATGAAGCAGAAGGCGGTAGAGAGGAGGGGCATCAGCAGGGCCATGGCAGGAGATAGGAGGCAGGAGACAAGAGATAGGAGATAGGAGACAGGAGGCAGGAGACAAGAGTTAAGAGTTAAGAGATAAGAGATAAGAGATAAGAGATAGGAGACAGGAGGCAGGAGACAAGAGACAAGAGACAAGAGTTAAGAGTTAAGAGATAAGAGATAAGAGATAAGAGATAAGAGATAGGAGACAGGAGGCAGGAGACAGGATCCATGGAAACTTGAGGCGAGGAAGCACAGAGGCTCCCGGGAAGAAGTAGAGTTAGTAATGTGAATTGAAGAGACAATAATTCATCCAGAGGGAGATAAAGAAGAGGAGAAGAGGAGAGAGGAGCTCAGTGTATCCTAAAATGTCCCCCAGTGTTTAATCACCACAGACCCTTTTATTGCAGAGGAATATCTTACAAACACATTGTACTGCATATGAGTCAACTGCAGCGACTCCTCTGGTTGTATAGAAGTCTTTGAGAAGTGACCCTACTTCTCACTTGATTCTCACAACCTCACTAACCATTGTAAACATTGTAAACAGGATCTCAATCCTGAGTTTGAAGTCTAACTGTCTCTCTAAGCAGGGCATTCTTGTGATTGATCCCCAATATGATAAACTGGGGCGAAAATGTAATACAATGCTGGTTTTAGCACTCATTCCTGTAGCCCTCTAATAAAGGTAAACCATTGAATAATCATGAGACTGGTGGTGGAACAGACCGCTGACCCTTTGGCACGCAGATTAAATACTCAGTTTAACATTAACCATCACTGTGTGAAATAAAGTTTTACTGACGATCGTTTTCCTCCAATATTCAGTAAAATATCAGGACACCAGCATGTATTGCAGATCTGTGATAATGTTAGATTGTGTTAAAGTTGTCAGGAGGAGAGCCGGTAACCATAGCAGCGCCGGTAACCATAGCAGCACCGCTAACGGCCAACGTACGAAGGTTTTCTTCGGTTGCATTGCGATGCGTTCAGGCTCTGCTCAGTGAAAATGAGTACTGGGCGAAGGTGAATTACATGATGTGTTCACGTGTAATCTCAGAATCTCAGTTTTGGTGAGAAACTTGAACAAATGCAGTTGTTTGAAGGAGATGTTTTCACAGAAACATACATAGATATTAGAGGCGTGTGTTGCATGTTCAAAGAGTCTCTACTTTGGTCACATCCTGAGAAAAGACAGAGCACTGCTGTGTGATCCAGACTGCAGCAGAGGAATAGAGCCTCCTAAATGATGTGGTTATGGAGTGAAATCCCATTATCCTGCTACTGGGAGATGTGAAAATGCACGGAGGTGTTGATTTGCTGTCAAAGGTGAGCGCTAAGGCTGCACAATTTTCACCTTTTGTCTCCAGTCACCTGAGGGAGTGTGGACGAGTAGATTTATTTGGTGGCTGTATTGGAAGATGATGAGTCAAGCAAAGTGTGTTTCTAATAAAGGCTTCTGCTACACTAGCTTTCACCAAGGCTTAGGTCGGGAAGATATGAAATGAATTCATCAATCCTGGTCGGATTGGGATTCTGTGTAAATATGCTGGATTCATAAATGTTTTACAATCAGCTGTGGTAAAAAGAAACTAAGTCAAGTACAATTATTGGTACTTTTTTACCTTTCCCATTGTTGGTGTATCCTCCTTTATACTGTTTACATAGCAAAATCACAAACAATTGAGTTAGCTTATGAAGTAGGATGTTTGTTACCTGGCCAACTTTAGCACACCTTTTGACTTGTGCCCCCCAGAACCAGGGCATGCAGCTCTGCAGCTCCAGGCCTAAACAACACAATGCACCACACCATCAACAACACCCAAACGCAAATAGTCAAGATAATTGAAGGTGAACTCCAGTGTGCGCACAGTGGCAACTAAATTAAATATGCAGGCATTTAAAATTCAAAGGTACTGACCACAGCAGGTCGGCATAATAACTCTATTTACCAGGTTCCAAATTATTTCCAGCAACGTAGTGACGGGTCTTGGGGGTGATGACGCACTTAAAATGAGATACTCTTTGGACTTGTTGTTATCGACTTATTCTGAAAGCCTACTGACAGCAGGAACATTTATATACATCTACATCTGATTGATTGGGGTGATGACTCACTTTAGCCGATACATTTTCCCAACACTTACGCATTTAACTTGTCTGATATTTTGTCATATTTTGCCCTCACAGCGGTGACGGTGTTAAGCTGCGTTCACACCAAAACCGTTGCAAAAGCGTTGGGAATATTCGCAACACTTTTGGTGTGAACGCAGCTTAAGACTGCCGTGATTATGCTCTTGACTTCCTCATATGCGTTCATGATCATCTCCTGCTCGTCAGCGGAGAAAAAAGTGGCTTGTCCTTTGAGTTTATTTACCATTGTAGCGTTAGAAGATCATGGATTCAGTGCTCGACTATTTCCCCTTTTGAAACAGACAGAACAACAGTAAGGCCGGGTAGGTCTTTATTCACTGTTACAATCATTGAAAAGCAAAAGCAGTGTACATTCAGTATACCTTCAGTAGCTAGCATAGTAAAGAAGTGCTAACACCAGTTACGGATGTGCTAACATACAAAGGTAATGTTAGCTCCACAGGTTTTTTACGTATATCTCTTTCAAAAATCTCCAGGTAACGAGTATCTCTGTTACACAACATGTAACCATGACGAGCTCCAAATCCTCCAAACCAGCCTGAAAATGAAGAAAACCTAAAACCATTGCATGAGATTCTGTGGAGCAGTTGTTGTATCCTGGTCGGAGCTGGCCGATGCTACGCTATGATTGGCTGGTCTGCGCTCGAAGAGGCAGGACTAAGCAAAGGGTCAATTGCAGAAAATGACTGTATGCCTTATTAATCCGTGGTTGTTACGAGATGATGGTTCATTAGTTTGAGGTCATTTCCAGAGCAGGAAACAAAACATATCGGTCAATCACTTTCATTATTTACCAGCCATTATCATTACATCTCTTGGTCTGTTATTGGGTCCTACGAATCTTATTTTCTCAAATATCTTTCAGACTCACTACCAGATGCAATGTTACGCCTGGAGCTCTGCGGCGCCACACTCTGAGAGAGGTTGGTTATAGTAAACCAAAGCTCCGTTCAGAGGGGATTACTGAAGATTAATTATTTGTAATTACTATTTCCTAATTTGAATACAGCCGGCTGATCATGTCAGTGATTCTCCTCCTCAACCACGGTTTTAATTTCAGCCCCAAATGCTGCCTGTGTTCAGCTCACTCAGAGGTGGTCTGATAACTCTCCTCTGGGTTTCAGCTCATTTTCACATGCTTTACTCATCAACCCCCAGTGGCAGTCAGTACACTGTTTAATGTGTCTGTGAAAGTAAAGGCTGTTGACATGGAAGCAGTTAAAGAATAATTGTGGGTATTCTCAGCCTTTCCCGTTTTTTGTCACTGTGACAATTGATTGCGCTGAAAAACATTGTGATTTTAATGTGCAGCTTTGTGTTGCTGCTCTTTATTACCCACTTAAGGGCCAAAACACGCTACGCCAATTGAACCTTAAAAGTGACTTAACTTAACCTGTTTAGTCAACTTTGCTTGTACCAACCCAAAATGAGTGGGTTGGGGAATAAGAAGAAAAAAAAATCACACAATTTAATTAGTGTGGTGTGTGAGATTTGCTTTTTTATTTAGTATATTGTGTATATTGGACCATGAAGTGGACAAAATAAGTAAAACAATATGAAAAATAAAAGTTGACTTTTCATGCCGGGCACAAACAGCCGTCCACCTCTTAAAAAAAAAATCACTTTTATACCATATTTTGATCATAACTATGAACATCCAGCATGATATGAGCAAGATTCCCCAAAAATGCCTCCTGGAGCGGTCCCAGAGTTTTTAAACTGTATGGTGTGTCTGTTAGTGAAGTCCGACGTTGTAAGGGGTACTTATTAAGGCTTTAGTGAAACGTTACGGTCGGCGCAGCAACTTTCCGGAGCTTCCGGAGTTTACGTAAGTACTTAACCTTAACGGTTACTTACATTTTTCTTCTCACAAGGTTTACGGTCGTTTAGAAATTTAAATAAGGTTAAACAACGATGTGGTTGCGGAGATAATTAAGGATCTTTTTTGTCCGAGAATAGGCGCGGGGGGATTTTTGCGCATGGTGTCTAAAAGGTTAACACCATTGCAGATTGTTGTATACAAACTGGTTCAGAGTTTATGCCGGTACCTCGTTATAATTTTGACCTGATGATGGTGCTACATAAGAAGTCAGAGGATCCACAAATATATATTATATCCTCCAGGGAATATGCATGAACTTAAAAACGATGTTCACAGTCACCATA